>SJYQ01093883.1:81423-123137 GCA_006410935.1 Redunca redunca | reverse complement strand
CTCCCTTCGAGGGCCAGAGGGCAGAACTAGCCCCAGAATAAAACAGTAGGGTCCCCCAGGGCACACGCTCCCTCGCTGCCACAGCCTTTCACCACCCTCTCAGCCTTCCCACCCAGACCTCCTGGGAGAGGTCCTGACCTCCTGTCTAGTCTGAGCACTGGTCCCGAGCAGTCCTGTGGCGCTTGCCACATGCCTCAGTGAGGACGTCTTGTTCTGTCTCTAGTCTGGGGGACGTCTGTCACCACTGCTGGGCTCAATCCTGATGGCAGGGCCACACGGGACGGCTTTGCTGTGCCCTCTTGACCTAGACACGTGCACAGAGTTTCATTCATTCCACCTGCATTTACCAAACATGCATGGAGCCCTCCCGGGTTCAGATGGGAAGCCCTGCCCCAGAGTCTACCACCCCTTCTGAGCCCAGACACACCAAAGCCTTATGTGCCGCTGGCTCAGTTTCCCTGGATACTTGTGGGGCCTCCTATGAGTCCTTGCCTGACAACCAGGGGCACTGGGGGCTTTTGTCTTCCCTGTGTTTCCCGCACTTCTTGGGAGCAGCACATGAAGACCCTTCTCCACCACAGGCGGTCCTGGTGGCTGTCAATCATGAGAACTTGGACCCTGGTGGGTACAAGGCCAAGAGGCTCGGCAGCCCCTCGCTGTGATGCTGACCCTTCAGCAGAACTTTTCATTCTGATAGCCTCCCCCTGAGCCCGTACTTGAAGGTCTCAGTCCTGAGATCCCGGGTGCTGCTCTGACTCCTGTCCTTTCCTTCCAAATCCCCTTGCCAAGGTCAGTTTCTGGTCCACAGATTCACGGAGGTCTGGACAATGCCCCAAGGTGACTTCCAGGGCACTGGGACTTACTCCATCACCTCTCCCAAATGTGACATCTCATTGTCTGTCCCCTCTTAGGGGTCTGTCTGAGTCGTCTCCTCACCTTGTCTCCCCAGCACCATGGACAGCGCCTGCCCATCTCAATGACCAAGAATGAACCGATAGTAGGGATGCCCTTTGCAGAGATAAGGACAGTGTGGGCCCAGAGGGAGAGTGACAAGTCAGGACCCAAGTTTGTGTCTTTTCTCCCCAAGCCTGGGACCCCTCCCTCTTCCGGTTGCTCCCAAATACCAGATACTCCCTCTCCTGGGTTTCCTCAAGCCAAGGGGAATCCAAGCCCGCATTGAGGACGTGGGCCCACAAAGCAGGGGGAGAGAGCAAGCGCGGTATGCAGGGCTAACTGATTGCAAGCATCAGGAAGCTCCGGGGTTGCCCTGGGAGACTGCCAGACAGCTTCCTGAAGCC
Source organism: Redunca redunca (assembly GCA_006410935.1). NCBI lineage: Eukaryota > Metazoa > Chordata > Mammalia > Artiodactyla > Bovidae > Redunca > Redunca redunca. The sequence continues at coordinate 121,839 of SJYQ01093883.1, read as the reverse complement.
ACAGCTGCGCGGAGCCCGCTCAGGCCACCTCTCAGTCCCTGTGTCACCTCCCTCTGCTCGGGTTTCAAAGCCCTGGCAGAGACAGACAGATGGTCCTCCTATGGCCAAGGTAAGGCTCTGATGGACAGACCCCACTGGGCTGCTTGTGTTGAAGGAGAAGCCCCAAGAGGAAAAGAGAGCTGTTACTCCCCAACAAGAGGAGTGAACTCAGGCAACCTAAGTCCCACAGCCCATAAGCCAGGCCGCCCAGACTGAATTTCTGGTTTCTGCCTGGCTTAGCCTCCCAAGGGCTATTTTGGGACCCACCCAGTTTTTCAGAATCCCCACAGGGTTAAGGTCATAGACTTGGAGATCAAGGGCTCCTTGGAGGGGACTGACACTGTACGTTCTGTACCAAGGAACCCAAGACCTGTAGAGAGACAGTGACAGAGCCCAGATCCTTCCTACCCCAGCACGGGGCCAACCCTGACTAAGGACCCTCCAGGCTCCACCAGGGATGAGGCAGCATGGATGAGGGCAGGAGAGGTGAGCTGTGTGACCCGTGGCAGGCCACTGAGATCTGAGCTCCCATGTCCTCATGTATAAAAGGAGGCTGCTTCTCAGGATTATTGTCAGGATTAGACAAATATGAAGTTTATGTGTGCCTATGAAATTACTTGGAATGCAAGTAAAAACACAAGTCCACACAAACACTTGTACGTGAAAGTTCACAGCAGATTTATTCATAATTGTCAAAAACTGGACACAATTCAGATGCTCCATCAACTGACTAGTGAAAGTGTCTGCAGGATGGAATACTACTCAGCAGTAAAAGGGACCAGCCTCGTATGGGCACGGCAACATTGATACATCTCAGGAGTGTTAAGAGGCAGAGCCAGACTCTGAAGGCAGGCGGCTACCCTGTGATCTCATACACAGAGGATCATCCTCCTATAAAGTCACTGTAGACACTGAATTTGTGAATCTGAACCATCGCTCCTGGGGGAATACACACAGGGTTAGGTTCCAGCAAGCCTTTGGTCACATCTGTGTCAGCCAATCAATACAGAACTTTGTTGTGTGTGTGTTTCTGTTTAGAGGAAGACACTTTAATATATCTATAGCTGAGACATTAACATCGAACTCACAGCCAGCGGTGCTAACTCCTGTCTGAGCAAAGCTTTTCTAACTTGCGTATTCTCTGTGCTGGGCACATCACAGCCTCCTTGCGCTGAGGAATGTTAGACAGCACTTCGGCACCACGCTTTGTGTGTGTTAGTCACTCGGTCGTGTCTGACTCTTTGCAACCCCATGGACTGTAGCCTACCAGTCTCCTCTGTCCATGGGATTCTCCAGGCAAGAATATTGGAGTGGGCTGCCAGCTCTTCTCCAGGGGAATCTTCCTGACCCAGGGATCGAACCCAGGTCTCCTACGTTGCAGGTAGCTTCTTTACCACCTGAACCACCAGGGAAGCCCTACACTTTGGGTTCATTTTAAATAGCAAAACCACCACTGACCAAAAAAAAAAATTAAATGCAAAAAAGGCAGCACTAAAAAGACTGCAAAGAGAAAACTTGTTTACAATAAGAACTGAAGCAAAAAGAAGAGCCTTGCCTTGTTCAGTCTCAGCTGGGGAAGTAAATCAGATGAATTAAATTTTTTACTGCTCTTAATGTGGCCACAAAATGACCACACAAGCACTGTGAGAGTTGATTTCAAGGTTACAAATAAATTTTAGAAAATAGGGTGAGTTCTCAAACATGGGATCTGCAAATACTGAGGACTGTCTGTATAAGAAAAAATCTAAGCTGCAAGGCAGTGATTGGGCTGGAAGTGGGGGAGGGTGTGAGCAGAAACTAGCCAGGAAGGACCATGGGGCGCCTTCTGGGTGATGGCAGTGTTCTTTATCTTGATCGTGGTGGAGGTTACACAGGGAAATACATTTGTAAAACTCATTGAAATATACACTAAAAATGGGTACATTCTATTGTTTGTAAATTATACCTTCAGGAAGTTGAGTTTACAAAAATGACTTAGAAAAGGGATATCGGAATGTTTTTCCATTCCTCTTGGGATCTCAGGGGCCAGCCCCCTTGAAAGAGTCAGCACAGAATAAAGAAAGAGGCAGGGAGTGCTGACTCAGCCTCCATTTGGAAGCTGTTTGCACTGCCCTCCCAGCCCTGCCCCTATATGAGACAGAGCATGTATGACTCAGAACTTCAGCTTCTCCAACTCAGACACTCTCATTTCCACTGGGTCTATCAGAACTTTTTTGGTTGCACGTATACAGAAACTCAACTCAAATCAGCTTAGACAAAAAAAAAGTGGGCAGGGGCGGGGCACGGTGAGTGGGACATAGAAAACAAACTTTGGTTACCAAAGACGAGGAGGAGGGGGATGGATGATGAATATGGGTTTAACAGATATACATATAATATACAAAGTAGATAAGCAACAAGGACAGCACAGGGAGCTATACCTAATATTTTGTAACAACCTATATGGCAAAGAATATGAAAAAGAAGATATTAATGTACATATGTACGTACATATATATAACTTTGATATTTATATATATATATAAATTATATATATATATATGAATCACTTTGCTATACACCTAAAACATTATAAATCAACTATTTTTCAATAAAAAAGACTTATATACAAATTTTCATAGCAGCTGTATTTGAGGTAGCCCTCAAATAACAAACTGGAAACTGGTGAATGAATAGCGAATTATAGTATATCCATACTATGAAATATTATTTAGCAATAAAATGAATAAATTTTTGATACATGCAACAACATGGATAAATTTCAAAATAATTAATTCTAGATGAAAGAAGCCATACCAAAAAAGAACATAGAGATTTTATTTATATGAAGTTTTAGAATATGTGAAATCTATAATGAGGAAAGAAGATCAATGGGGGTAAAGAGAGGAGGGACAGAAGAAAAGAACCCCAAATAATCCCGAGAAAACTTTAGGGATGATGATTTTGGGGTGTTCATTTATTGATCATGATGATGATTTCATGAGTGTATACTTGTTAAAATTGGTCACATTGTACACTTTAAATATGTACTTAATTGTATGTCAATATTACCACGATAAAACTGTTTTAAAGACTGGGGAAAAAAAAAAGAGGAGATGTTATTTGCTCATGTCACTGGGAAGAGCAGGAAAGCTCTGCCGTCAGACATGACTAGATCTAGGGTTCAAGTATGGTCACCAGGCTCTCCTGACTTTTTTCCTCTGCGTGAGCTTCACTCTGGGACCATTGGTGGGAAGGTGGTCACCAGTAGCCCCAGAAGGCCAAAGAGAGGGAGTTTCTCTGTTATCAAACACCCGGGAGCAGGCATCCTTTGCCCAACCCTCCACAGCCAAGGGGCCTGGGTCCTGTTCCTACTCCCCTTAAAAAACATTTCTCTCTAAAAGATAACTCAGGTGCTGTTCCCAGAATATGGGGGAAGAGATGGTGACCAGGCAGAGACAGTAGGTACCCAACAACCAATTTGCCTTGAGCCAGAGCTACCTTTCCTGAACATATAGATACACCAAGAACTGAGCCTGGCAAGGAATGAATGGGATGTGGGAATTAAAATCAGCATTCTAGAACCCCACAGAAAACAGTGGAGTATTCTGACTATGCATCTCAAGAAACAGCAGAAAGATTTCCTGGGGCCTATGCCTCTAATCCCCACAGTTTTCATAGGCTAGAAGATACAGTCTGACTCTGCTTCCTAGCTGTTTCCCTTAAATGCAGAATCCAGGTGCCATTTACTCCTCTTGCTACAGAGATTCCACTGACTCAAGTATCTTGCCCCTGTTTTGGGGTCAACATGAATCATTTTTGAAATCTCTCTTCCTGGCACACCAAGAGCTCACTCACTCAGTTCTGATCTCAGGGAAATATCATACTTTTATCTTTTTGGCAGGACCATGATGATGGACCCTGGAGAAGAGAATGGCAACCCACTCCAGTATTCTTGCCTGGAGAATCCCAAGGACAGATGAGCCTGATAGACTACAGTCCATGGGGTCGCAAAGAGTCGGATATGGCTGAGTGACTGACACACACATAATGACGGAACTTCTTGAGCATCAGTGAATTTTCCCAGACTCTTGCTATTAGCAGATCAGTTTTGCCTCCACCTCCTTCAAGAAATTTCTTTCAGGACATACTGAGTTTTCTTTAGTTTAACAAACATGTATTAATATCTGTTTAATCGGAAGCAAGATGAATGAGATGGTCTCTGCCCTTGTTTCTTTTTTAATCTTTACACTTATTGATTTTCTTGGGTTATTGCATTGGATAGTTCTCCACTACAATGTCAATACTTGGTATCCTTGTCAGATTCCTGCTACTATTGTTTCAACATTAAGTATAACTGGTAGATGCTCTTTAACAAGTTAAAGAAATTCCCTCTTATTTCTACTTGCTAAGAAGTTGTGATTTTAAAAACAATGATAAATCGGTGTTTAAATTTATCACGTGCTTTTTCTATATCATATTTTCTGGAATCTGTAATTCAAAAGGTATACCACACTGAGCTCTAGTAGACGGGAGGCAGGGGATAAAGAAACACTTGAGTAGCCCCTTCAAGGATGTGACAAACTCACCAGCCTCAATGAGGGGAATGGCACTGTGCACTGGGGGGACAATCTCGGCAAGGTTATGCGAATGTGAACACACCTGCAGAGAATGGCTTCTAGTCTGAGTGGTTCTTTCAAATGACAGTCCCTCCCCTGATTTGCAAATATCTGCCCACTGTGGGATCAGGACACGCCTCAGCCTCACAGTAACAGTAACTTGGGCATTCTACAGTGAAGTCTGCGCATATGGCAAAAATCAAAAGAACAGTTGAGATTATCCAAGAAAATTACTTAAACTGCCCATAAAAAACATATAAGGGTTTTATGTCTAAAACTCTGTAAGAATTCTAGAGTGCTCCTGCTTGCCTGCCAGGCTCACTCCAACCTCCTTCTTGGAGCTGTATTAAGCTTTACCCTTCAAAGTTTATGTTCATTAATATATTTGGTTCTTTTTAAAATATGTATTTGTTTGGCTGTGCTGAGTCTTAGTTGTGGCCTTCAAGATCTTTGATCTTTGTTGCAAAATGCAGGATCCTTTAGCTGTGGCGTGCAAACTCTCAGCTGCAGATGTGGGATTCCCTGCCCAGGGATCAAACCTAGTTCCCCCGCATTGGGAGCAAAGAGTCTTAGCCACTGGACCACTGGGGAAGCCCCAATATATTTGTTAGTTGCTGGGAGGGTACTTGAAATGCATCTCAGGTCAACCAGAAGCTAGATGATGCAGGATGTCATTGCGCTGTACACAGAGCAGAGACTGGATACCTTCCCCCAGAATGACCAGCAAGGCCTCTGTGTCTCCTCTCAGTCAGGTTGAGGCCGGCCTGACATCCCTGAAAGTCTGCCTCTCCCTAATCCGTAGGCATATGACCAGAGAGTGACAGGGATCTTTCCAAGCCTGACTCTGGCCCAGCTGACCCAGGTCAGACCTTTCTCTCTGACTTTGCACGTGGCTAACACCACCTGGAATGGGGACCCATGACCCCACAAGCCTGGCAACTGGGCTTCTGGCCTTGACCATGATCATCCTTACCTTATTGCCACCAGTTTCTCAGCTCATCTCCTCCTCCCAGGCCATGCTCCAGCCACACTGGTCCCTTCCTCTTTCTCCAACACACAAAGCTCATGTCGGCCTCAGGACCTTTGCTCTGCACATTCCCTTTCCCAGACTGCTTTCTCCTTGTCACCATTCATGTTTCAACTCACATGAGTTACCTCCCCCAGTCTCTTCCTAAAGCAGCACTCCATTCAGGCATTCCGATCACGTAACCCCATTTATTTTCATCTGAGCATTTATCACCATTTATTACCATATTAAGTATGTATTTTCCTAGTTACTGTCCATCCCCCTGACCATAAAGATCTTGACTATTTGGGTCACCTAGCAACTACCCAGTGCCTAGCACATGGTAACCACTTAATAAATACTTGTTGACTGACTGGGCGATGGAATCCGTGGCTGGCCGATTTGGCTTTGGGGTGTCTTGGTCCCTCCTCCACACAAGACTAATTGGGGACCTGCCTTCCTTGGGCCCCAGCATTCATATCCTTCCTGGGATGCCATCCCAGAACTCCAGTCCCTCCTCGGAGACTGGCCTCTGCCTCCACACCAGCAGGCAGCTGAATTCCAGAGCCCCTCTGCCCACCAGCGTGCTCATCCGGACCCAGGGTCAAATTGAGGGCTGGATGGCAGCCCGGAGGAGTGGGCAGAGGCAGCCGTAGACTGCCCAGCTGATTCGAAGGCCTCCTCAGTGCATCTCCATCTCCTGCCCACCTCTCTGCCCTGCCGGGGCCTCCCGGTGAGCGTCCCTCAGAGGCACCCCCTGCTCCATTCATCCCCATTAGCCGCTGTCCATACTGGGCTGGTGGGAGATCAATTACCAGTGCTGGCCACTGAACCGTGTTAATGAGGATGTACGCTCACTCGGCTGGTGGCGGGGATGGTTGGGAGGGGCAGAGAGTGGCAAGGGAGGCTACCTACTAAGGTCTTGGGCAGGGCTTCCCCTCTAAGGACCCTGGGAGATGCTTGGGCAGAGACCCTGGGAACCAAGGCTTAGCTCAAGCTGTGTGTGGGAGCAGAGGAAACAGCCTGGCTGGAGATTTGGGCCTCGGTGGGTAGAGGTGACACTGATGAGAAGAGGGGCTCCTCGGGCTTGGCCTCCCATTCATTAGCACCTTTGCTCAGACCCTCCCCTCTACCAAGAGTGCCCTCCCTGTGTCTGCCCCGTAGCCCAGGGGCCAGCTCACACGACCCTGGCAGTGCTCCTGGACCACCTCTACCCTCACCGATGACTGAAAGACCATCCAGCCTCTTGGCTCCCGGCCCCTCTGGACCTCACTCTGTGTGATTCTGACTCTACCAGAATCTGGGCTTCCCCGATGGCATTAGTGGTAAAGAACCCGCCAATGCAGGAGACAGAAGACGCAGGTTTGATCCCTGGCCCGGGAAGATCCCCTGGAGAAGGGCATGGCAACGCCCCCTCCAGTGTCCTTGTCTGGAGAATCCCACGGACAGAGGAGCCTGGAAGGCTGCAGTCCATGGGGATCTCGAAGAGTCGGACATGACTGAAACTATTGAGCACACAGCACACCAGATTGTACTGATTTGTGTGAAAAGACATTCAGCCTCTGTCATAAGAGTAACTCGAAGGAAAACCATGAGAGGAGATGGTTCTCCTCTATCAGATTGGCGAAGGTAGAAAAGGCGGATAAAGGCAGCGCAGGCTCTGACTACTGCAGCGGGAGGGGCAGGTCCCACCTTAGTAACCCACGGAGTGTGACCTCTTCAGAGGGTAATTGGACAATAGCTATGTAAATTCCAAATGTACCTGCCCTTTGACCTAGGCTTTCACTTCCAAGCATTCATCCTCTGACATACTAGTGCCCAAAGATAAAAGCGCTCACTGCCTGGAAATGTCCTCCGCGTCCATCAGGAGGGGTCGTGAGAGTCGCTCAGGCCATACCACACAATAGGCATCCCTGGTCTCCTGCCTGCAGAGGGAGATAAGCAGAGCATCCATCTCCAATATTCGGGGAGTCAATCAGTTAATATAAATAAAGTGCTTAGAGGGGCGTCCAGCACAGAGTAAGTATAAGTTCTTGCTATTATTATGGGTTTGCTGTTGTTGAAAAGCATTGGGTGGATCTGTACACGCTGCTATGTAATTATCTGCCAGAAATGCTGGTCAGTGAAAAATGCAGACAGAGGCTGCTGGCGGTGCAGGACGCAGCCTAAGTTCCGCTTTGTTTCCAGAGGAGATCTGCTTTTGAATGCATAGACCATCTCTGGAGGAGTGGTCCGGGCTGACAGCGCTGCTCTCCGGGTAGGGGCAGGAGAGCAGGGGACAGGGACGAGAGGGAGATTTGCACAGAGCCTTCCAGGCAGTCTGCAGTTTCTAACCACATGCCTGCACTACCTATTCAAACAAATAAACCATCCGTAAAGACTGGTGATTCACCTGTCTGTGTCTCCCACCAGACCATGAGCCCCCTGAGGGCAGAAACTGTGTTGGAGCTGCTGCAGAATTCCTGGCCTGGCCAACACTGGCTGATGGGTGAGCCTGGCCACTGTTGGCTGGTGGGTGAGCTGGCTGCAATTCCACATAGCCCATCTGCTGGGAACCACTCCCCCCAACCACCACAAGGCATGATTCCCAGGAGACACCAACAGATTGGGGATGGGGCATGCTAGAGCAGCCTGGGGAGGGTCTGGCCTCAGCAGGAGGCAGGGCTGAAGAGCTACTTCCTAGAAGATCATTTCTGGAAACAGGATCCAAGTGGTCAGGTGCATGGCCAGGCCTCCAGGAGCCTAAAGCAGCAGCCTTCCTCAAGGACTGGGCTCTCTCGGGCCACAGAGCATGCCCCTTTGTTTGCAGGAGGCTGATATTCCCGTCTGTCTGTGTGGCTGCACAGGGGATCAGGAAGGCATTACCGTGGCAACAGCCTTCACAGCGCCAAGGGGCTAGCTGTGGGGCTTTCACACCTCTGATGGGCCGAGTTCCAGGCCCCAGATCTGTGGTAATGCAGCCTGCCCAGCCAGGGCCTGGGCCAAGGGGCAGAAACGAGGCCCCCTGGGCACAGGAAGGGACCTGCTGGGGCCACCTCTGCAATCAGACCTGACTTAGGGCCACCGTCTGCTGCTGCCCTCATCCTCCTGTTTAGCGAATGGCAGCTGTTCCAGCTAGAAACTCAGGAGAGAGGGCCTGGCTGCCAGAGCTTCGAGGTGCAAAGCGCCCCAGAGCAGGAACAGCTTGACTGCCCACTATCCATGGACAGTCAAGGAAAGAGAGGGAGAGGCAAAACATGATTTATTCCTGCAGGGGACATCCCCGTAGTCGAGAAAGGTAGCAGCTTTACATGCACAAAATGTGACTCTGTTCAAAACGCATCACGGTGGGGGTGGGTGGGGGTGGGGGTAGCCCAGCAAGATGGGGACAGTATCCTGCCACTTACACTCATAACCATGCTGAACGTTTTCTACAAATACATAATATGAGGACAAAATTTTTAAAATGCAAGTGGCCCAGAGAGATCTATAGCTCACAGCTTCAATGTCACTGGAAGAGGAGGGGGAACAGGATGGGGCACTAAGAACACCTTCGTGTTATCCACATTTTAAGTAGCTGTTCAGTCGCTCAGTCGTGTCCGACTCTTTGCAACCCCATGGACTGCAGCACACCAGGCTTCCCTGTGCATCACCATCTCCCGGAGCTTGCTCAAACTCATGTCCATTGAGTCAGTGATGTCATCCAACCATCTCATTCTCTGTTGTCCCCTTCTCCTCCTGCCTTCAATCTTTCCCAGCATCAGGGTCTTTTCTAATGAGTTTTAAGTAGAATGGGTTCCTAATTTACCTGTCCTATCAAAATTTTAAAAGTAATATAAACGTCATTGCTGTCTCATTGAGGCTCCCTCTGGCCATCCCATTTATTGCCGAGTTCTGACCCACCCCCACACTCTCAGGGCCCCTCATATTTCCAACAACACTCACATCCTCTCCTGGGTGAGGGACTCACCACCAGGCTTATGCTCCATGGTCTTCTCTCCTCCTGGGGGGATCTCCTTTCCTGGGCGGGGTCTCCCTTGGCCGGGAGGGGGGACACACTAGCCTGTGCGTGCAGCCAATCCAGTCCACTGCCTGTTTTTACATAGCTCCAGAGCTATATATAAAAGAATGGTTTCATGTTTTTTAATTGTTGAAAATCAAAAGAGGGATAGTATTTTGTGACATATGAAAATTACATGAAATTCAAATTTCAGTGTCCAGAAAATGTTATTTGAACATAACCTTGCTCATTTGTCTGTCTTGGCAAAAGCTGCTTTCTGCTATAAAGGCAGAGTTGAGTGATTGTATGACCTGGAAGCCAAAATATTTACCATTTGACCCTTTGCAGACAAACGCTGTTGATCCCAAGGTGCACCCACCACAGTATCTGGCACACAGTAGGTGCTCAGTAAATCTGGCTGAATGAATAATGGAGGTGTATGTGTTGGAGCATGTCAGTTCGACGTCCTGGAGAAAGTGACCCTCTTCCCAGCCCTGCCTAGCAGACATCACCGCCTGTAGAGGGCTAAGTTCTCCCTGAGCCACCAGTGCACTGCGAGAGGCATCTGTGAAGAAGGAGGTGTCGCTGGCTCTAAGTCCTCGGAGAAGAAAGGACAGAGGGTGACAAGGTCCGGACTTGGCACCTACAGGGTGGGCTGCCGGGTGTCTGGAACAAAGCCACACGGACCTCCCTCCAGGGACCCGCAGCAGACTCGGCTGCCTGCGTGGGCTGCACTTTGGCGCCCTCTGGTGGCTGCCTGGAGTGTATCCTTCCAAAGCAAGCGCCGGCCGCCCTCTGGAAGGGAAGGAACCCTGTTCACTGATTCCCTAGCCCATCTGACCTCCTGGTCCAGATTCAAGGTCTCATTGGTCCGGGCTCAATCGGTCCCTCCAGTACTCCCCCTTCCTCCACAGACGAGGTAGGCTGATATCACAGGAGGTCCTCCTGCTGAGTTGCTGGGTGAGCTCCTCTGGTTAGACCAGGCAGGCCAAGCGCTCCTGAGGGACTCCCAGGTTGCCAGTCAACGCCCAACCCTGTCACCACGAGTGTCCCCGATAGACGGTGAGAGGGTGACCTTGGTCATGTCTCAGGGACCCACCTAGAGTGATGGGAACTGGGCTGCTTATAAAGCTTCCTTGTGTTTTCTACACACCAAGAGGTCCCATCTGGGTAAGGGCTCCTTAGTACAAGGAAAAGAACTGTTCCAAGTTCTATTTTGGGGACAGGAAATTCATCTCTCGTGAGCCTGAAATGCCACGTGGAGTGATCCTCATGTGCTCATCACCACATACATGTTACATCACTAGCAACTGTTCCATCTGTCCCTGCCAAGAGAACGTGGGCTCCAGGAGGGCAAGGGCAAGATGCTCCAGGGACCCTGGCCTCCAGCCTGAGTGGATGGATGGATGTCCTGTAGCAGAACTGAGCTTTCGGGAACTCTGGGTCCCCAGCCAAGGTCACACCCACCCCTTCCAGTCATTCCTATGCATCTCATTGGTTCTATTTCCAAATACATCCTCATCCCACCACTTCCCTCTGTCTGTGCCCTCTGACCTTCACCCACACTCCCCTCCCCAGCACACCAAGCTCCCTTATGCCAAACCCACCAGCTTCAGGGCCCCTAGGGCAACTGTTCCCCTGGAGCTTCCAAGACGGGACCATTTCCACCACATCAGAAGGTCCCTTCTCCCAGGCCCTCTAACTACTCCTGTCTGACCATCACTCTTATTTTCTTCATAGCTTGTATGAAGAAAATGCTTCTTTATTCGTGTCTCCCCCACAAGGATGGAGCCCAAGGGCTAGGACTTCGCCCTTCTTTCTCCTCTGCATCCCCAGCACCTGCATGGAAGCTTAACTCAAGCTTGGGGAATGATGCCTTGCTGCCCCTACTGTGACTGCAGGCGTCACTCGTGTGCATCAGAAAGGCAGGACAGTCTGGTGCAGACCTCCCGTGAGAGGGCTCAGAGCTGGGTGCCTCCTCCAGCTGTGTGCTGGGCGACTCCCCCCGCCCCCGCCACCGCGCCAGCCCGTTTCTTCATCAGGAAAAGAATCTCTGCCTCACAAGGGGCACTGTTGAGGTTTAAGGGGAAAATGAAAAGTGAAAACTTTTGAAATTAAAAAAGCAAGACACGCACAATACTGTGAGTTGCATTTATTGTGGTACACTGGCATCTGCCAGGGACTCCGGACACTGTCCAGCTGGCGTCTGGGAGCCACAACGCTGGCTGCATACCCGATACCCTGCCCTCCCAGCAGCAACTCTCAGCATCCCTGGATGGCAGAGCAGCCAGGACTCCAGCGGATGACTGTCCCAGAGGGATCTGCGGTGTCACAGGTGCCAAAGCTGTACCTTTCGTTGGGGTTGCAGCATTTCAGTTTTTTTTCATTAGTTAACAACTTAAAAATAGGTCTATTTCACATAAAATCCTGAATTCCTGGCTTCTCTGGATTTCTGACATTAGACCTGCATTCCCACTTTCTAGCAATTAGCCACAACTAAATGACAGTCACCAAGTTCAGATGGGGATCTATGCTCTGTGAGTCCCCACCATACTCTGTTGTATCTCAAGGTACATCATCAACTCAGTGGCCCAAATATTTCTCTGGTCACAAAGCAATGTCTCTCTGGGTGGTCTTCAGGGACAGTAGGAAAGTCAGTTGCACTGCAAAGGCCTCACAAGTCAAAGGCCTACTTCATTCATTTATATGACCTATGTGACCTTAAGTGCATCTGAGTTGGAGATCTATGAACTACCCACAAATCCCTTTGATCCACAAAGAGCACCCCCTGGATGGACGGGGGCAGCATTTACGTGCCACACACCCCTTCATGCAGCTAAGAAGCAGAGCTGAGAGCAACAGTCAGACTTCCCAAGTCTGAACTCTTTTCAGAGATCTCAAGTTCCCTGAATCGGAAGCACTGGTAAGTAGGGTGGACACACCAGCCACTTGGCTGTACAAGAAGTTGCAGTGTTAAGTCGGAGACCCAAGCAAAGCTGTGCTGGAGCGCCCTCTGGTGGTCAAAAGGCAGCTCTGCAGGCCACCATTTGAGTCCAAGTGAGACCCAGCATCAACCACCATGGGCCCCAAAGCAGGCTCCCTGCCAACCCTATGGGTGCCAAGTTTTTGATTTCCAATTATTTCCTTCCCCAAACCTTCCTGATCTCCATTCCACACCTCAGCCACTCTACTGGGCACCCATCTCAGTCTCTAGTGGGGTTGGACCCCACCCAAGTTGGGTGGCCTCTCCATTTTTCACATCCCGGTGCCTCACTCCAGGCTTGGCCCATGGCAGCATCGAGGTGTTTTCCGGGGAAATCCCTACAGCAGAGGGGAGGTCAACCCCAGCCTACAGGGTGGGCAGCACCGGCCAGGCGGGTCTCTCAGAGAACAGGGAGCACGCAGGGGATGATGACGCCCCAAGAGCTGCCTGGGCCGGGTGGCCAGTCTTCACGAGAAGCTTGGGATCTGGACTTTTACATGAAATACACCATGTTTTAAAGGTTGGCTCAAATGTATATACTACCCAGACCAAGAAAATGCACTGGCGGAGTGGGTCTGGGCCAGGGCCCAAGGTGGAGAGCTCTGCCGAGGCCCTGCAGCTGACAGAACCTTCAGGACGCTGGGCTGAAGCCACTGGTTTTCAAGGATTTGTTTATTTGAGTAGTTTGTAGCCGTCATCATATTTGATCCTGAGAGGCAAGCAAGGGAGAGAAGATTCTTGGACCCATTGTAGAGTCTGAGACACTGAGGCTGAAGTGGGCTCCTGGAGGGGTCACTAGTGAAGAGAACTCTGAGGCACATGAGACTGAGTCCCAGGCAACAGCAGTCCCCAAGCCCACCCCACCTGGCCCGCCCCTCCTAGCTGGGCCCTTCCTAGTCCCCTGGAGAGCCAGCCACCCAACAGCAGCCCAGATGGCGGCTCCCTGTGACACCCACCCTCCGTACACACAGCTCCAGGACAGGCAGCCGGGTAGAGCCATGCAGCTCTCCACGGGCGCACAGTGCAGTGGCCCGCGAGCCCCATGTGGGGCTCAGGTCCAAGCAGGAACACCTCCTGCAGCCTTGCCCATTATGGGCAGAGTGGAGGGTCCCTGGGTCGGCCAGGCGAGTGGCCATGGCCAGCGTGGCAGCCTCACCAGTTGGCCTTCACTGCCTTGATGTCGCTGACGAGGTTCTGGGCCAGGCAGATGCCAAAGATCTGGAAGACAGAGGGCAGGTGAGGGAGGGGCCGCCGGGAGGGCAGACTGCCCGAGACAGGGTGAGGCTGTGCAGGGCCACAGTGGTACCTGGAGAAGGGCGATGCCCACGAAGACCCCAGCCACAACAATCAGGTTGTCCTGCAGCCACTTTTCAAACTGGCCCACGCAGCCTTTGGTGTGGATGAAGCCCTGCTGCTCCAGCTCCTGGGGACAAACGGGCACCAGGCTCGGCTCGGCCCACCCACAGCCACCAGGGGCCCCACCCCAGTCCGGCGTACCAAGCTCAGCCTGGCCCAGGGCCTCATACCTTAGTCCCTGCCGCCTGGAGCCCCACCAAAGGGCCTCTCCTCCCTGGGGTCTCAGCACAGACGGCTCTCCTCTGAGCCTTCCCTGACTACCCTGCCCCAACCCCACGACCTCCCTGCTTTGAGCTTCTTCCTAATACTTAGGTGAAACTGTCACACTGCTGTTCATATTTCGTTATCCCTGTCTTCCTGTTTTCCTCCTCTACAGGAGTCCACTGCCTTGGGTTAGGCAGTATCAAGACCTCTGTGCCTCCTGGGACTCAGCACTCCCTCCTCCCCAACCCCCGCCCCCAGAATCCTTGAGGCCTTTTGGCGCATATGAGGGGGCCCCCTTCTTATCCGAGTCCCCCCCAGTTGCCCCCAGCCCTGTCCCCACCCATCTCACCAGTTTGAGCCGGACGTCGTAGCCACACTGAGTGTTGAGGACATCCTCCTGAGGAGAAACACGCCAGGGAGCAACTCGGTAGGGGCACCCATGAGGCCTCAGGGGAAGTGGATGGAACCATGGATTCCGCCACGGCCGCCGCTCCTCAAGGGAAGCGGGCTAGGACCCCAGCGCCTCTCCCTGTCGCCAAGGCGCATGGCCGCAACGCCAGCTTGAACTGCTTCCTTTTTAGGAGCCCTGCCTGCCCATGTGTTATAAGAATGGGAAGACACCTGGCCCTCAGTGTCCCTGTGCCCTGTGACTGGAGGGATGTCACTGCAAGAAACTTCTGCTCTTAAAGAAAACCATGAACGTTTCAGAACCCCCATCTCTGCCACCACAGCATGGTGGGCCAAGAGAAGCAGTCCCCATCCAGTAGGCCTCAACGCCACCCACCGACACAAACTCCCCAGCCCAGCAGGGCTACTACTACACATAAGAGGGCTTCCCCAACATCGGTGGCCCCCAGAGCAGGGCTGAGGCGAGATCAGTGGTGGGCTGGTTCCAGACTGTGCCTGCACACTGAGGCCCCGCCCCTCGCCAAGGTGCACTCACCGCTGGGTCCCTGACGCAGCAGGAGAAGGGCACCCCGCAGCGCTCTCGGCTGGGGTTCAAGTCAGTGCAGTTGAAGTAGATATTGAGGTTCCAGTCGTTGGGCCCTCGGGCTCCGCAGCAAGACCACTAGGGGGTGGGAGGAGAGCCCGGGTGAGCCAGGCCCACCCCAGGAGCCCCATCCTGTTTGGGGACAGGCCCAGGCTGGCTAGCAGTGGCCTGGAGACAGCCAGTCAGGTGGGAACCTTCTCAGACAGGTCGACCCTGGACCCAGGGCCTTCAGAGCAGCTCGAGGATCCTGACCAGGTTGATGAGGGCTGGGGGTAGTGGGAAGGGGCTCCTGAGCTTGTCCCCCTAGCCCGAGAGAGGCCGAGCAAAGGGAGTGGGTGAGGACGGTGGCCCAAGGACTGTGGCTTCCTCTGGGCCACCTTGAGGGCTGGGAGTTTCAATAAACCCTGCAGAGAGGCTGGAGGCTCCTATCTGTGCCTGGTCTCCCCACACTTGTCCCACAGTTTTTACGAAAGACCTTCTCTTTTCCTCTCTCCAGGGATAGGAGAGCAATCCTGCCACCCTCACGACCTTGCCCCATCCCACTTCATGGGTGCTGTCGTGGGCACCTGTATCCCCATGACCCCTACCCAAGACAAAGGGCTGCTTCCTTAGGTGGGGCTGCAATGAAGCAAGCAGCTCACAATCTAGTGGGGAGACAGGCAGCCTTAACTCACTGACACAGCACAGGCTGCCAAATAGCTGGCCCTCAAGGGACCAGCTCGGTGGCAGACGCAGGTAGGCCCTGTGGACTGAATAGGGGGAGTGAGGTACAGCCATGCAGCTCGGCCTCCTCCTCTCTGCTCAGCACCCCTGCTCCCGCTGGAGAACACTGGCTCCTCTCATCACATCCCTGTTCCTTCTCCTCTCCCAGGGCCAGCCCCTAGAGGCCTTCTCCTTCCCTGTGCTTCCCCATTTCAGCCTTTACCACAATTTATAACGCTACACACACACACACGTTTGTTTCTTTTGCTTATCATCTTTCTCTTCCCCCAGATCACCATCTGCACAAAGACAGGTCCCTAGCTCTTTTTCCGCAGAAGGCAATGGCAACCCACTCCAGTACTCTTGCCTGGAAAACCCCATGGATGGAGGAGCCTGGTAGACTGCAGTCCATGGGGATGTGAAGAGTCAGACACAACTGAGTGACTTCTCTTTCACTTTTCACTTTCATGCACTGGAGAAGGAAATGGCCACCCACTTCAGTGTTCTTGTCTGGAGAATCTCAGGGACGGCAGAGCCTGGTGGGCTGCCGTCTATGGGGTCGCACAGAGTTGGACACAACTGAAGTGACTTAGCAGCAGCAGCAGCTCTTTTTCACCCTTGAATCCCCAGCACCTAGCTCAGGACCCAGCACATAGTTGGTCCATCACGATTCTGCGTTAAATGAACAAATAAATCACATTCTAACTACCTGGCTCTTCATTTACTTCTGCCCTGGGCTGAGAGCTCCTCAAAACAGGCACCAGCTCTGGTTCACCTCTGGATCCCAGAGCAGTTCTTGGGGTGGATGGCATCAAAAGAGCATGACTGTTTAAATGGGTGCGACTATGAGTGTGTGTGACTAAGTGTGTGAGTGGGTGAGAATGTGCAGGCGGAAGGAGTCTAGGATTTCTTGAACTGTTCACTGACTGCTTCTTCACAAGGGTTAGGTTTACAAGCTTAAGGGCAGAGCTTCTGGGCAGAGGGGCGGGTCTCAAACCCAAGTTCAGAGGCCAAACAAATAATATAAATGAGAGAAGAGGGCCAACAGGTATAATAAAATAGAGTGACGGGGATAGTAGCAGAGAGCCTCTTTACCGGCAAAGGGGCAGTGGCAATGCAGCCCCGGGGGATACTGTGGGCCCAGCTTAGTAGAAGAAATCTATATTTTCATGCCGCATTTCTTCCTTTAAGTGTGTCATAAGCCTGGCCTAGGAGATACCAGTTTGAAGCCTCTGGCCTCTGCTCCCCAACCCTGTGTCCATGCAGGGTTAGGCACATGGAGATCACCAAGGGCTGGCTTCCTTTCAGATAGGGGGACACCTGGCTCTCTTCCTTGGGGCTTGCCTGGCCTGGTAGGCAAGGGAATGGTCCCAGCACACAGAGAACTTGCTCCTCCGTTCATCTGCCTGGCAGGTGCCTCCTGTATGTAACTGGGGCTGGATGCCAGACTTACATATTCCTGAGCAAAGTCAATGAGGTTCTGGAGGTCAATGTCATCCCGATAGGCCTTGACATTGTTGTTGATGAAGAGGTTGAGCTGGTCTCGAATCCAGTCCTTGAAGACGAAGGCCAGGATCCCTGTTGCCAGCTCCAGGAAGAAGATGAGGCCAAGGAACACAGAGAACTGGCGTGGGGGGCACACAGACAGACAGTGGGGGTAAGAGATACAGGGACTGGGGTTGCCACTGAGTGGGGTTTCAACCTCCCTCATCCTGACTCAAGGCAGCCCACAGTCTCCACCTTTTACCATATTAGTATTGATTTATGATGAAAAAAGATACCGCTGTTCTGACCTACTCTATTGTCTTTGAGAAGCCACCCTCCACACACAACTCGAGTTTCTTTGGTTCCAGAGGAGCCACTTCCATATAGAGGACTATGCACGCATCAAGAGCCCACCAATCAGAGCACTAACTTCCCTGGGGCCACAGGGATTGGTCCAGAGGTGGCCAATCAGGATTAAGGAGATGCAATTAAAGAACTTTGGCAGAATGGCTGGGAGAGACTCAGCCTCCAGCAGAGGCTTGAGGCCAGTACCCCCGCATCAACCCCCTCGTGCCCGATTCCTGGACGTCTTTCCACCCCAAGGGGTCTGGAGCCAACCCAGAAGGACAGAGCTGGGAAACAGAGAGGCTAGGCCAAGTGACACTGTGCTGGCCCCTGGATCCAAAGGCGCTGGCAGCTAACACATCCCTGGGTTTTCCTAATGGCCATTTTCGCTTAGGGCCCAGGCCACTAGGTGTCCGTCACTTAAAACAGCTGCTGCTGCTGCTGCTTAGTTGCTTCAGTCGTGTTCGACTCTGCGACCCTTAGGGACTGCAGCCTTCCAGGCTCCTCTGTCCATGGGATTCTCCAGACAAGAATACTGGAGTGGGTTGCCATGCCCTCCTCCAGGGGATCTTCCCTACCCAGGGATTGAACCCGGGGCTTCTTTACCACTAAGCCACCAGGGAAGCCCCACTTACAACAGAGGATCCTATAAATGTATTAATAATACAAATCTGGTGACCACTGTTAAAATTACACAATAATAAAACTACCATTATTAAGCATGAACTATATGTAAGAAGTGGGTGGAAGGAGGTTGGGGTCCCCAGTGAATCTAGGTGGGAGGGCACTCACAAATTTGAGCAGGAAGGTGTTCTCCCGGAGGGCCCCAATGCAGCCAGCAAAGCCCAGCACAGACATGACGCCTCCAACCACCACAAACAGCCACACAGGGTCAAGGCCTCCCAGATCTGTCAGTGCCGAGATGTTGGAGAGAACGCCCTGTGCAGGGGGAGCAAAGGCAGGTCGGGGGTACTGGCCCTCCCACCATCTCAG
The DNA here is from genome assembly GCA_006410935.1 of Redunca redunca. Classification (NCBI taxonomy): domain Eukaryota; kingdom Metazoa; phylum Chordata; class Mammalia; order Artiodactyla; family Bovidae; genus Redunca; species Redunca redunca. The sequence continues at coordinate 103,158 of SJYQ01093883.1, read as the reverse complement.
CCCATAGCAGCCCTGCACCATATCCCGCTGCCTTACCTTCTCACTCCAGGCCCAGAGACCGATGGCCAGGAACAGGGCCCCCAGCACCTGCAAGAGCAGCAGCAAAGAGCTGAGGGCTGCGGCACCAGCGTGCTTTCCCATCCCAGCAGAGCCCCCTCCCCGCTGGTGCTCAGGCTCTTCAGGAAGCCACAGGGAGAGAGAGAAAGAGGGGAAAGCACTGTAAATGGGATCCAGGGTCTTTTCCATCTTTCTAAGACTGCATCTCAGTGTTTCTTCCCACTGGGCACAGCTTGGAACACTGAACCTTCCCCAGCCCTAAGAAGGGATCCCTTCTTGGAACTTCAGAATTAGAGCAGAGGAAGGCCAAAACAGTCCCACCAACCAGCAGTGACTGGTTCCTGAGCCTCTTCCCTCACCTCAGGCCTATGGTAGGGTTCCAGGCTCCTGGCATCCTCTCCAGTATCCTCCCAAGTCTGGTCCTCCTGCTTCCCTGCAATTCTGTGACTGCCACTCTACTCCTGTCCCACCTTTCCAACCTCCATCTGCCAGAGTACATCTTGGCAGCTCACAGCGGAAGACCTCTGAATGGCCAGGAATCCCAGTGAAGAGTTAGATCCACAGGGGGGCCCTGGGCTAGGCCTCCTAAACACCACCCACCACCCCACCTCATCTCCTTGCTAGGACGAGCCCGGGATGTTCCGAGCAACTGCCTGAACCCAAGCAGGACATCTAGTCTCAGAGGGAGAGCGTCCCTCCTGCCCAAGCGAGGCCACAACCCTACCTCTTCAGACCTCCGTCTCCCACTTGCTTTCTCTACAGGCCCCCTCCCCGCCTCAGCGCAGAGCCTCAGCCAACTCCACCCCTGCCCGGCCACCTTTAGCACCCACCCCTTTCTGACCCCAGGCTCCTCTCACTGCTGTACTCTTTTGCTAGAAATATTTTTCCTTCCCTCCCCCACACTAGATCTGGGATGTGAAACCAAACCTCACTTCTCCTGCCTCATCCCATCTGACCCGCACATGGCCTTTAGACAGGTGAATGATTACTAGTTTCTCTTTTTCGAACCTCCCCATGGCTAACGCAATGCCATTCCTCCTCCAGCCCTTTCTCGGCCTCCCTCCTACAAGGCTCTGCTTCAGTGGTGCCAGGCACAAGGCCACCCCCTCCTCCACCAGGTTCCAACCTCAACCTCCAACCTACCCTTCTTCTTCTCAAACTCATCTTTCACCTCATCATGACACTGGCACTCTCCCAATCTCCACCCAAACCTCTCTTTGGCTCTAGAGCCCTTAGCCCACCTGCCTGCTGCAAAAGCCTCTGCGTGCCAGGCTCCATGTCATGCACCGACAACACGTCAGTGAGAAGGGCACATGAGCTCTCAGCCTTCACAGAGTTTACGCTCCAGTGGGGGAAACCCATAGTGAGCAAACAAGGTAGTTTCAGATACCAACAGAGCCTTTAAAGAAAATCAAACGGGGTGATGTGATGGGAAGTGATAGGGTGGGGGGGGGCATGTTTCAGTTAGGGAGCATGGTGACATTTTAGCTGAGGCCTGAATGATGAAATGGGGCATTGAAGAGAAAACAATTTCAGGCAGTACTGAATTCCAGGCAGAAGTACTGAATTCCGGGCAGAAGTACTGAATTTCGGGCGGAAGTACTGAATTTCGGGCGGAAGTACTGGCAAAGGCCCAGAGGTAAGATCATCGTTGGTGGTGCACGGGACAAACTGAAGATGTCAAGCCAGACACCGCAGGGTGCTCTGGGCCAGTCCTGTCAACTCAGCCTGATAACTTCCCCTGAAACCATCCTCACCTTATTGACCCGCCATCACCCCTCCTTTGCCGTAGCCTGCCTCCCTGGTCTCCCCGCCCATGGCAATCAGGCAGAGCTGCCTCTAATACAGAAGCTAAAACAAATCCATCCCCACTGCCCTCAGCATGAAACTCAAACTCTGCCCCAGCCCTGGGGCCTTTCACACTGAAGAGTCCCATCCTGGGGAACCCTAGAACAAGCCTGGGTCCCTCATGCCTCTCCCCCCGGCATTTGGCAGCTCCCTCTGCTCAGCGCTCTGCCTTACCTCCACCTACCGCCCACTGAGCTGTCACCTTGGCTCTGCACTTACTGGCTGTGTGACTCTGGGTGAAATGACTTAACCTCTCTGTGCCTGTTCCTTCACCTATAAAATGTAGATTATAATTAAAGTGACTGGGAGAATACAGTAAGTTATAATTTATGTCATCTGCCTGACAGCCCTGAGGAGCAGGCATCATCATCCCCCACTCCCTGTTAGGGAAGCTGAAGCCCAGAGAGAAGTGACTTGACCACTGTCTCACAGCTAGGCCTGAGACAACTAGAGCCCCCAACTTTCCCACCAGACCAGCTCTCTGCATATGGCCCACACTCTTGAGGCTGTGGCACTGCAGGGGCCAAAGGACATCCACACTGCCGGAGCAGCTTGTGGGCAGAGGGCAGTGCCACTGATTCCTGCTGAACAAAACTGAGTGGGCCTGACATTCTGACCAAGGCGTCAGGAGTAGAGGCTGAAGAGTCAGCAAGTAGCCTTGGAGAGATGGGATGGGGGAGGGAGAAGGGAAAGATGACTTGGCAACCCCAGGGATACGGATTCCACCCTGGGAGGGGCACCAGCAGTTCCTTCTCCAGACAGGGACAGCCTGGCCCTGGCACCTCCATTTGCTCAGCTGTGGAATGCTGAATTCTGTTCCCCAAGGCCAGCTCTCTCGGCCTTTCATTAGGGAATATCCCCCTGTCCTCGGCCGAGAACTAGGGCGACTGGCCCTCCTTGCCTGCAAGCCTCTTAGTTTGGGGGTGGGAGTTTGACCTATTCCCGCCCCCGCCCCCGCCCCCCACCTCTTTATAAGGGCTTAAGGCGAAGCGGCAGGCCCAGGTACTGGAGCAGTAAAAGGGCTGGAGAGGGAATTCAGCCCTTCGCGGAGGCTTTCCTCCCTATCGGCAAAACCAGAGGTGGGGCTCCGCGGACCCCTTACACCTCAGGGTAAGAGAGGGAGAGCGGGCGACCCGCACCAAGCAGGGCCGCGGGGTCTTCACCGAAACACCTCCCATTTCTCCGCTGAGCCCTGAAAAGACCCCGGAAGACTACCCCTCCCCATCCTACTACCGCAGTGGCTGGGACCCGCCCCCTGCAATCCGGGCCTCTCTAATTCCCTCAGGTNGCCCTCAGCCCAGCCCAGCCCAGCCCCCTTGAGAAATAAATACACACAGCAATGGGAGGTTCAGGGTCCTCTCACACCACAAATTTGTTTTTGGCTAAGGAGTTGCTCTTGGTAGCTGTGTCTGCATGGGCCTGGTACCCAATGATGGTCTTTGTGGAGAGGCCCAGGCGCTCTTTGTAGACACGCCTGGGAGGTAAGTGGGAGAGGAAAGGAGACAGGCAGTCAGCAGCGGGTCCTTCAGTTAACCTGGGACCATGGGTCCTATGCCCAGAGCCCCTACCCTGGTTCCAGCCACAGTAACTCCTGTTGTGTGTGTCTTACCTGTGTGGAAACACGAAATGTGACCAATGCAAAAGAAAAGAGGTCTGCAAGAAATAGATGGAAATCTAGACTCCACACCCTTTGCACAAGTTGTGGAAGAAAGAAGGGAGAGACAGCATGGAGTATTCTAGAGGTCTCCCTTGAAGGCCAAGCCATTCCCCTTCCACCTTCTCCCCTAGAAGGGGCTCAGCCCCCACCCTGTGCCAGAGATACCCCTCACCCAATGTGTAGCACGCCCTCCTGGTTCTCTGCCTCCCGTGTCCACACAGCAATCTTGTCCCCCTTGGCTCGGATGTTGATGACGGCCCCACACACTTCCTGGCTGTGCTCCCCAAAGCTCTCCCCGATGAGACACAGCAGCTGGACCCGAAAAGGAGGAGGATGAGGCCTCCTGGTGGGCACAGAGACTGCCCAATCCTTGAGACCACTGCTACCACACCAGCCCAGCCCCTTCCTTTGGGAACCCTCCCCACCCAGCCTCCCACCCAACCCCCCACTCACTGTTTCCAGCCACAGGTGGTCCAGCTCAATGTGGCGCTGCTGCTTGGTGAGGCTGACCAGCCAGCGGCCACCCCGCTTATTCCTGCTGTCTTCCCACATAGGCTTAATGCCATCCTGGGAGGCAGGTTGGTGAATCAACTACCTCCCTTTGTTCGAAGGGAAGTGAGTGCCTGGCCACCTCCCCAGGCCCTGCTCCAGCCCCTCCACAGACTAGGTCTTCTGTCTTCACCCTTCAGTACAAGCAGGGTCAGCCCTGCAGACCCTCCTGTGAGCTCCTGTGGGCCCCTAAGCCTCAATATAGGTCACCTCACGTACCCTTGCATAGATGTGTTTTTGTCTCCTTTGCTGAACCAAGATCCTTGAGATGAGAGTTCAGATGGAGGTGATTAAAGGAAGTGTCTGGGGCAACCCCAGTGTGGCCAGGGACAGACATCCCAGGCTCACGGGGCACGAGTCACCTAGGAAAATCTGCAAACGTGGACGTCAGGGCCCCACTGCCTAGCCCCTCCAAGGACAGGCCTGGACATTGATGAGTGTCCTCAGGCAATCCTGATGCAGTCCCCAAGTTAAACAGCCAGTCCAGAAACCTAGACCCCGTCACTGCTCCCCCTTGTTCCCCCCTCCCCAGTTCTTCAAGATGGGGCTCAGGTCTGACACTCTGCCCCAGCTTCTGGACAGCAGTCCTCCAACTGGAAGTTATGCTTGGCCCCAAGGAAGTCTGTCCTCAATATCGCACTGTCAAAGCCCCTGTGAGGGAGGAAGCTTGGAAGAAACCAGCCCCACTATGTCCCAGGGAGTGGGGGAAGCCAAGCTTACCTTGAACAGGGCGTAGTCACAGCCGGAAGAGAGCTTACTGGCCAGCTGGATATTATTATATATCCTGGAGAGAGACCCCCCACCCCAGGCTGAAAGGCCAAGCTTTTTAGGGCCTGGTTTCAACTGGCCTCAGATCTCTCAACTTCTTACCCCACTGCTTTCCACCCACCTTCCAGCCTCCAAGCCTTAGCTCACACTGGTGCCCCCTGCCAAAAACTTCCATCCCCATCTACCCAGACCCTCAGATCCCACCCTCTCACCCACCCCTAGGGTTTGTGAAGCATCTTGCAGACCCCCTCACTAGATCACCACAGATGAAACAGTCTGAAACTCATCCAGTAGCTGAGACAAGCTCAGAGAGGGGAAGGAACTCGCCTGGGGTCACAAGGCATAAAGCAGCAGAGTCACGGTCAACTCCTTGCTTCTTCCACTTCCCAGGCTTTCTCCCCAAGTCCCAGGAAGGCTTGGGGGCAGGGGCTGTGACCCAGCCCAAACTCCCTGCCACTTCCCTGCAGAGTCCACCAAGCCCCAGCCCTCAGGAGATGCTGCAAGACCCCAGGAAGGGCTGGGAAAGCGGTGTAGGCAACAGCTCCCTGGAGGGGTGGGGTCTGGGAAGGATCCCCAGTTAAGGCCCCCTGACCTCAGCCTCCTCCATGAAGGACAGACACTCACGCCCAGAAGTCCTCCACGGTGTTGAACTTGGTGACCCGATGCAGGTTGTTCTGCCAGGCTCGGCTGCGGTCATTTTTGAAGAACCACAGAGCCCACCTGGGGGGTGGGGGAGGGCGCAGGAGGAAGCAAGAGTGCATCCCCCTGCCCACCCCACCCCACCTCCACAGCAGTAGGTTGGCCAGGAAGTCCTGCTCCTTCCCGAGCCAACAAGGAGGTAGGGTTTGTAGCACCAGCCCCACAAGGTGATGGGGACAGTGATCCTGAGAGGCTGGGGGAGCCTTTAACTCGGAATCTCAGCTGGATTAAGGCTGAAAGGGCCAGCAGGGCCCAAGTCTTAGGGCAGCTCTGGCCTTTCCCAGATGAGGAAGTGAGGTCAAAGCCAAGGGTAGGGCCTGCCCTACCTGTTGAGCAGTGGGTGTAAGTCCAGCTTGCCCTCCTCCGGGGCCTTCCTCAGAGCCTCCTCTCCCATGCACGGCCCCATGGCTGCCTCCTCCTCCTCTTTCTCCTCCTCTTTCTTACACTTTTGGATCCCATCCTCAGCCTCTTCAGCCTGACCAAGAAGATGAGTCAAGCTGGGCGGTGAGCCCCGGCCCTCGCTGCTCAAGGGGGCAGATGGGTGGACTTACAGGGCAGGCGGCAGCCATGCTGTAGCCTGGGCTCCACGGGCACCAGCCACCCAAGGGGGCCTCCAGCTGCCGGCCTTAAACCCACCATCGCCCCGCCCCACTCACCCGGGCAGGTGACTGGGAGGAGCCAGCGTGGGGGTAGTGGGTGGGGTGTTCCGAAGAGGAAGGGCTTACACTATTGGTTCCATCAGCAAGCATTTAGTGAGCACCTTTTGCATGCAGGCTGGGGTCTGGGGACACAGCTGTGACCAGGCAGACCTAGCCTCGGCCCACATGGCACTGGTCATTTGGGAGCTGAGACAGGATGGCAAGGGTCAGTATTAAGGGTCTGCCCTTAGTGAAACCATATCCCCTGAAATTAAAGTGGATTGACCCAGACGTGGCAGAAGGTGGAGGGGAGCAGGGCGGGGCCAGGTCAGAGACAATACAGACATTGTGGTGTCTCCCTTTGGGCTCTGCTGTCATTCACCCCTCAGTTTTTGCCACCAATGTCATTTGACACAGGCATGTATCTAGTCTCTGGAAGCATCTGTGGGTTTTCTTTTTTATGTGATTATTTAGAAACAAGAAGCTTGTATATTAGAAATCCACATTTTGAAATTTAGGTTTGGCAACACCGGGGCCTCCTTCTCCCAATCTGTTGCAGCCAATGCTGCCTTTTGGAAGAGCAAATGCGGATCTGCATGGCCCCTCTGTCCACTGCACTCATGTTCCTTCCCTCCCGTCCACCTGAGCATTCTCCACCTGGCCACAGTTGGCAAGGGCCAGTGCACCTGTCCACAGCCGGATCAAGTCCTCCTTGCTCCCACCTCAACCAAGTACATGAACCTCATTGAGTCTCAGTCTTCCTCTCTGTAAAATTGGAACATTAATGAAACACAACTCAGAAGCTTACTGTATTAAGTGATATAAAACAAGTCCACAGAACAAGGCCTGCTCAGTGATCAATAGCAGTCAGCTGAGGGCCTGCCCAGGGTGAAGGAGGGACTGGGCAAGAGACGAAGGGAAAGCTGGATATCCTTTCCCAGCCTCCTGAACAGCAGCCTTTTCTGCAGGGGCTGAAACCTCCCCAAGTTTCTTAAGGTTTCTCACACTCCCCTTGGCCCAGCTCTGTAAGAGACCAGTGTCTTCCCCTCTGCCACACACAGGAGAGCCATGGGTGACAGTTAATATCCGTTCAACCTGCATCTCTAAGCTCCAGGTGGTGCTGCCAGGCCTGTGGGGGGCTGGGTGCTGGGAGGCAATGAGGAGCAGATGAGTGGCCCTTGTGCTCTGATCTATCAGGGGAGCAGACACCAGATCATCTCACAAAGACCTGTGTCACAGCAAACGCAAGCCTCTGAACGAAACAGATTCTCAGATGGGAGAAGACCAAGCCCATGACCTGAACTGGGGGCTCTAGAGCAGCACTTCTCAAGAGCATGGATCAGAATCACCTGCAAGGCTTGCTAAATACTGACCACTGCACTCTGCCTCTGAGGTGGCGCTAGTGGTAAAGACCCTGCCTGCCAGTGCAGGAGACGTAAGAGATGTGAGTTCGATCCCTGGGTGAGGAAGATCTCCTGGAAGAGGGCATGGCAACTCACTCCAGCATTCTGGCGTGGAGAATCCCACAGACAGAAGAGCCTGATGGGCTACAAAGAGTCAGACAGGACTGAAGTGACTTAGCACAAACAAATGAATACCTGGCTTGGGCTTGAGAACTGGCATTTCTAACAAGTTCCTGGATGAGCTGGTCAGGAACCTCATTTTGAGAACTACCAACTCAGAGGCAGTTCACAGAAGAGGTGATGTTTGAGTGAGAGTTACACAGAAGAGGTGATGTTTGAGCGAGAGTTAATGAGCCCAGTGGAGAGGGTATCTCTCGGAGTGGAAGCGGCATGTGCAGAGGCTCTGGGGCAAAGGGAACATGAGGTACTGGAGGAAGAGAATAAAGACCACTGCACCTGACGCCTAAAGGGGAAAGGATGGTGAGTCTTGACGTTAGGAGAGTGGAGAGCCATTGGGTGCTTCAAGGGCTGGGGAAGTAATCAGATGGGCTTTCTAGCAAGTTCTCTGGCTGCTGTGTAGGAAACAGACCCTGCTCAATTAAGAGTGAATGGAAGGAGATCTATCTGGATGCAAACCCGGTTGTCCAGGTGATGAATGGGGCAGCTGGGAAGATGAGAGAATATGACTGATTTCAGAGGTATTTAGAAGGAAGACTCAGTGGTGTTAGGTGGTGGATAGGCTCTGGAGGGCCTTCCCTGGTGGCTCAGATGGTAAAGAATATACCTGCAGTGCAGGAGATCCAGGTTTGATCCCTACATAGGGAAGATCCCCAAAGGAGGGCAAGGCAACCCACTCCAGTTTTCTTGTCTGGAGAACTCCATGGATAGAGGAGCCTGGCAGGCTACAGTCCACGTGTCACAAAGAGTCAGACACGACTGAAAAACTAACACACACAGACACACAGGCTCTGGAGAGGTGGGCATGGAGTCCCGGCTTCCTGTTGCTGTTTAATAAACCACCCCAAGTCCAGTGACTTAAAACTACAATAATCACTTATTTTGCTCACAGATCTGCAACTTGGGTAGCACTTGATAGGGATGGTGCATCTCTACTCCAAAGCCCTGTTGATTGGAATGGCTCACAGGCTGGGACTGGGGCTGTCTGCTCACTCTAGCGGGGCAGTCTTCGCTGGCTCTCAGATGGAACCTCAGCTGGGGTGTCAACTGGGATAGATCTTTGTGGCCTCTCCACATGACCACTTGGCTTCCTCATGGCACAATGGCTGGGTTCCCACGATGAGGGTCCCAAGAGATGAGAGGCAGAAGCTGCCTGTTTCTTAAGGCACCAGCCTGAAACCTGGCACAGCTTCACCACCACTGTATTCTATTAGAGTCCCAGGGTCCATGTCCAAGGCACTATTTTAGGCACTGAGGAACACAGATGTGAACAAAATTTCTCTTTGCCTTGGAAGTTCCCAGGACTGAGCCCTTGGACCTCAGCTCTGCTCTGTCAACACTTGCCATTTCATGATCCCATTCAGTCATGGGCATTGGATGTCACATGTAAAGAACACCTGTGGCCTGGCATGAAATCCTGAAGAACACATCCAACTGCCTGCTCACAGCTCCACCTGGATATCTTACATGCACCTGTCTCACACCTATTGCATTCAGAGCTGAATTCCTGGCTTTCCCCTGTCCCCCAACCTTCCCCTCCCATAATCTTCTGCATCCTTCCACCTGCTCAGCCAAAAATCCTGGACTGGTCCTGACTCGTCTCTTTCTAACCTATCAGCACATTCCATATTCAGCTCTACCTACAAAATATCCAGGATCCAGCCACTTTTGTCCATCTCCATTGCCACACCCTAGTCCAAATGGACTGTCATCTTCCCTGTACTATGGCAATGGTATGCATACTGGCCCCAGCTTCCTCCCTGGCCCAAGAACAATCTACTGTCTACACAGGTCAGTTCAGTTCAGTCACTAAGTTGTGTCTGACTCTGCGACACTATGGACTATAGCACGCCAGGCCTCCCTGTTCATCACCGGAGTTTACTCAAACTCATGTCCATTGAGTCAGTGATGCCATCCAATCATCTCATCCTCTGTCATCCCCTTCTCCTGCCTTCAATCTTTCTCAGCATCAGGTTCTTTTCCAATGAGTCAGTTCTTCACATCAGATGGCCAAAGTATTAGAGTTTCAGTTTCAGCATCAGTCCTTCCAGTGAATATTCAGGACCAACTTCCTTTAGGATTGACTGGTTGGATCTCTTTGCTGTCCAAGGGACTCTCAAGAGTCTTCTCCAACGTCACAATTCAAAAGCATCAATTCTTCGGTGCTCAGCTATCTTTATAGTCCAACTCTCACATCCATACATGACTACTGGAAAAACCATAGCTTTGACTAGACGGACCTTTGTCGGCAATGTCTCTGCTTTTTAATGTGCTGTCTAGGTTGGTCATAGCTTTTCTTCCGAGGAGCAAGTGTCTTTTAATTTCATGGCTGCAGTCACCATCTGCAGTGATTTTGGAGCCCAGAAAAACAAAGTCTCTCACTGTTTCATTGTTTCCCCATCTATTTGCCATGAAGTGATGGGACCAGATGCCATGATCTTAGTTTTCTCAGTGTTGAATTTTAAGCCAGCTTCTTCACTCTCCTCTTACTTTAATCAAGAGGCTCTTTAGTTCTTCTTTGCTTTCTGCCATAAGGGTGATGTCATCTGCATATCTGGGGTTACTGATATTTCTCCCAGCTTCCCTGATAGTTCAGTTGGTAAAGAATCTGCCTGCAATGCAGGAGACCCTGGTTCAAACCTGGGTTGGGAAGATCCACTGGAGAAGGGATAGGCTACCCACTCCAGTATTCCTGGGCTTCCCTTGTGGTTCAGCTGGTAAAGAATCTGCCTACAATGCAGGAGACCTGAGTTCGATCCCTGGGTTGGGAAGATCCATTGGAGAAGGGATAGGCTACCCACTCCAGTATTCCTGGGCTTCCCTGTGGTTCAGCTGGTAAAGAATCTGCCTACAATGCAGGAGACCTGAGTTCGATCCCTGGGTTGGGAAGATCCCCTGGAAAAGGAAAAGACTACCCACTCCATCTCTGGGCTGGAGATGTCCATGGGGTTGCAAAGAGTTGGACATGACTGAGCGACTGTCTCCACAGCGAACCTTAAAAAGGAAAGTGAGATTACATCACTCCTGTGCTCACAGTCCAAGGGTCTGTAAGGCCCCACCAGCTCTCAGCACCCCCTCCCCATGACTCTCCACCTCTACAGCCACACTGGCTGCCTTGCAGGTCTTCAAACATGCCAGACCCACACCTACCCTATGACTTTACACTGGCTGCTTTCTCTCTTTTTTTTTTTTTTATTTTATTTATTTTTTTTTCTTTTTTATTTATTTATTTTTTTTTTTAAGGAAAAAAAAATTTACTTCTGGTTGAAATTACAATTTACAGTATAAGTATACATGTTTCAATGCCATTCTCCCATCTCATCCCACCCTTGGCTGCTTTCTCAATTCCTACCTCAAGCCAGTCCTTCCCTGCCCATTGCATTTAACTGGTCAAGCGCTCAGCCCCCGCTGCAGCACTCCCATGCCCTTTCTCTTCTTTGCTTTCTCTCCAAGCACTTCCACCTCCTGACACACCCTATATTTTACTTATTTGTTTTACTCATCATCTGCCTTCTGGTGCTAGAACATAAGGTCCCCAGGGCCTCTTTTGCCCACGACTCTGTTCTGCGTTCCTAGGGCAAGGCCTGGCTCATGGCAAGTACTCAGAAGTCAGAGCCACAGGGAGAGCTAACATTAGACTTAGCGAGGGAAGTGTCACTGATTTTGACAAAAGTAACACAGTCTAAGGGATCTTCTTTGGTCACTAGTCATTTGTTAATTATCTGCCTTCTTCTTGAGTGGTAAGCTCTAGAAGAGCAAGAACTTCATGCATCTTTTCTGCTGAGTCTCCAGTACCTAGAACAGTACCTCGAACACTGTAGACACTCAGGAAAGACCGACTGAAAAGACTAGATGCCAGGGACCAGTCACTTTCCCTCTCTGAGTATTGGTTCTTTCATCTATAAAGTGGGAACGTAAATGCCTGCTTTAAAGGACTGACTTTAGGACTTAGTGATATAGCGGATATAGTGCCTGGCAGACAGCTGTTCAATCGGTATTACCCCCTCCCCTGCCTGATCTTAGGCTCCCCATCCTGCCTGCCTGCCTTCCTCCCCATCCTGAGGCCTGGACAGCAGGAATGTTGGTAAATGTCCAGTCGCAGGGTTAGGCCCCACATGCAGAGTTATAAAGGCACATCTGGATCTTTATGGAAACCCAAGCAGAAACTAGGATCCTGGGACTCTCCTATGAGAACCCCTGCTGCTCCAGTTGGGATTTTTCTCCCATCCCCTTCCCCACACTCTCCCAGGCTTCCCTCTCCAGAAGCTTCTTAGTACATTCTTAAGAAGGGGAGAGAAAAGAGGAATAGAGGGGCCTATTTTCCAGGTCAGAGAGAGAACAGAAACAAACAGAGGGCCCTGAGAACTCACAGGTTTAGGGTCTGGCCAGAAAGAGACCCAGAGGTCTGGATTCTGCCATCCTATGCCCTAAAGGAGGGCCAACCATGTGACATGGGGTAAAGAGTCCAGCATGCTGGGAAGTGGTGACCCAGTAACCATGCCATCTTCTTCTGGAGACAGCCCATATGCAGATAGAGAAGGAAAGATGTAGCAAATGTTAACAATTGGTGAATCTAGGTGAGGATATCTGGGTATTCATTGTGCTAATATTATGACTTTTCTAAAGGTTTTGTTCATTGTATTATGTTTGGGTTCGCTGGTGGCTCAGACGGTAAATTGTCTGCCTGCAGTGCAGGAGACCTGGGTTCAATCCCTGGTTCGGGAAGATCCCCGGGAGAAGCAAATGGCAACCCACTCCAGTGTTCTTGCCTGGGAAACCCCATGGACAGAGGAGCCTGGCAGGCTACAGTCCATGGGGTCACAAAGAGTTGGACATGACTGAGCAACTTCACATTATGTTTGGAACTTTTTTCTAGGCTTGAGGTTTTAAAAAATAAAAAAAAATTGGAGGCAAAAAACTTTTGCGGGGCAGAGGGGCTAGTGGCTCACTCAGTAACTATTCTTCCCTTTTCATACTTTGATTTGAGGAAGTCATAAGCCCAGAGAGATCACCAAACTTGTCTAACGTCCCTGCAGTTAGGTGTAGCCAGTGACAGATAGGCAGGAATTGTTGGCTTCCAGGAAAATTCTTTAAGAAAAAGACAGAAAATTGGCAGGTGTTCTTTTTACCCTACTTCCCTTCCTCCTGTTTTCTGCATGGACATGATGGATGGATCTGCAGCAGCCATCCTAGGCCATGAAGTGGCCTTGAAAGTAGAATCCAGGTACTAAGAATAATTGAATAGGAAGATAGGATTCTGGGTCTCTGATGATTGTGAAATCATCACACCAACTATGGACTGCCTACTGCATGACTTCTTTAACTGAAAGAATAAATACCTGCTTGACCAACCTAGATAGCATATTCAAAAGCAGAGACATTACTTTGCCGACTAAGGTCCGTCTAGTCAAGGCTATGGTTTTTCCAGTAGTCATGTATGGATGTGAGAGTTGGACTGTGAAGAAGGCTGAGCGCTGAAGAATTGATGCTTTTGAACTGTGGTGTTGGAGAAGACTCTTGAGAGTCCCTTGGACTGCAAGGAGATCCAACCAGTCCATTCTGAAGAATATCAGCCCTGGGATTTCTTTGGAAGGAATGATGCTAAAGCTGAAGCTCCAGTACTTTGGCCACCTCATGCGAAGAGTTGACTCATTGGAAAAGACTTTGATGCTGGGAGGGATTGGGGGCAGGAGAAGAAGGGGACGACCGAGGATGAGATGGCTGGATGGCATCACTGACTCGATGAACACAAGTCTGAGTGAACTCCGGGAGCTGGTGATGGACAGGGAGGCCTGGCGTGCTGCAATTCATGGGGTTGCAGAGTCGGACACGACTGAGCGACTGAACTGAACTGAACTTGCTAAGCTTCTGAAGAGCAGCCAAATGGACTTCCTACCTGATTCAGAATTTAATCCGTTTTCTATTCCCTCTACACTCTGGATTCTTGCACCTGCTGGATCCCCTGCTGGGAAAGTTCACCACCACATTGTAAGGTCCTTCTCATTTTTCAAATCCCAGCTTGAACGTCACTTTCTCCTGGAGGTTTTCCCTGGATGCTTCCTCTGTCCTGGACTTATGATGCCTCCTGCTGTTGTTCAGTCACTCAGTTGTGTCTGACTCTTTGTGACCCCATGGACTGCAGCACGCCAGGCTTCCCTGTCCTTCACTATCTCCTGGAGTTTGCTCAAGCGCATGTCCACTGAGTCGGTGATACCATCCAACCGTCTCATCCTCGGTCGTCCCCTTCTCCTCCTGCCTTCAGTCTTTCCCAGCATCAGGGTCTTTTCCAATGAGTCTTTTCCTGGTGCTGCTGTTAAACTCCTCCACAGCCCACTTGCTGCCCATCTGAGGATTCTTTATTACTTGTTGTTTTGGCTTCTCTGTAACATTTGTCCGCTTGTCCTCTAATCCGCTTGGTTTCCCTGCCACCTCACTCTCCAACTTCTCCTCCTCTGTGTGCTGCTTCTCCTCTGGGCTCCTCTGCCCCTGGCCACTCAGGAAGTTTGCAGTGACTCAGCATTCTCTTCCGACCCTCCATTCTTTTCACTCTTCCTGTTCCTCTGGGCAGTTGCATCCTCCCCACCACTCCAGCCACCACCTCCATGTAAATAATTCCAAATCCAATGGTGTCCTGGGCTGGCTTGGATCAGCTTGTGAGAATGAAGTTTTAGGAATTTTGTGAGACAGACATTAAAGCCATTATTAAAAATTAAATAAACTTATGGTTATATAAATGTTTAAGACAAAGATAACAAGCACTGAAAACACAACTTCCTAATTATTTTACTATTATCTATGCTTTTCAGATTATTCTATATCTATTTTACCTGAATGGTGGAAATGCTGTATAAAGAAGTGCTACCACATGTCTCTTCCCAACTCTCTGCTCAGAGACATCACAGTGACAGCTTAAAACAAACCACAGGGGTAGAATTTACACCACGGGTATGGGAAAACTCTACAAGGTGCTTCTCTGCTTGGAAAGCCATGTATTAAAGACTTCCCAGCCATACCATGGCCCAAATAAATACCTGAAGCCAGCATGGAGTAGCTTCCTGAGTTCCAGGCTCAGATAACTCTTGGCTCCACACCTTGTCCAGCTAGTCTATCAGGCACGGCACATTCAGTGTGCCCTAAACAAGCTCACCCTCCAAAGCTGTCCCAACCCCTCAATGCCTATTTCCTTTTTTTGCAGCAGCATCACTCACCCCATTGTCCAAGCCAGAAACCTGGGGATCTTCCTGGATTCATTCCGCTTTCTCTTCCCCAACATCCAGTCAGTTACATCTGAAATGATGCTCAGGTCTCCCCTCCAGTCCTGTTCCAGACTCACTGAGGCTTCCCCGGTCCAGGTTTTATCATTCTTCTTGTGGATTCTGCCTCAGGTCCCTCATTGCTCTTGCTGTGTCTAATGGTGCCTCCCTCCAACCCATCTCCATTTGGACCCCATAAAATGCAGATCTCATTTAGGTTTCTCTTGGGCTTAAAATCCTTCAGCGACTTCCCAATTCCTACAATAGGAAGACGACACCCTTCGTATGGTCTTCTTTCTCTCTTCTTCCTCTCTCCTTCCTACTGCTTGGTCCTTCCTCCTTTGACATTCAGGGAATCTTAGTCAAGAGTCACAAACATCACTTCTTGGCTTATTAACCAGATACAGAGTTTACTAGCCAATAGTGGGCAGCTCAGAAACTTTCCTGGAAGGCCAGAGTCCCCTTGGAGACCAGGCAGCCTGGAATGATGCCCAAATCACATCATCAAGCAGTCCCGGGAAGACTCCCCAGACGCTACAGCCGAGCACAGACAGTGCCCTGTTGGTACTAGGCGCTCCCAGAAGCAGCATCACAGCTGCCCCCGATCCCCGGCAGGAACTGCCACCACCACTTGCCTTTAACTAAATAGACTCTCCTCCTTTGCTGCTTCTTCCTGGCATCAGGTTCAGGTTCCTGGTTTGGGGCTGGGATGTTGGGGCTGAGGTCGCATGTCCTGGAAGCAAGGAAAGCTGGGAAAACATTGTCAGCTCCTAGAGGGGGAGGAGGGCTCTACCTCACAAGATGGGGAATCCCCCAGACATAGGAGGGAGGCAGTTTCAATGCTGAGAGGCCAGGAACAACAACAGCTGTCCCCCATGCTAGCTTTTAAAATTACACAAGTAAAACACTCTTCAAGGTAAAATAGTCAAACAGCACAAGAATAAAGATGATGAAATGTACAAGCTTCTTTCCTTGAGTTCTCTCAGTCCCATTTGCCGGGGGCAACTACTGTTAACAGTGTTTTGGAAGTTCTTACAGGTGTGTTCTCTGTATATCCAGAGGTCTGAATTTATATTTAAGGTGTCTGTATATAACTGTGTGACTGCAAATGCTTTATTTGGGTCAAAATTGACTAGCTCCATAAGAAAAGGGAACCCTCCTATACTGTTAATGGGACTGTAAATTGATTAAGTCAGTATAGAAAACAATATGGAAGATTCACAAAAAAGTAAAAATAGAGTTGCAATATGGTCCTACAAACCCACTTCTAGGCATATATTGAGAAAAAACTATAATTCAAAATGATACATCCACCCTAATGTTCATAGCAGCATTATTTACAATAGCCAAGGCATGGAAACAATCTAAATGTCCAGTGAAAGATGAATGGACAAAGTAGTTGTGGTACATATATACAATGGAATATTACTCGGCCATAAGAAATGAAATAATGTTTGCAGAGATATAGATGGACCAGGAGATTATCATACTAAGTAAAGTAAGTCAGAAAGAGAAAGACAAATACTATATGATATCACTTAAAATATGACACAAATGAACTTATCTATGAAAGTGAAAGTCACTCAGTAATGTCCAACTCTTTGTGACCCCATGGACTTTACAGTTCATGGAATTCTCCAGGCCAGAATACTGGAGTGGGTAACCTCTCCCTTCTCCAGGGATCTTCCCAAACCAGGGATCAAACCCATGTCTCTTACATCTCCTGCATAGACAGGCAGATTCTTTACCAGATGAGCCACACAGGAAGCCCAAGAATACTGGAGTGGGTAGCCTATCCCTTCTCCAGTGGATCTTCCTGACCCAGGAATAGAACCAGGGTCTCCTGCATTGCAGGTGGATTCTTTACCAACTGAGCTATTAGAGAAGCCAATAAATAAAGTCACAGTCATAGAGAACAGACTTGTGGTTTCCAAGGGGGCAGAGAGTGAGGGGGGGATGAATTGGGAGTTTGGGATTAGCAGCTGCAAACTATTATATATATATATATATATATATAATGGATAAACAATAATGTCCTACTGTATAGAACAGGGAACTATATTCAATGTCCTGTGATAAACCATAATGGAAAAGAACATGAAAAAGAATATATGTATGTATAACTGATCACTTGCTCTACAGCAGGAATTAACACATTGTAAATCAACTATATTTCAATAAAATAATTAAAAAAAAATCAGTTAGCTGCTCACATTACAGTTTGGTACCTTGGCTTCTCACCTCATACCATGTCTTGTACTCCTATATCAGTGCACATGGGTCTAACCCATCCTTTCTAATGACAGCATTGCACTGAGTGGATGAACCATAATTAACTAGCCAGTCCTCTACAGATAGACGTTTAGATTATTTTCAGTTTTTTGCTACAATAAACCATGCTGCAGTGAACAGCCTTGTACACGTCTTTGTGTGCTTGTGAGAGTAGAGATCCAAAGGATGAATTCCTGGAAGGGGAACTAACTGTTGGCTCTAAAGGAGCATGCATTTATGTCTTTGGTAAACATTGCCAAATTGTCTTCCAAAAAGCATGTGCCAGTTTGCAGCTCTACCAGCAATCTGTGAACAATTTTTTCCAGGCCCTGCATAGTCTGGCTCCTGGCTGCCCTCTCATCTCATCATCTGACACTTCTACACCCTACCTTTCCAACCACAGTGCCTTTGCGGATGCTGTGTCCACAACCCAAAATGTCCTTCCTCCTTTGTCTGCCAGATGAAATTCCACAAGGCCCAGCTCAGATGTCACCTCCTCTGTACAGCTTTACCTGACTCTGTAGAGCTGTCAGAGACCCCTTCCTCTGGTATCCCACAGCTTCCTGGGCATAATTCTGGCATACACCGACTAAGGACCCATGTGTGACTGGCACTCTAGGGTCATTTTGACAATCCAGACCATAACCACAGAAAAAAGGATCATGTCCACCTCCTTCTCCTTCCTTGTTGTTTCTTCAGCTCCACTGTGTTTTATCTGTTATCAAGCACAGTCCTGCCTCAGGGCCTTTGCACATACAGTTCCCTCTCTATGGATCTTGCCTTCAAGCATCCTGGCCTTGGTGCTTCTCCAGGATCTCTGCTTCCATTCACCTCCTCACAGAGGCCTTCCCTGACCACCAGATCTCAAGCACCCCTATTCTAGTAAGTCTTGTCCATCTCCATTTTATCATCTCCGTGACTCTTATCGCAAGCTGAAATAACCTTTGGTTTAAGCATTGATGTTTATTTTCTGTCCTGTGTCCCATCTCTGCACACACACAAATTCACCACTGCAAACTCCCCAAAAAGGAGGGGTCTAGTTTTCCTTTTGTGCTGTCTCTAGGCTCAAATCTGCCTGGTACCTTAGAGCTCAGTAAACGTTCGCTGAATGAACCATCCATATTTTACAGAAGAGGAAACTGACATTCAGAAAGGAGAGCTGAGTAGCCAAGTTAATAAAGACCTCCAAACCCATCTGAACCTTAAAACCAACTGCAGTATTTCTCCCGTACTCTCAGCACGCCGCATTGTGTCTCCCACCAGACTAGGTTCCTGGGGGACAGGACTTGAGTCCGATGACGCTCCGGGGTCCCCAGCGGCGTGTCCCGGGCCCGCCCCGTGAGGCTAGCCGGCTCCGCGGAGATGTCACCCTCCCCGCCTCCTGTCAGTCAGGCCGAGGGGGTGGCGCGGCTTCCAGGGGGGAGCGCTGAGCTCAGAGCTGCCGCAGCGCCCCAGCCGGAGCAGGAGCGCGCGCGAGATAGCAGGGCGCTAGGAGCGAGCGGCGGCTGGCGAAGCACTCCAGGCCCGGACACTACTGCACCTCGGCTCAGGGCTCGTGCCTCGTCTGCTGCAGACCAGCCTGAACGCCTGGCCACGGCCCGATCCCTCATCGGCCGGAGCCCACCCCGGCCCAGCCCAGCCGAGCCCGTGCGTCCGCCTGCTGCAGCCTCTGCCGCAGCCGCCACTCCATCCCCAACCCGGGCCCTGCATCTAGGTGAGGCGGCCGCGCTCCGGGCGCCCCGGGCTGAGAAGGGGAAAGGTCTGGGAATGGAGTGGAGGGGAAACGGGATGGGATGGGGAAGGGGCGGGAGAACGTAAACAGGACGCCGCGGGGTGCGTGTCCGTATGCGCCCCGGGGTAGGTATCTCTCTTGCTTGGTGTCTGCAGCTGCCTGGATGGCCGTGTGGCCGTGCGCCCGCGCCCGTGTGCCCCGTGGTGTGTCCGCGTGTCCGTGCGCGTTCGAATGTCTGAGGGTCCTGTGTGTGCACGTGAGCGTGTCCAAGGAGTATGTTTGTTTGCGTGGCCGTGTGTCTGTCGCGTGTATACAGGCAGGCCCCCGGGCTTCGCGCCGTGCCCAGTTCTGATTCCGCGGGGCTGCAGGTTGCAGGGCCCCGGATAACCGAGGCGGGGGGCCCCTCCTGCGTCCACGGGCTTCAAGGACGCTAGGACTCGCCGCGGCCCTGTGGCCTGGCGTTGGGGGAGTAAAGTGGGAGGAGGTTCCGGGCCAGAAGGGCGCCTTCGGTCTCAGGGGGAGGGATGGGACACCTGCGGTCTCTTCACAAGGGCTGGGGTGAGGATTCGGGCGAGCGCACCGGTGCCCATGTGTTCGTCCTCCCCAGGCCGCCAGGATGGACGTGTTCATGAAGGGCCTGTCCATGGCCAAGGAAGGCGTCGTGGCTGCCGCGGAGAAAACCAAGCAGGGGGTCACCGAGGCAGCGGAGAAGACCAAGGAGGGTGTCCTCTACGTCGGTGGGCGAGGGGCGGGGCTTCCGGGGCTGCGAGGTTTGGGGGTCCTCAGAGGGGACAGAGTCGAGGTCCTTAGAGCCAGGAAGTGGGGGGTCTGGGCCGGAGAATATGAGTCAGCAGATGGGGCCGGGTTAGCAGGGGTCACTGAGGACACAGCCAGCCGATGGAAACCTGGGTCATTGATGACACGAACTGTAGTGGGGAATGGAGGAAGGGTTGATGAGGGTGGAGTTCAGCTGAAAGTCCAAAGAAGCAAGGCAGGGATCAAAGGAGATAGCTTTCTTCTGCTTCTTCTTCCCATTATTAATAGTTACCTGGTGTTGAACTCTTACTGTTTGCCAAGTACGGTATGAAATACATCTGCAATATCTATTACCTCATTTAATGCTTCCTGCCCATCCACAGACCAGGGAAACCCCAGCTCCCCAGAGCTTTAATTATCTTGCTCAAGGTCACAGCTGATAAGACCTGAAGCTGAAGTTTGAGCCAAGCTTTATGGATTCCAAAGTGCCCCCCTCCCCTTACCACTCTCTTTCCTGTATTGTTGGGGCTCCCTCCCAGCACTGCTCGCCACCTCTGAATCTCTCCTCCTAGTGGTTCCACCATTGGCATCTCTCCTGGGGGTCCACTGTCCTTGCAACTGCCAGCTGTCATCAGGAGAAAGGCCAAGTGGTTAAAATATCTCACCCTAAGTGTGGGGGCGGGGGGAGAGGGACCCTTAGGGTCATTTGCATAAAGGGAGGCAAGAAACTCTGCATTCAGTCTGCTGATTCAGGGCTTACTTTTGTGTGATAGAATTATCTTCTATGCAGGCTACAGAGGGTTGGTTAACCTGCCTAGGGCTGTGGCAGATTTGGAGTGGTGGTAATTTGAAAAATACTTATTGATCACCTACTCTGTGCTGGTAGGTGCCGGCTCTGCTGATGGTGAAGTCAAGTATTCCAGTCTCGGGCTTTGACATCCAGTGGCTGGGGTGGGGAGCCACTTTGGTAATCAAAGAGGGTAGCATTTGAGCTGAGCCCAGAAAATAAGGGTGGTTGGGGAGGGAGGTGCAGAAAAGGCAAGTGCCAAGGGCCCTGGGATGGGGCGAAAGATAACTGGGTTTGAGAGCAGAGGGCAGAAAGCAAGCGTAAGAAATGAGATCAGCAACAGCCAGTTCATGAGGGGCCCTTGCAGGCAAAGCATTAGTCTGACTGCCATGGCAGACTGTGAGCCAGGGACCGACATGATCTGGCTTCAGTATAGAGAAGTTCCCTAGGACTCTGGGGACAGAACAAATTACAGGGAGGCCCACTGGGAGGTAACATAGCCACGAGATGAGGGTGGTTAGAGCTAGGGCAGAGGTGATGGAGACTTGGAGAAGGCTTCAGCCCACACTTTCTGGACCCTAGCTCTGGTCTCCCTCTTCGCTCAGCCCTTTCACTCCTGGGAACCCCTGACATCCCTGATGCTGTCTCCCTGCTAGCAGACTCAACAACCACCTCCTTTTCCCCCAGGTTGGCACCTCCTGCTCCTCTCCCTGAGCAGGAACTCCTGATGGTCCCCAGCTCCTACTCATCAAAGACTCAGCTCCTCGTAGCCTAGCATTCAACCTGCCTCATGGTTCCATCTCAGTCTCCATCACTCTGAGCACACAGACCACATCAACGTGCTCCATGCAGACCCTGAAATCACACCTCTCTAGGTTCCCTGTCCCTCCTCAGTCCCCTTTCTGTGTATCCACTGCTCCCCATTTGTTAAAACCCGGGAAACACCCCCCCCACATCCCGCACCCCTCTAGAGGCCCAAACTTCCTCTCCCTACTACTTTGAGGTCGAAGGCACCAACTTTCCTCTTCTCTGTCCCTCATCTGACAGTGAGCCATCAGCCTGGGACTTGAATCAGAGAAGGTGCCAACAAGCGTTTATGCGAGGAATAAATGGAAGTGTTTGCACAACACCCCCCCTCCC
>SJYQ01093883.1:49392-80705 GCA_006410935.1 Redunca redunca | reverse complement strand
CAGGCAGAGTGCTTTCCCAGTGCTGGATCGTGGGCAACATCCAGGGGAGGGTGGGAGGGTCAGAGCGTGGAGGGCCAGGGTGGGGGGCGGTGGGGCGGGGACAGACAGTGGGGAGAACTGGACGTCCAGATGACGCATGCATGGAAGGGGGCACTTGTGGGATTTGGGGGCCCAAGAAGGCAGGGAAGGACCAGGATGCCCATGCTGCCTGGGTCCCTCTGCCCACTCTGTAACCACTGTGCTTGCTGGCATCTGTTCCCTCGGCCCTTAAATGTGCTCTGTCTTGTCCCTACAGGAAGCAAAACACGAGAAGGGGTGGTGCAAGGAGTGGCCTCAGGTACTAGCCCAACCCTGCCCACTTGTTCCCTCTCCGTGGCCCAGGGTCTGCTGACATCCAGAGAGTGGGGACAGAGGGCGGCAGGAGAGGGCACCCCCAGAGCTTTCTGGGGGGTGTAGTGTTCTGTGGGAAGTCAGGCCCTGGGACGCTACGGAGGAGGAGGGCATCTATATCTGCTTGACCTTTGCCCCCAACCCTCTCCCTGACGCAGTGGCTGAGAAAACCAAGGAGCAGGCATCACACCTGGGAGGAGCCGTGTTCTCTGGGGCTGGGAACATTGCAGCAGCCACAGGTCTGGTGAAGAAGGAGGAGTTCCCCACTGATCTGAAGGTGAGCTATCCTTCCAACACACACACACACCAGGTACACCCACAAATCTGCTGCCAGGCTCCCTGCTCCCCCAGCCAGCCTGGGGCACAAGCCACCTTGCCTAACATTCTGCAGGGCCCAGACAGACACAGCTCGGCATGAGTCTGCATGTGGCTGTGTGCGGGCATGGCGCTCCCCGTGACTGTGACCCAGATCTGGATTGGATACATGTATCCTGCTCGTGAGTGTGATCTGGCCTGCTTTTGGCCTCATCTGCATATGTCACTGATTGTTCCCTCATGTCTTTTCAGTCAACAAGTATTCATGCCAGGGAGGGATTGTTCTAGGGGTTACCACAGTGAATAGGTTCCTACATTCACGGAGCTGACTCTGTAGTGGGAGAAGATACAGTAAACAGCTAACCTGTACACAAGATGATTTCAGACAGGGATATGCGCTATGAAGAAAACAAGAGTGATGGGATAGAGAGTCAAGGGGTGAGGGGCAACTTTAGTTGGGAGGGCTTCTCTGAGAAAGTGACATTAGAACTGACACCCAAGTGATGAGGCACACCATGTGGGAAGTCTATTTCAGGCAGGAGGAACAGCACATGCAAAGGCCCTGAGGCAGGTGTGAGCAGAAGTGGGCCATGGGGAGGGGTGAACTGTGTCTCACAGATTTGTGCAATGTTACCCCAGGCAAGTGGTGGCAGCAACCCATGTGTGCACAAAGTCAGGTACCTTCCTTAGGACATGCTGCAGGGTAAGGGCTGTGAGCTCTGGAGCCCCACAGAGCTGGATCTGAATCTCAGCTCCATTACTTCTCGACTGCCTGGCCCTGGGCACATCCCGTCATGTCTCTGAGCCTGAGTCTTTGCCTCTAAGACAAGAGATGAATACAAGAGGACTTTTGTGTAGAGATAATGCAATGGCACCCCACTCCAGTACTCTTCTTGCCTGGAAAATCCCATAGGTGGAGGAGCCTGGTAGGGTGCAGTCCATGGCGTCGCTAAGAGTCAGACACAACTGAGCGACTTCACTTTCTCTTTTCACCTTCATGCATTGGAGAAGGAAATGGCAACCCACTCCAGAGTTCTTGCCTGGAGAATCCCAGGGACGGGGGAGCCTGGTGGGCTGCCACCTATGGGGTCGCACAGAGTTGGACACGACTGAAGCGACTTAGCAGCAGCAGCAGCAGCAGCAGCAGAGATAATGTAGCTTAGAGGTGTTCAAAAACCTAAGTGTGCATCAGATCACCAGGAGGCCAGGTTAACATACAGACGTTGGTCCTATTCCTAGAATTTCTGATTCAGTAGGTCTGAGGTAGGGCTAGAATGTACATTTCTAAAAGGTATCTGGGTGATGTTGATGCTGCAGGTCCAGGGATCACATCTTGAGAACCACTGATGTAAAGAGGCTGGATGGCATACAGTGAATGCTCAGTAAGAGATGATGGCCTCACAATCACAGGGTCAGCCTGTGTGTGCCCCTAGGGGCTTGTATCACAGGTGTGCTAGGACGTTGAACTCTGTGGATCTATACACCATCTGCACAGAAACCTCCTGTGCAGTACTCCATGTTTTCCACGTACAAATGCCGAATCTGCCTCCGTGGGGGTGGGGCCTCCTTCCGTGTGATCTCGGCATGAGCAGACCCGTCCATTGGCTGGGGGAGGAGACCACACAGCAACCTCCGCTCTAGACATTCTGCTCAGTTGGTTCCTTCTCTCTGCTCAGAAGTTCTGGTTCAAGTCCTGTCTCTGCACTTTACCAGCTGTGTGACTTCCCATTTCTTATCCTTGTTTCCAGTGATCACTCCCATTCATTGATCTCTTGTGTGGGCAGGTGCTGTTCTAAATATTGTACATGGAGTCATTCAATGAATCTTCACAACGTCCCTATAAAAAAGGCATCACAATTAGCACATCTTATAGGTAAAAGAACTGAGGCTCAGAAAGGTGAAGTGACTTACTCAAGATCCCAAATCCTGCCTGCCCCCCTGAGAAGGTAGTTGGGAGGTGCTAAGCTCAGGTTCATGTCACTGTAGTCCCTTGATGCCAACGTGGGACCAGGCCCAGTTCTGAGAGCTAGGGTGCAGAGAAGACAGAGCCATCAGCTTGAGGCTTGGTGAGGGGACCTTTGCACACAACCATTTTTCTCAGGCTGCCTTCCTCTTACCAGCACTTGTTGACATTTCAAACCTCCTCTCTCAAGAGAACTCAAGATCATAGACTTACAATCCAAAGCCAGGTGTTTGGGGCCACTGTTCCCATGGAGAACTCATGCAAGCTAAGTGTGAGTTTCTATCTCTACCTCTCAGTCTGCCCACATATAGTATCGTGGAAGCCTCCCCACATGCATACAAAGCAAAGACACCATTCCACTTCGCACCTGAGGCAGCTGAGATTAGAGGTGAAGCAACTGACCTGATGCCAAAGAGGTAGTGAATAGCAAGGCTGGGGTGGTTTTTAAGTGAACTTCTTAGTGAAGTATATTATGCAGAAAACATTCGTGCAGAAAACACACAGATCCATGGAATTTTCACAAACTCAACTCTCCCCCAGGTAATCAAGCACCCAGATCAAGACATAAAACACAAGACATAGCTCATTAGAAGCCGCCCTTACACTCCCTCCCACCCCTACTCCCAGGGCTAAGACTAGGGTGAGGGAAGTGAAGTGCCTGGGGCACAAAATTTAAGGGGGTGCTTATTCCAGGGTCTCGTTTATCCCAGGCACCTGATTCTCCTCACCTTTATCCTGTCCCCCTCCACAGTTAATTGCTTCTATCACCATAGATTATCTGAGTGTCTGTCAGCTATCCTAAAGCACATGTTCTTTTGTACCCGGGTTCTTTCACTCATCACTAAGAAGGGGAGTCAACCACGCCTTGGTGTGCACTGGGTTTCCCCATCCTAGACTTGCGGAACCCTCTGTGTGATAGGACCACAATGCACACATCCGGTCTTCTGCTGTTGGACATATGTTTCCAAACAATGTGCAGAGCTGGGATTCTTCACATTCTGTTTCTTTCCTGGGTTCTGGTCATAGCTGGGTGACTTTGAGCAAACTAACATTTCCCCACCTCCTGGGCTGTGGTGGACTCTCTGTAACTAGGGGAAGTGAGCTACGCCAGGAGTGTAAACTCATGTGGTCACAGGGCCCACCTAGACAGGTAATGTGAAGGAGCTGAAGCTGCCTGGATGGAGCTGGAGCAACAAGAGTGCCGAGGTGCCAGCCCTCATGGGTCCCAAGATTCTTACCTCTGCCCAGTAGGGAGGGACAGTGGTTACATGTGCAACTGGGGGACAGGGTGGGGCCCCTTGCCTACAGAGCATGAACCTCAGGTTACTGTGTGTGCCCACGTGTGCAATCAGCTCAGTCTCGTGTTTGTGCACATATATGTGCTCGCTCACAGGGGACTGGCCATGTGTCTGGCAGCCCCCTATTTGCATATATGCTGGCCTGCACAGGTCTGGGCAGCAGATGCTATGGGGAGGGGAGAGTCTTAGCTCACACATCCAAGCAACACCATGAGCTGTTGCTTCCAGCTTATCTTAAAATAGCAACAGCTGAAGAAACCAGGCCACACAGGGCCCTGGGGGAGGGATGGGTGGAAAGTGGCAGGGGAATGGCTCAGAGCCCCTGCTCAGCTCTGTCCCTGAGCCTCCATCTCCCTCCAGCCCCGAGGAGCCTCCAGGGTTTTCTTGGGGTCCTTATAAGCAACCCCCCCCCGCCCACCTACAGAGCTGACACCAAGAGGGACAAATGGATGATTATGTGTGCTATCTCCCCATCCCATCCAGTCCCATCAAGGGAAGCACAGGAGGCTGTCAGCTGCTGGGAGAGGGGTATGGGTACCCGCAACCCCTGGACACCCCCAGCTTCAAGCTGTGATTGGAGGGATTTCACTGCTCCATCTCATTTCCAAGGCACTCTAAATAAACAATTAAATATTCTGGCTGCACTGTCAACAAAGCCCAGCCTTCCCCCAATCAGCCAAAAACTTCCCAGGGTAGGAATCTGGGGGGCATGCCCAGCTGGCCTCAAAGGCCTTGTCTCTCCTCTTCCTGCAGCCAGAGGAAGTGGCCCAGGAAGCTGCTGAGGAGCCGCTGATCGAGCCCCTGATGGAGCCTGAAGGAGAGAGTTATGAGGAACAGCCCCAGGTGAGGGGTGGGGCTTTGGGCATCCCCAGCTGGGGTGGGAGGTTCCTGGCAGGATAAGTTTGGGCCAGTGAGTTTTCAAGCTCCCAGACCCCAGACCCCAGAGATGGCAGCAAGGAGGGAGGACAGATGGAGGCTGTCGCTGGGTCTCAGGCACCCCTGCCCAGGAACATCCCAGCCGTCCCCAAATTCTAGGTCTCTCCCCTGCCCAGAGGGAGGGGCGTTCACTATTCCTCCTGGTGGGCGAAGGGTCTAGGGGCGCGGCCTGGCCACTTGGTCTCCAACCCCTTCCTCTTTTGCTCTTCTCCACTCTACCCCCATCCCTCTGATGCAGGAGGAGTATCAGGAGTATGAGCCAGAGGCGTAAGGGCCCAGGACGGCCCCCCACCAGCAGCACAATCCCTTTCCGGTCCCCTGCCCCGCCCCCCAGAGCCAGGGCTGTCCTTCTACAACTTCCCCTCAAAACACGAGATCTTCCTTCGCTCCGAGGTGCCCCCTCGGAGCCCGAGTTTGAGTCTGTCTGTCCTTCCCGCCCGCGTCCAACCATGGGGCGTGGACAGGCCTGGGGCTGCGGCCAAGGCTGGGAGCCTCGCAGCACGTATGTTGCCCCTTCCGCGCCCCATCCCGTCTGGTGTCTGCGCGGTTGTAGCATGTTCTATGTGTTTTTAAACGAACAGGAAAGCGACGGCTCCCCTCCACCACCCCGATAGAGGCTCTCTGAAGGGCGTCTGGGCACCACCGCCAAAGCCCTCCAGCCCACTCCCACATCGACCCCAAGAACCTTTTTTTTCTTTTAAACCAAAACCAAGAGCCAGGCTGTGCCATGACCCCTCCCCCAGCCGACCCAGTCCGAGCGCGGGCGTCATGTGTCGTGATTGTAGCATGGAGAGTCCCCCACCCTCGTGTGAGCGTGTTCCGGGAGGCCGGGTCCGGTCGCCCCCCTCCCCGCGTGTCCATGAATAAAGCCAATCTGTCTGTAGCAGGCGCCGCACGGGCAGGGCAGGGCAGGTCTGGGCTGAGCGCTGGATGGGGGCGGCCGACAGACTTCCAGGTTACAGCCTGCCTCACTCCACTCTTTGGGGCCCGGCACACCCGGCCCAGGTGTAAGACTGACCACCTCGGGCCTCAGCTCCTACCCTCCCCCATGGACGATCTGGATGGACGCGGCACCCCCCACGCCTCGCACCCAGGCTGGGACCTGCTGCTGGCAGGGAGGCGGCCTCGGGCGCCACCTACTGGACCATAAAGCACCTACTGGGCGTGCTGGGCGGAAGGAAGCCCAGTGCAGCCGAGGTGCAGGGCCCACAGGGTCACACCTCAAGGCACAGCCAGCGCAGGAGCATCGATGGCTACGCGCGCGCGGACTTGTGTGCACTTATGCTGGTCCTTGCGCGCCAACCGGAGTGTACGCACCGGACAGGCGCGCACCTGCGCTCTCGCTCGCAGCTCGCTGGCCGACAAGTGCAGAACGGGGCGTGCACTGAGTTGCACTGCGAAGCTCTGGGAAAACAGCAGCGTGATCACTGGAAGAAGCTGCTGACCCTAAACTCCCCCTCACCCCCCGCCAAGAACACTGACATGCACATACCCCTGGGCACACCGGCCCGCTGCAGAAAAACTCATCCCGGAGGAGAGGAAATGAACAGTTGTCCCCACAAAAAAGGCAGAGTTCGGGCAACCAGTGCTCCACCCTTCCCAGAAAAGCCTCGGAAAGTTTGCGACCTCGGCTGAGGTGAGCTAGGGTCTGCAGAAATCTGGGAAGCCGGCCCGGAACCTTGTGCAGATCGGTATCTGCACTGCTGCTGCTGCTAAGTCGCTTCAGTCGTGTCCTACTCTGTGCGACCCCATAGACGGCTGCCCACCAGGCTCCTCTGTCCCTGGGATTCTCCAGGCAATAATACTAGAGTGGGTTGCCATTTCCTTCTCCAGGTATCTGCACTAGAGGGCCCCCAACACCCGCTCAGCACTGGGAAGTAGGGGCGGAGAAGCCGCGGTGCTGCACAGAGGCCCCGCCCCCACTAGGACGAAAGCACCGCTCTGATTGGCATAGAACACACAGGGCCGGCGTCGAGGCCCCGCCCCAGACAAGGGTAGGCCCCGCCCCCGCCGATGCGGCGCTCTTGCTCTCTTTCGCCGCAGCAGTAGCTTATCCTGGCTCAGACCCAGGCCACCACCCCTGCCCATGCGGAAGCCCAGCACCTCTTGCCACGGTAGCCCCTAAACCTCGCCTGATCAAGACGCCATCCTTTCTCTGCCAAGTCCGACCTCCTTTCCGACTCAAACCTTGCTTCGCCCTTGCAAACCTAAGGGCTAGAAGAAGCTTGCTCTATTTATTCAACCCCCAAGTGTTTAGTGTCCCCTCCTTCCCTGAGTTGTTGGGGGCGATAGGGTGCAGAAGGCCTGAACTCTGGGGGACACCAGGGTCACTTGAGTCACTTTGGCCTGCAGTGAAGGAGCCTTTACTTCCGGAAGTACGAGGACGCTGGCAGACGTGTGCGTGTGTAGGGAGAACAAATGGGGGTAGGGGGGTCTCTAATTCTCTGACTCAACGTGCGGGCACTAGGATGTCCAGATCATCTTTGTCTGAATTAAGACATTATTTGCAATCCACAGTCCGCAGGGACTGCAGACTCGTGGTCCTTAGGTTGAATTTGGCCTGTAGAGATGTTTAATTTGCTAGCACAAGGTTTAAATATTTCTCATTTGATTCCAGTTGGCGACAGTCCCCTTCCCTCCCTGTTGTGTTCCTCCCATCCACTTCACTCATTTTCATGAACTGCTTCGACTCTGAGGAATTTGAGTTTGTCACCTCCTCGCCAGCTACCAGCACCTGATCCCCATTTTTAGATGCCAAAACCAGGTTCACCATCTGCTTGTGAAGAGCTTTATTCCTTCTTCCTGGGTGCCAAGCCACGCACCTGGTTTTCTGAGCTCGATTTTCTGCTCAGAGACCAATGTTCTCATCTGCAGGGGTCACTTTAAATGCATTCCAGGCACAAGCCCAGAAGCGTCAGCGGAAGATGCCAGCCCTGTGTCAGACCCAAGTCCTGACTGTGAGTGCTTGTGTGGGAACACACAGCTAGCTCCTTGGTGCCTCCCTCATGACAGGGACTGAGCCATTTCCCCAGTGCCCAGCATTTCCCAGGCATCCAGCACTTGCCTCCGTTCATTTCACTTGAAACCATCCTCAAAGATTCCTTGTTATTTGCCCTAATTTACAGTTGAGAAAATGGAGGCCAGAGAGACAAACTTACCCTCCCTAGGTCACATCGCTGGGAAGTGGCAAAGGCCACATTCAGCCCCAAGCCTGACTCTGAAGCCGTTTCTTTGGAATTTTCCAAAAGGGACTTGCTCTGAGGGGAGACAAACAAAACCCACCAACAACAGGAAAATGTGAAGCAGCAGAGTGGAGATAACAGATGCTTGTGCAGTTTCAGGGAGGCAAGTGAGTGTGTGTGTGGTGAGGTTGAGCCGTGTATCACACTTACATATAGATGCAGGTATATTTCTGTTCACACGTGAAAAAGGAGGTTGTCCACATGTTGGGTGCCTTTAGTCATTCAACAGTGTGTGATGCTCACCTGCTCTGGTCCTAGAAGTAAGGGGCTACGGGGAACAGCCCTGGGGTCACTGCCCCAGAAGAACTCACATCCATGGATCAGTGAATACACGGATCGAGACAATTTGGGGTTTTATGAAGAACATGAAATAGAGCCATATGATAGAATGTGACACAGTAAGGGTAGTGACCAACATTCAATTGGGTGGATCAGCTCAGGTGTCTGAGAGGCTGAAACCTGAATGAAAAGGAGGTGCCTGGAAAATCTGGGGAGGGCGAGCATTGCAGCACAAGAAGAGCCCACCTGTGTTTGCATGGACATGGGGTGTGAGGTCAGCGAGACTGAGCTCAGCCAGGCCTTTGAGATCTGGGAGTCTGGCCCCACCCTGGCTGATCTACACCTTCCAGTCCTTTGCCGGCTTCTTTCCTTCACCTGGACATCTGCCTGCCACTCTGCCTGTTGAAATCTTTCCTGCCGCTGAGCTTCCCGTGTTTCTCCAACCATAACAGACTTCTTGTCACCCCCATGTGGCTCAGCTATGCATGCAAAGACCCCCTCCTCACCTGTGTCAGCACTCTGCGGACCACTGCCAGCTGGCTAACCTGAGACTAGTCTCCTCTGATGAAGGCTGTGGCTGTCTCCCTGTGCCCCACCCTTCACTCATTCCCCTCCCCATCGCCCCGCCCCCACCTCTGGTAATACAGCTCCCCTGCTTTCTCTGGAACTTTATTTTTGTTTTCTCCCTTCCCTATTTATAGCTCTCTCCCCTCCGAACCATCCCTGCATCCATCCTGTTGCCTAGAAACCGGCTCTGGGCTGAGGGTGGGGGAAGGCCAGGCTGAGACCAGGCTGGGGGAAGGAAGAGCTGTCACCCACTCCCCCTCTCAGCACCGCCCACAGGTCCCCAGAAGCCCACTCACCCCTCTGCCCAGCACTCACAGACGTTTTTAAAAAGATAAAACAAAATGTGAAAAACATCAGCCTTTGTGAAGTACTTCATGGCTTCTAAAGGGCATGATGCACACAACTACACGCATGCCTCTCAACACCCTACCACACCGGAGGCCCAGACCCATCATTTCAGATGAGAAAACCAAGGCTTTGAAAAGCAAAGGTCCTATAGGTCAAGTCTTCTCAGTAGAAACTCTATGGCTCTGCGCTTGTCATTGTTCAGTTGTTCAGTCGTGTCTGACTCTTTGCGACCCCATGAACTGCAGCACACCAGGGTTCCCTGTCCTTCACTATCTTCCTGAGTTTGCTCAAACTCATGTCCATTGAGTTGGTNTGCGACCCCATGAACTGCAGCACACCAGGGTTCCCTGTCCTTCACTATCTTCCTGAGTTTGCTCAAACTCATGTCCATTGAGTTGGTGATGGACCTGTTAAGCTTAGGATATTGGCCTGAAACATGGAAAAGAAGATTTTAAAGCATAAATGATTCTATAATCTATTAATTGCAGAAGGGTAAAGAGAATAAATTTTGTCATGATCCTCACACACCAAGCCACCAGGCATGCCTCCTCCATACACTCTGCATACCCCCTATTTTGCCACGGCCCTGTGCTACTTCTGATGCCCCAGCCATGGCCCCACAATGGCCCTGCCATGCCCCATATACTCATGCCCCGCCCTCCATGCCCAACTTCAGCTCAACTCCAGCCTTAATGCTTACCTTTCACAGGTTGGACCAAGAAGCCTAAAGTTTGGTTCCTAGCTCTGTCATTTTACCCACTGTGTGACCTTAGAGAGTTCACATAAGCTCAAACCTAAGGATACTAATTTCCACTCCTAAGGATGCTATTAGTCCACTCTAGAACTAATAAGAGAATTAAATGCCTTACTGATGAGAAAGTGCTTTGAAAACTGTAGAATATTGTAACATGTGAGTAATCCATTAGAATAGTAAATATTGTTATCATTGTTATTAAAGCCAAAAAGTGGGACAAGGGAGCCAACATGGGTCCTGGAATCAGAGAGGGAGACCCATGCTCATGTCCAGGCAAAAGGGTCCTCTTTCCGGGAGAATGAGGGGCATTGGCGGGGCCTGCCTGAGCGCCTGCAGACCACTGAGGAGTAGAAGTGGGCACAGAGGCCTTCTTGTGCCTGATTCCTCCTTCTCAAGTGCCCATGCTTCCTGTCATCCACCCAAGGCCCATCTCTGCCTTCAAAATAGGCTCTCTGGGCAGAGTAGGGGAGAGGGCTGCCAAGGAGCAGCTGGGCCATGATTCAGCCTGAGTCACCCAGCCAAATCCCAGGGCCGTCCCCAGCTGGGCCGGGGCCTACAGCTGCTGGGGGGAGGGGACCTTTGTGGGCAGCAAGCTGTGCTCATAGGTGTCTGAGCCAGGGGCACTCCTGAAAATCAGGGCAGTGCTATGAGGGGTTGGGAGTGATGCACATGAGGAGGTCAGAGAGAGGAGGAGGAAGATGACCTCATGGGCATCAGTTCCTGCACTAACTAGGGAGGCAGGGTTTACGTATGTATGTGTGTGTGTGTGTGCACACACACACACGCACCTGTGCACACATGCATGTTGCATGTCTATCTGACTAAATGAAGAAAGCCTCATAGTGTGGACAGGATTCTTCTCCTGACTTTGTCACTTTCTAACTTTGTGACCCTGGCAAGTTACCTAACCTCTCTGAACTTCTGTTCCCTCAGCTATGAGATGAGAATAGCAATAATATCAATTTCAGATGGTTTTCTTAAGGCTTAAATGTAATGAGATGATGACTGTAAAACACTTAGGCAGTCAGTCAATTGTACACCACCACCATCATCACCTGTAGGATTCCAGGTTAACCCCCCTGCATGTATGAGGACCGATACATATGTGAATGTTTGTACCCAGTGTCGTATGCATACAAGCCTGGAGGGTGGCTAGGTGAGTGTTTCTTGAAGGAGCAGGTGCCTGTCTGTTGAGTGTGCATCTGTGAAGCAAAGAGAACTTTCTAGGAAGTTGGATTTATATAGTATTGCCTGCCGTGTGATCCTGTCCCCCTCCCCCACCTCTCTCCTCTTCTATCTCTCTCTCTGTTTCCATCTCCACTCCACCCCCACCACACACACACTTCCCTAGAGGCTATGATTTGCTAAAATTTGGCCTACATCAGGACCAGTGTCCAGAAAGGGGTGAGGAGCCATGGATGCTATTATATTAGAAATCTCAGATCTTCTCAAAAGCCTTTAGCCTCTAGCAAAACTGAAATGGGGGCAGATCCCAAGGGTGGTGTGCCTGGGTGTGGAAGCAGGACTGTGCGTGATGGAGTGGATACAAATATGATCTGAACATGAGAAGTGCTTGTATGTGTGCGTGTGTGTGTGCACAGGAGTGGTACCAGGGGGGTGGCTGCTGCCCATGCTCTGGTACAGTCGGCTTGTCTCCATGGCGCCTGTTGCCACACACGCTTGCTCTTCAGAAAGTCACTGGGATTGTTTATTCCACCCCCAGCCTGGGTGCCAGCCAAAGAACTGCAGGGACTTGTTTACCTTCTGGTGTGCACGAGTGTGTGTGGCTTCCCAGAGGCAGACCAACCCAAGATTCACATACACACACACTCACATGGGTGTGGGTGACCAGGCTGGTTGTCATAGGATGAACCTGAACCCCAAGACAAGCCACAGTCCGGGCCCAGGCAGACTCTCCACATGGGGACAAAGATGACCCTTAGTAGCTCCAGGCAGACACATCAATTTAGCAACCCCTAAAGCTCCAGGGAAGTGGGAGACTGGTTGCCCTGGCTATGATCCTGTGCTCTGCCTCCATCCATGAAACTAATCACCACACACTGATTGGTCCAGACAGGGTCACTGCCCACCCCTAAAGATGGCAGTGGGGCCCATCCCACTCCACCACAAGGACTGCAGTGAGGAGGTGGATCCCCAAGGAAAGCAGAGGTGCTGTGGTCAGATAAGGGTACAGAGTGCTGGGCTTGCCATACCCTGGCATCCACTAGGAGTGTTACACTATGCTTGGTGCTTGAGGACTTTTTCCTCCCTTCATCCTCCTCAGAGCTCTGAGAAGTAAGAATTACAAACGAAGCTGAGGCCTAGAGAGATCTCAGTCAAGGCCACACATGCTAGTAACTGGCAAAGTCTGGATCTGAATCTACACTGGTTACATCCATGTCCTTTTTGACCTTGCACTCTACCTTGGCAAGTGTTTTATTCTGTTGTCTGGAAATTTTCATTTTTAAACATGTATTTATCAACAAGTCCTCATGGAACAAGAGTTGTTGGAGAGTGGCAAAGGGCACAGATGGAAAGAGGCCCTGACTGTGCCCATGTAGCAGACACGGCCGGAGCTCTGTCCACATCTCCTCTGGTGATTTTACTGTCTCTGTGCCCGCGAGTCAGAGTCCCAACAGCCAGGTTATTGTTCAGTCACTAAATTGTGTCTGACTCTTTGCAACCCCGTGGACTTCACCTTGCTAGGCTTCCCTGACCCTCACTATCTCCCAGAGTTTGCTCAAATTTATGTGCACTGAATTGCTGATGCTAACCATCTCATCCTCTGCTGCCCCCTTCTTTTGCCTTCTGATGCTTTCCCAGTATCAGAATCTTTTCCAGTGAGTTGGTTCTTTGCATCAGGTGGCCAAAGTATTGGAGCTTCAGCTTCTGCATCAGTCCTTCCAATGAATATTCAGGGTTGATTTCCTTTAGGATTGACTGGTTTGATCTCCTTGCAGTCCAAGGGACTCTCAAGAGTCTTCCCCAGCACCACAATTCAAAAGCATCAATTCTTTGGGACTCAGCCTTCTTTATGGTCCAACTCTCACATCCATACATGACTACTGGAAAAATCATAGCTTTGACTATATGGACCTTTGTCAGCAAAGTTATGTTTGTTTTTTAAAACACTATCTAGGTTTGTCATAGCTTTCTTTCCAAGAAGCAAGCGTCTTTTAATTTTGTGGCTGCAGTCACTTTCCGCAGTGAATCTGGAACCCAAGAAAATAAAATCTGCCACTGTTTCCATTGTTTCCCCAGCTATTTGCCACGAAGTGATGGGACCAGATACCATGATCGTAGTTTTTTGAATGTTAAGTTTTAAACCAGCTTTTTCACTCTCCTCTTTCACCCTCCTCAAGAGGCTCTTTAGTTACTTTTCACTTTCTGCCATTAGAATGGCATCTGAGATTATTGATATTTCTCCTGGCAATCTTGATTCCAGTGATTCATCCAGCCCAGCAGTTCACGTGATTTACTCTGCATATAAGTTAAAATAAGCAGGGTGACAATATACAGCCTTGATGTACTCCTTTCCCAATTTGGAACCAGTCCATTGTTCCATGTCTGGTTCTAACAGTTGCTTCTTGACCTGCATACAGGTTTCTCAGGAGGCAGGTAAGGTGGTCTGGTACTCCCATCTCTTTAAGAATCTTCCACAGTTTATTGTGATCCACACAGTCAAAGGCTCTAGCATAATCAACAAAGCAGAAGTAGATGTTTTTCTGCATCTTTGTCAAAGAACTGTATCAGGCTGTGGAAACCACTTTGTCCACCTGCACTGTGGGCTAGAAGTGCCTGGGAATTAACACACAGCCCATGGGCTGGCTCTTCCCCTTGGTCTTCCAGATACTGGGATATGAATACACAAGCTCCCTTGCTCTTGACCAGGGGAATTCTAGATGTGCATTTACCCCATTTCTCAAGACTTCCTGCAGGATTAAGCCTCAGTCACCCACCGTGGTTAGCTGGCTTGATAACCACCTCTCATTGGATGCCTTCTCTGCCTGGGTCACCTTCCCACTTGCCTGCTGGTGTCCCTGCACTTCCCAAATAAACCACATTTCCTCAAGCTTCATTTCAGGGTCTGTGAGCCGCCCCAGGGTGCTGGATCCCATCCTATCCTTCCACACTGAGCATCTGGACCCAGCCATAATGATCTCCTTTCTTGGCATCTCCCTTTCCCTCTTTACTGCCCCCACCCCCATCCAATCAGGACTTAAATACCTCCAATGCCCTGGAGAGACTATCAAATCTCCGTTCTTGCTCTAAACCCAAACTTTAGAGAGTCATCTACTTGTCCTCTCCACTTCCTTGGTTCCATAATTCATCAGTTCCTGCCCTGCCTCCCCAGTCTGGCTTCCACCCCCACCTCTCCACTGACTGTGATTTCATCAAATTTCCATTGTCTTTTTTTCAAGTCCAGAGGATATCTCTCAGGCTGTATTTTGTCTTCCTGATGCAGTTGACCCTGACCTCCTTCTAGAATGTTCTCTCCCCTTCGCTTCTGAGACATCACACTCTCCTGGGTTTCTTCTGGGTTTTCTCATACTACTCTCTCTCATTCTTTGCAGCCTCCTTTCCCCTTAATGTTGGTGTTCCGTGGGATGGACCTAGGGTACCTTGTCTCACCCTATTTGGTCTATACTCTCCGCTGGTGTCCCAGCATGACTTCCGTCACCAGCTCCCTGCCCTGTCTCCAGCCTTGGCTACTTCAGAGCTCAGTTTTGGACTCAGATGTCTCAGTGTAGCTTTCACAAGTCCCTTCTTTCCCCAGGGTTCATCAGATTCTGCATCCATTTGTCTCCCCAAGGCAAGCCCTCAGAGAGGCAGTAGAATCCTCTCACACTCAGATCCACCACATGACCAAGACCTGTTGACTTTACCCCTAAATAGTTATCAAATCTGGCCCCTAGTCTCCATTCCAATGGTTCAGGCATCATTACCTCTCACCTGCTACGGCCTCCTCACTCATGCCCCGATCCTGCTCTCATCCACACTCTCCCTGCCCCCTACCCCCGGGGGGTGGGAGTCCTTTTTAGATTACAGCCACGTTCCTGCTACCGCTTGTGTCTCGTGAACCTACCCAAAACTTGGTGTCTTCATGTGTGCCATGGGGCCAACGATGTATACCTTGAAGGGCTGCAGGGAAGAGAAAATGAAACGATGAGTGTAGAATAGGGTTTGTAAACTGTGAAGCGAAATGCCTTTGTGGTAAATGAGCAATTTTCAGGGCTAAAGACGCCGGTTCCTTGGTGCTGTCCGTGGTGCTGAAAGTTGGTTGCGCAATCCCCATTTTCTGCTTCCCTGGGATGCTAACTGAAGACTTCAGTCCAGTTTTTTTGTATGTGTGCCATCTAGATTTTTTTAAAAATTCTTTTAACGATCACAGTGACTTGTGGCTCACCAGGTAAGTCAGAGGAATAGAAAGTAAAGGTGAAGCCTGAAGTTTCAGGAGTTAGCTTCATTACTAACAAACAAGTGACCTATCACCAGTATCTGTTTTCTTACCTGATAAACGGGATATAATACATTCACATGAACTTGCTTATAAGTGATTGGAAATGGAAATTAGATGAAACCTGAAAACAAGGTAACGTTACTGGTTACTTTAACTTGCGGGCTTTACCATAAAAACATTGCCCCTAAATTAGCATATTAACGTTAGTTGCTACCACTCTTAGTAGGTGGTTTTACAGTACACATGAGAGGGTTTTATCACCTTTTGGCAATTACAGACTTATT
The DNA here is from genome assembly GCA_006410935.1 of Redunca redunca. NCBI lineage: Eukaryota > Metazoa > Chordata > Mammalia > Artiodactyla > Bovidae > Redunca > Redunca redunca. The sequence goes on along the minus strand of SJYQ01093883.1, from coordinate 64,868 downwards.
TTTCCCCTTCTGGGAAATCAAAGGGGAGGGGCCTATTTCTTGGCTGAGAAACGTCGAGGCGGGGTGGGCAGCAAGTCCTCCTGTCCTTGGCAATTCAAATTCAGCTAAAAGCCTCTGAACACCAATTTCAGGCTCCTTCATCCTTCCAAGACTACTCACTGTAAGGTGATTCATGTTAGTCCCATCTTACAGATGGAGAAATTGAGACTCTGAAAGGTGAAATGATTTGCTGGAGGGTGGAGGAGAACCCGGCTTGCACAGACTAGGCGAGCGGGCACCCTGGCTAGGGAGGACGATAACGGGGAAATCAAAGGCTCTCCCCCTCCTCCCGCAACCGCGCAGGTCCCTCCACTCCCGGGAGCGTGGGTGGCGGCGAGACAAAGGGGACGGGGGCGGGGCGAGGTGGGGGTGTGGGAGAAGGCCGGAAGTGCGGCCAAGGAGGAGGCGGGAAATTCCGCGCTGGGGGAGCTCGGACATGGCGCAGACCTGGGTCTCTATTCAGAGGCCGAGTATCCTTGGACAAGTGGACTCCCCTCTCTGGGCCCCAGTTTTCTCCTCGGTGAAACAAGCAGAGGGCGTTCGCGGGGCTGGATTGAGTGAGATCTGAGCGACAGCGTGCCCCGCCCTCAACAGGCGCGCAGCAAATAGGCAGCCTCTCCGCCCCTCGGTATCCAGTCTGTGAAACGCTAACCGGGTCGAGGAGGGCGGGGAACCCAGGAGACTAGCGGTCGCAGTGAGGGGCTGCGGGCGAGGGGCGCCCCTCCCTCCTTTGGGCCCCTGCTTCCCTGCCGGCCCCGCCCCCTCCCGGGTTCCGAGGCCGCCAGTCAGCTAGCGCGCATGCCCGGGGCGGGGCGCGGGGTGGGAGCGCGGAGCTGGCGCGGGGGACGGCTGCGCCGAGTCCGCGGGTCCGCCCGCCAGCCCGGCCGGAGGCAGCCGAGGCAGCTCGGGCAGCGGCGGTGGCGGGAGCCAGAGCGCAGCGCGCCGAGGAGACGGAACGGCGGCAGAGCCCGGTAAGCGCTCCTCCTGCATCTGCTGCTCGCTACAAACGGGCGGTGTCGACCCCCTTCTGCCGCTCGCAGCAGCCCCAGAGTCGCTGTCCAGGGTCCTCGAACCGCCTGGGTGGCGGGTTTGGGCACAGCGCGCGGCGTGTGTCTGGCGTGCGCCTGGGTGAAGGTACGCGCGCTACTGGGGCGGTGGGTGTCCATTTCTAGGTTCCTCTCTGGGGCGGGGCGGGGGCGGGTCCGCAGTCCTGGCCGAGCACCCGAGGGGCCCTGCGGGCCATCCCGCCCTGTGTGTAAGACCCCGGCCCCGCGCCTGGCCTCGCCTCTGACTGCCGCTTTGTTTGGCACCGTGGTGCGGGAGGGGGCGCTTCCCGCCACCGCGGGGAAAGGGTCCGCCCGCGTTGATTCATTTTCCCCATGGAGCGAGCTCGGCGATCGAGTGGCTCTATTGGCACCATCAAGCACACTCGCTGTCGCACGCTTGGTGTGGCACACACTCTGGGGGTCCATCACATATATTGTCACACGCTCATCACTCGAGGCCACAGGTTTACACATACTATGGTCCTTGATCATTCCATCAGACTCATACACATGGCCACCTGTGCACCCACCCAGTACATCTTTGCGTACACACCCAGGCATTGCTACGCACTCACATCAGCCATCGCCTATCATAGCACACACTCAACTCAGCAATAGTCCCCATCACAACGCACTCGCAGCCACCCTGCTGTGGCCTGCTTGCGCCTGTTCACACCTGCACATCATGGTGTCCCTCATTTTCCCCCAGACCCTGGAGTAGGTGTGTCATACACTCCATTACACACTTTTAGCTTGCTCTCCACCAACTCAACTCCTGCATGTCCACTCTTGCCCTCCTGTGAGTGGATGGACAGCTGCCCTGAAGGCTGTTTCTGGAAGGAAGACTGGATATCACCCTTTGCTAGACTCCTTCTCCCATCCAGCCCCAGGCAGGACGCTTTACTGCTCTGACGGTTGTAGAAGACAAGGGGATGAGAGGGTGAGGTACAGCACACCTAGACTGTCACACACACACACCTGCTGAAGTACCACAAGCCTTTGTCAATCTTATCACCATGGAGAGAGGTGATTGCAGGTGCCTGGCAGTCCTGGCTCCAATTCGGGAAAAAATCCTAAAGGGGAAATAACAGGCTGGCCAGGTCTCTGGGCCTGAGTGAGCATTCACAGGGGCTTCTCTGCCTGGGAGCAGGGCACAACAACGCTTGTGCACATACCGCCAGCTCTCCCATGAATGAGGCTCTGAGGCCAGGTGGCCATGAATGTGCATACCCACAGGGTCCAAATGGCCACCAGGAGACACAACACATAGGGCATTCTGCACATACAGACTGCACATGTGCACATCAAGTTCTTGAGCAAAACACAGGAGCCAGACTCTGGCTCCCCAGGCTGGCCTAAGCTGGCGCAGATGTCGACAAGCCATCTACGTGCTCTGCTGCACGCCGGGTGAGCCAGCCCACACAACTGGGGGTCATTTCAACCTTTTACCTCCATCAGGAGGCAGAAGTGTGCAGGATCATCTGCCCAAAGGGTGTGCCCACAAGTGGGTTCTCACACAGAAGACACTCTTGCTTCATCTCCTAGACACCACCTTGTGCTGTTGCCTGTTAGATCCAGGGGACTGGAATGACCCTTGGCATGACCCTGAAGAGCATAAAGGGGTTTTAAGAGCCACGCATCAATGTCCAAGGTCTTGGCTGATGTAGGAAGAACCAGGGTTTGGATTCAGACAAAACAGTCTTTGAATCAGAGCCCCACCCTCTCCCAGCTGTGTGCCCTTGGTCAAGTCTTTTCTGCCTCTGACTTCAGCATCCTCATCTGTGAAATGGGATAATAATGCCCCCTCCTGAGACTGTTGTGGAGTCCAGATGCAGAAACAAGTCTGAGAATGCTGGGCCCAGGGCTGAGCACACAGTGGGAGAGTGATGGAGCTAGGTCCAGTGGGAGATGGGAGGCGAGAATATGAGACCCCAGGCGTGGGTTGCCTTTTGGAGAAATGACTTGAGAATACCAAGGCTTTCTTGAGAGCTGGGTAAAGCCTAGCAGAACTGCAAGTGGTAGAGCCTCTAGGAATAGCATCCTGGCAGATCGTAAACCCAGGCCTCAGCCAGTTCTACCAGTATAACTACATCCTCTCCCCTTTGTGGCTTCCCAGGTGATGCTAGTGGTAAAGAACCCACTTGCTAATGCAGGAGATGTAAAAGACATGGATTCAATTACTAGGTCAGTAAGATCCTCTGGAGAAGGGCATGGCAACCCACTCCAGCATTCTTGCCTGGAGAATTCCACTGATAGAGGAGCCTGGCAGTCTACAGTCCATAGGATTGCAAAGAGTCGGACACGACTGAAGCGACTTAGCATGCTTGCATCTCCCCCATTTGAAAGATTGGGAAACTGAGGTTCAGTGTGGAAAAACTCACCCAAAGTCATGTAACAAGTCAATGACTAGGCTGGGGCTTGACCCCCACATCTTTCTAACTATGTGGCCAGGCTCTTTGTCCCAACTTGGACCTCATTCCACATCAGAGAATTGTGGACTGACAACTAAGAAGGTAGCCTCTTATGGAACTTTCAGAAGGGGCATGTTGCCAGCTTGGCCATGCCTGCCTCTTTGAACTTCAGTTTCCTTCTCTGGAAAATAAGACCAGAGCATCTGCCCAGAAAGTGTACAGGATTTTCACATAATAAGCTTTGTAAGAACTTCATGTGTGCAGGGCCACCTCCTGCCTTCTTGGCATCTAGGTCAAGAGCCAGAACTCAGGTGGCTACAGACCAGGTGAATAACACCCACGAGGGGCTGCTATAAGAAAAATGATGGTGCAAATCAGTGATCAGTGGCAGCAGGCAGTCAACCTCAGTGCCCAGGACACCACTAGGAGGGGTAGAGATGTTGGCTGATTGGATCCATCTAAGGAGGCAGCCACTGCTCACTGCTGCTACGAAGGAAGCACACGCAGACTGCCAAATCTTAGTTTTCCAAGAGGAGCTAGAAATCTGATTTTCACATGAACTCTTCTAATTTTTAAATGTTGATCAATAACTTAAAAAAAATTTTTTTCAGCACTCCAAGTTAATCAGCCATGTCCAAGGGCAAGGTTTTGCCAGTTTGTACCTGTGTTGCTGGCCCTCCCTCCCCTGCCCCCTCCTGGGAGCACAGCTGGGCTTTGACAGACTGAGTAGATAAAAACAGGCCTTGCATGTACACAGCCCAGCCCTAAAGTAGCAGGAATGTGCACACCCCTTCATCTTCTTTAATTCTCCCTGCAGCCCTGGGGGAGCAGGGGGTAGGTTTGTTAGGGCCCCCAGTGGGGAGAAGGCACTTGCCTAAGGTCACAGAGCTGATATAAAATCAGGAAGCTGGTAAGTTGGGGAGCTGTTCTGACTTCTGGCCCATGCCTCACCTGGGGGAGGGAGCCTGTTGGAGGGGCTGGTGTGAGAGGACCCCGGGGCTGGGCTACCAGGGGTGAAAAGAAGGTTAGTGAGGACTCAGAGCATACCTATAGCCCTTGGCAACTCCTTCCAGTTCCAACCCAAGCTCCCTAATTTTTTGTTGTTGTTTAGTCGCTAAGTCATTTTCTACTCTTTTAGAACCCCATAAACTATAGCCCACAGGCTCCTCTGACAATGGGATTTCCCAGGCAAGAATTCTGGAGTGGGTTGCCATTTCCTTCTCCAGGGGATCTTCCTGGGAACCAACCCAGGGATCGAACCACTTCTCCTGCATTGGCAGGCGGACTCTTTACCACTGAGCCACCTGGGAAGCCCCAAGCTCCCCATACACCTGCTGTTTTTATGCTGATGAAAACCAGATCCAAAGAATTCCAGCAGACCTCTCCTGTGTTTCAAACCTGTCTCCCAGAAGCCTCCTGGATGTCTCCCCTATAAGACCCACAGACACCCCACTTAAACTTCCCAGAACCCAGTCCCCCACCATCCTCTGCAAGACTGCTTCTCCTCTCATCCCCCTATTTTGGTGAAATCATCACCCCCCAAGTCCCATAAGCCCAAAGCTTGGGGGACCCAGTGGTGAACAATAGCAACTGAATCCCCATCCAGGCACCTGAGGGCCAGGTGGGGATCCAGAGGTGTAAAGGGCTATAGGCAGAATGACAAGAGTCTGGTTAGGAGTAGAACAAGAGGCCACGGGAACCCTGAGGAAGGTGGTAGGCAAAGAAGGTCATTGGAGGAGGCGGCATTTAAACTGAGAACTGAAAGTTTAATAAAAGCCAAGCAGGAAAATTGTAGAGGCCAAGATGGGAGAGAATGTGAACCCCTGGTTGAACCCAAAGCATTTTTGAGTGTGTGTGTGTGTACACATGCTGTGGGGGATGGAGTGCATAATGAAAGATAAAGTCCACCAAGTGAGTAAATACACAGGGGCTTAGAAGCACATTAAAAAGCTGGACTTGACCCTAAAGATAACAAGAAGTCATTAAAAGTTTCTTTTTCCCTGTTTTTTTTTTTAATAATATGTGCACACATAATCAAAATTCAAGCATTGCAAAGCAGCATTAATAAAACAGTTTCTTCTACCTCCAGATATCTCTGGTCTTGCTTCCCAAAGGCAATCACTGCTAAAAGTTTCATGGGTTTCCTTCCAGAAATTTTCTCTTTATAAATAAACCTACAGATGTCTATCTATCCTTTTCCTTGCCTACACTCACAGGAACCCACTAGCCATGCTGTCCCCTGGTTTTTTTCCAACTTACCTTGAGCATCTTTCCTCATCACTCCACCCATTCTAACAGCTGTGGGGGGTGGAGGGTTTCCCATATGTTTGTCCCACATTTTACAAACACACTTCCTGGTTTTCTTCTCATTACCAGCCATGTTCTCATGCACCATTAGTCTGATATTGATAAATGTCCTTCCAAAAAGATTGCAACCAATTTATTTCCCCTAAAAGAGCAAGGAGGGCTTTGAGCCAAGAGTGGCATGGTGGGACCAACATCACAGAAAGGGCATTCAGTCATTTATTTAACAAATATGTATTGGAAACCACTTGCTTACTATGTGCCAGTCATTGTTCTCAACCCTGAGACTACATCAGTTAACATGGCAAAGTCCCCACACTCCTGGAGCGGACATTCTCATGGGAGAGACAAATCATGAGCAATAAACAAGCATATGCAATTTGAGGATGAAGACAGGTACCAGAAAGAAAAATGGAGCAAGGCAAGGGGGGAGGAGAGCACTAGCCCATGTTGGGAAGGAGGCTACTTTATACTGGATGTGTCAGGGAAAGCTTCAGGGAGATGCAGATGTTGGGAGCGAAAGCATTTCAAGGCAGAGAGGAGAGAGCCAGTGCAAAGGCCCCAAGGTAATGGGTTCAGGGACCAACAGGGCAGATGGGTCACTGAAGCAGGGTAATCAGGGGACAGCAGCAGGAGACAAGATCAAGAGCTGTGACAGGGCCAGAAAATGCAGGAACTTGTGGGCTATGGTGAGGAGTTTCCCTGGTGGCACAGATGGCAAAGAATATGCCTGTAATTTGGGAGATCCAGATTCAATCCCTGGGTTGGGAAGATCCCCTAGAGAAGGGAATGGCTACCCACTCCAGTATTCTTGCATGGAGAATTCCATGGACAGAAGAGCCTGGCAGGCTACAGTCCGTGGGGTTGCAAAGAGTTGGACACAGCTGAGTGACTAACATTTTTACATTGCATGAAATGGGGACACTACATGGTTCCGGGCAAAGGAGGTCTGCCTTGAATTTTACTAAGATCCCTCTGGCTGCTGTGTTGAGAATAAACAAATAGAGTGAAGAATAAAGCAAGGATAATTCCGGTCAGAGATGGTATGGGTCTGGCTCAGGATAGTTGCCAAATTCTGGATTTCTTTTGAAGGTAGATCCATTATGTTTTGCTCGGATGTTGGGCTGGAGGGTTTGAGAAGTCAAGGGATCTTGGCCTGAGCACTACAATGTGGCTTTGGAGATGTTGGGAGGAAGAGATGTGGGGGAATCAGAGCTCTGCTTGCATTGGCTGCTGAGTGTATGAGAAAACCGAATTGCATGCTGATCCAGTGGCCTGCCAGATCCTTTCCCTGGGTGTACCCCAGGTACCACACACTCAGTTTGTCCAAAATGCAACTCTCCCTTTCCCCAGATGTCTTGCCCAGCAGCCCCTCACCCTAGCCAGAATCCTGCAGACCACCCCCACAATCACCTCTTACATCCAGTTTGTTCCTGTCAGTTTCCCTCGGACCTCTCAAAACTGCCAACTCTTCATCCCCACCACCTTTGCCGTACCGTCTCTCATCTAGACCATCACAGGGAAGGGGCTGGGTAAACGAATGAAGAGCAGGATGCATGAGAGGTTGAATAAATGATTGGATAACCCCTCTTCAGCCTCCACATCACTCCTAAGCAATCTTTGAAAACACACATTTCAGACTGTGCCCTTTCCTAAACCATAAACCATTCCCATCTCCCCAGGGCCTACACAGACATACTTTGGCCCACATACCAGATTTTTAAAATCTTGAATTAACTAGGATATTTTACATTAAACTTCTGTATTTCCCTCTTCTGACTGATACTACCAGGATGCATTTCCCCAGGACAGTACTTGGCTAATAGAGTATGGTCCCCCCTTTAGATAGGGCACGTGCTCTCCAGTTTGCCTTAGTCCTGACCACTCCCTACTGTTTAGGACCCAGTCTGCTTCCCTCAATTAGATTACCTACCTGGCCCCTATGGCATCAGAATTTGTGACCCATGGCCTAAAGGAGAACAGCATAACTTCTAGGTAGCATGTTGCATGGGGTGGGCTGAAAAGGGAGGGTGAAAAGTTAGGTTGTGGCCAAGTTGTGAAGGGCCTTGATTGCCCTTTTAGGAAGCCTGGCCTTTATCCAGAGGGCCAATGGGAGCAGTGAAGCAGGGAAATGGTATGGTTGGGTTCATTTATTAGCCCAGACCCTATGGACAGGAGGGGATCAGACAAAGGTAGAGAATGTGGTAAGAAGGCCTGGCTGTTAGAAACAGTGAGAGGGAAGAGGCCTGGATAGAGGCTTCTCCCACTGGGTCTCCTCTGAGTCTGAGTATGCTCTTTCTATGTTTCAGAACCAGACAGAAGCCTGGGGCCCAAGCATGGTCGTGAGGGCAACTGGGCAGTGCTGAAGACCCAGCCTGGCTCCAGCTGCTTCGAAAGGACTCCAGCCCCCCAGGACCCCAGCCCACAGCCTTCTGCTGCCCACAGGATGGGAGCCTGGGGGCTGGGAGCCAGGCCATGAGGGACTGCTGCCCCTCCCAGCAAAAGGCCATCCCTACACACCCAAGGCACACCCCCGCCCAAAGCCCAAGCATGGACTCTAGACACAGCAGCCCCAGTGGGGCTGGGGAAGGGGCATCCTGCTCTGAGGACCTTGGCAGGAGTGTGGCCTACCCCTCCATGACCCACATCCCTTCCCAAGAGGCAGCCACCAAGGAGACATTAGGGACACAAGGAGCCTTGATTTCAGGAACACCAGAAACCACCTTTGGGAGGCCAGAGCCTGTGTCCTCAGTGAAAACTGATCCTTCACCCTCAGAGGACAGAAATCTGATGTTCTTAGAGAATATGGATTCCAAGTCTTCAAAACAGGTAGATTCCGTTTCCATAGGAAAGGAAGATGCTGAATCCTTGAGGAAGACAGATCCTATGTTGACAGGAAAGACAGAGCCTGCAATCGTAGGGAAAGGGGCTTCTGGAAGGAAGGATCCTGTGACCCCAGGAAAAGAGGATCCTGGATCCTTGGGAAAAGTGGATCCTCAGTGCTCCAGCAAGATGGATACAGTGTCCCTAAGGAAGGAGGAGCCTGGATCCTTGGGCAAAGTGGATCCTGTATTCCCAAGAAAGGAGGAGCCCCGGTATTCAGGAAAAGACCTTCGAGTGTCAGAAGAGGTGGGGCCTGCATTTGCAGAAAAGACAGATCTTGTAGCTTTGGGAAAGAGAGATCCCGAGCTCTCAGCAAACTCGGATCCCGTGTCCTTGGAAATGCTGACTCCAGGGTCACCAGGCAAAATCATGCCTGGAACAGTGGCTCTGGGGCCATCAGGAAGGGTAGATCCTACTCACTTGGGGATGACAGATCCTGCATCTATGGTAAATGCAGAAATTCTGTCCACCACAAAAGAGGACCCCCAGTTCCTAGGAAAGATGGACCCTGCCTCCTCAGGAAAGCAAGGCTCCACATCTGTGGGAATGACAAAAACCATGTCTACTGGACAGGTGGAGCCCACGTCTTTGAAAAATATGGACCCCGTGTCTTTAGGCGAAGTGGGTTCGGTTTCTTTGGCAAAAGTGGATCCTGTGTCCTCAGGAAAGCCAGAGCTCTTGTCTCCCATGCAGGCAGAACTGATGTCAGTGGGAAAGACAGAAACCACATCCTCAAGAAAGGAGGACCTAGTGTCCTCCAGAAAGGGGGATCCCATTTCTGTGGGAAATACAGAAACATCACCTCCTGGAAAAATAAATCCTGAATCATCAGGAAAGATAGACTCTGCGTCCTCTGGTCCCATGGGTCCTCCTTCCTCTGAAAGAGCTGAGGCAGTGACTAGGGGGAAAGCAGACACATTGTCCTCGGAAAAGACAGGTGCCCTGGCCCCTGGAAAGGTGGGTCCCCCAGCCTTGGGGAAGGCTGATCCCACCACCTCAGGGAAAGTGGACCCTGTGATCAAGGGAAAGCCAGAAGCTGTTCTCCCCGAAGACATAGACTCCGGGTCCACAGGAAAGGTGACCCCCGCGAGCCTAGGAAAAACAGTCCCGGCATCCTCGGGAAAGGCAGAAGCTGTCCCAGAGGGAAAGGTGGATGCTCTGCCCCTCGAGAAGGGCAATCCTATGAACTCCACGAAGGTGGATCCCAGGGGCTCCGGGAAAGCAGAATTCAAGTCCGAGGGCAAAGCGGAAACCACACCCTCTGGGCAGGAGGGCACCGCCTCAGCAGGGAAAGTAGAGGCTACATCTTTGCCGAAAGAGAAGCCACTGGCCCCAGAGAAGCCGGATCCTGGATCCTCAGAATCAGTAGGCTCTATTGCCTCTGGAAAGGCGGCGCCTGTAGCCCTGGACAAGACTGACTCTGTGCGTCCACGAAAGGGGGAGCCCCCATCCTCGGGGAAGGGGGACAGCCTGACTCTGGAGAAGGCCTCCTCCAGGCAGGCAGATGGCAAACCCTGTGACTCCTCTCTTTCTCCCGCAGACGGCGGGGGCCGCGTGGAGCCAGCGTCACTGCCCAGCTCCGAGGCCTTAAGCCTCGTCCGGCAGGACCCGGCGGCTGCCAGGGCCGAGAGAAGCCCCGGCCTGGAGGCGGTCGCGCCGCCGCCGCCCGGGCCGCGGACTCGCGACAACTTCACCAAGGTGCCGTCGTGGGAGGCGAGCGCCCCGCCGCCACGCGAGGACGCGGGCACGCAGGCGGGCTCGCAGGCCTGCGTGTCGGTGGCCGTGAGCCCCATGTCTCCGCAGGACGGCGCGGGCGGCCCGGCCTTCAGCTTCCAGGGGGCGCCGCGCGCGCCCAGCCCCGCGCCCGGGCCGCCCTCTCGCCGGGACGCGGGCCTGCAAGTGTCCCTGGGCGCCGCCGAGACGCGCTCCGTGGCCACCGGGCCCATGACGCCGCAGGCCGCCGCGCCGCCCGCCTTCCCCGAAGTGCGGGTGCGGCCGGGCTCCGCGCTGGCGGCCGCCGCGGCGCCCCCCGAGGCGGTCGAGCCGGTGCGCGACGTGAGCTGGGACGAAAAGGGCATGACGTGGGAGGTGTACGGCGCCTCCATGGAGGTGGAGGTGCTGGGCATGGCCATCCAGAAGCATCTGGAGCGACAGATCGAGGAGCACGGTCGCCAGGGGGCGCCCGCGCCGCCACCTCCCGCTGCGCGCCCGGGCCCCGGCCGCGCGGGCTCTGTCCGCACCGCGCCCCCTGAGGGAGCCGCCAAGCGCCCGCCGGGCCTCTTCCGCGCGCTGCTGCAGAGTGTGCGGCGCCCGCGATGCTGCTCGCGGGCCGGGCCCACGGCCGAGTGATCGGCTCCGCTTTTGTACGCCCGGATTTCCAACCTTCTCAGGCTCCCTTCTCGATCCCAGGCCCCTAGAAGGGATCCCCTCAACGCGCGACAGGCCTCCAAGGGGCGGGCAGCATCTAGGGTCTTATCCTTTCAAGCCCCCATTTCCCTTCCTAAACACACCAACGAATGCCCTCTACCCAGCTCCCTCGTGGTCAGGAGCCCACGAACCCAGCCCCGACACCCCCCGTCCCCCCATAGCCCTCAGCGCCACCCTCTCCCGGCCACACTAGGCGACCTCTGGGGACCTAGCCTTGAGAGCTAGGGCAGGCTCCTGAGATGTCCAGACAGGTGCGCTGTGGTCTCCAGAGGCAGCCAGGTCCCCAGAACGGGAGAAACTGTGTACAGAAGCCCCAAGTATGTGAGGATTGGCATGTGAGACCCCCGATGTGCAAGCCCGGGGTGTATGCGAGTGCGTGTCCACGCGGCGGGCTGGCCCCATGGCCTGGGCATCTCTTGCATGCTGGTAGTTGTCCCCTGTTCCAGTCTCCCCCTCACCTGGTCCTATCCTCACCCTCACTGGACACCACTCCACAATTCCCAGACAGGCCAAAGGCAGCTGCAGGAGTGCCCTGTGGGCGCAGCTGCAAGAGTCACAGAAACGCCAGAGGGTCATGGTCAGAGGCCCACAGCCTGGTGACAGCTGGCCTTGGGTGCTGGGGACACGACGGAGAGCTCACTCTACAACCACTTAGTCCCTAAAAGACCACCCTCTCCGGTCCCTCATTCCCCAGTGCCGTGCCCCACAAGTCCCTTGTGACCACTCAGTACCCCTGTCCCCCAACCCTCTAGCCACGGTTTTTGGCTACAAACTGTCACAATACATTGGTAATAAAATACTCCCCCAACCCTTGTCAGTTGTGATTGGCTACACGCAGACGGGGGTGGGGCAGCTTATCTTATTATGATCAGGGAAGGGTAGGTGTAATTTGGGGGTAACAAGGCCTCTTTGGAGGTGGATCAGAAGAGTGGGGCCCATGTGGAGCTCTGTGGCCAGGGTCTGGTGGCTGCGCCCCCATCACAGATCTGTGGTGTTCAGGCCAAGGTTAGTGAAGGCCAGCTCCTCCTTCTGCTCTGAGCCCGCCTTCCTCCCGGACAGCCCACTGTTCCAGGGCTCTGGATCTGGCCCCATGGGACCATTCAGGGGCTCCTTCTGTGGAAAGAGGGAGGGGAGGGGTCAGGCCAGGGCAAAGATGGAATGATCTCCCCAGTCCTTAGGAGAATGAATGGGCCTTCAAGCTCAAGACCAGATGGCTCCTTGGCTGGGGTCTCAGTTTCCTGACTCTCTCCCAGAGGCAGCCATGACTACTGGTGGTGCAGATGGGTTCAGGTGATGGGGCGGGCCTCAGGGGTCTACTCCAGCCTTTGTCTTGCCCATGAACATGGCGACATTTTGGTCTTCTGCCAGGTCCTGAATAACGTCAGGCCCTGTGTCCTGTGCCAGAGCCAGTTCAGCCACAGTCCTTGCTGCCTGTACCTCATGGCATGCACGGTGGGTGCTGGGCACAGCCATCCATGACCTGAGGTACTCGTAGGACCCCTGAGGGAGGGATAATGTCCCCCAGTTTACAGATGAGGAAACCGAGGCTTGGAAGGCTCTCTTGCCCAGAAAGGGCAGAGCAAGGTTTGGACCTCTTGTCTTGCTGACTCTAAAGCCTGTCCACAACTCCATGCTGCCCCTGGTTGAATTTGGCAGGTCCTTCCGCCATCCCAGAGGGATACATCACACCTAGGTCCTGCCTGCTGGCCATCACGGCATACACTAACTCGTCCCCTGCCCTCCCTCTTTCCCCTCACCATGTGACATGTCACACTCACACCTTCACAAGAATCCCTCCTATGGACCAGCCAGGCCCCCAGGTTCAGTTACTCCCATGGGAGCAAAGCCCCAACCACCACCACCACCTCCACCCTCCCTAGGGCTCACTAAGGGCTTTTTCCAGACTGGGGTTGTTCTGGTCCCTGGTAAACAGTGGAACATCTGAGGGGGCCCCAGGAGGAGCTAACAGTCTGCCATGCTCCCCAGAGCCCTCCACACAGACCCCCACTGGGAACAGTTGGCACATTGCAGCCCAGGAAATATGGCCTGGCCTGGGAGATAGGAGACCTGGGTTCTGGGCTGCCCTGACCTTGCAAGCTTTCTGATCTTGGGCAGTTCAACACCCCTCCCTGGCCTCGGTTGCTTGAAAAACTCAGACTGGATGAGCCCTCAGTTCTTTCAGACCTTCCACACAAACATTTATGGAAAGCTTAGGTGAGTCAGCACCAAGGGGTCTGTGGGAAAAGGCCCCACCTGCATTCCACACTTGAAGACCTCAAGGACCACCTTCTGCTGCAGGATCTCAGAGATTGAACCCCAGTCCCTGCCTTCAAAAGATTGGCTCTTTCCCAGCCTGAAGACTGAAGACGCTCAGTGCTCTGACCCTCCTCCCTCTCCAGACTCCCTGGGAGTTCCCTGGCCCTCCCCAACCCACAGGTCCAGCCCCACTGCTGGGGTCTCTGACTCCACTCCCCTCCCCACTCCACTCTCCTCCACTAGGGTCAACCTTAGCCTCCATTAGGGGCCACCTGCCCAGTCACTGGCTCCAGCCCACAAGACTGTTTCCCTCCACCTAAGTTGAAGTTTTTGCTCCAAACCATCTTGAACCCAGAGATGAGCTATCCACCCAGAGGCCTCCAGCACTGCCTGGCAGCCTGAACCCTCATCCATCACCTTCATACTTGGGGGCCCATTTGGAGGCCTTCTAGTTCAGCCAGGTCCTTGGGCAGCATTCTGATATTTTAACACCTGTGAGAGGCTTTGGTTGACCAAATCTTTTCAAGTAAGGGATCCTCAAGGGAAAATAAGTTGTGAAGCATGAGGCTTCCCTGGTGGTCCAGTGATTAAGAATCCGCCTGCCAAAGCAGGGAAATTAGGTTTGATCTCTGTTCCAGGAAAACCCCATGTGTCTCGAGGCAAATAAGGCCCTGTGCCATAACTACTGAGCTGGCGCTCTGGAACCCGCAAACTGCAACTACAGCATCTGTGCGCTGCAACTACTGAAGGCCACTTGCCCTGGAGCCTGTGCTCTGGACAAGAGAAGCCACAACAATGAGACGCCATGCACCACAACTAGAGAAAGCCCTCACGCAGCAGTAAAGACCCAGCACAGCCCAGATTCTTTACCAACTGAGCTATCAGGGAAGCTGCAGCACAGCCAATAACAAATAAATATTTTTTTAAAGTAAAAGTCTTGAAGCGTGAAGGGTGGCTATGGATCCCCAAGAGGGCAGGGCTAGGCTGAGGGTAGGACCCAGAGTAGGGTGGATAAGGTGAATGGCGGGATGATACCCATCCCTACACACACACACACACACACACACACAACCATAGACTATCAAATGTCAGTGGGCCTTAGAGCTTCTACTCCAGTGGTGCTTTCAAAGTGGGAAGGAGAGGATAGTTGCTCCTGGTTCCGGCACCCCATCCCCCACCCAGCCCTCTGATCTACTTTCCCAGTTGCGAGGTTCTCACTCACCTGCACCTTAGAATCCTAGGAGCTTTAGCAGCACCTTCCTTCCCAGGCCCACCCCAGCTGATCAGAATCTCTGGGCTGTGACCTGATATACTCACATCTAAAGAGCTCCCCATGTCAGCAGCCCAGGCTATGCAAATGCCTGATCTAACCGAACCAACTAGGGAACTGAACAGACGACAGCGCTGTTGTTCACTCGAGCCTACCTTTGCTCTTCAGTTGGGTTACATTCATCTCCGGATCTCCTCTTCCCACCCCACCAGCTTTTATGTAAAGGATATAAAGGGAAGGAACCAGATTTCTGGGCACTTGCTTTGTGCCAGATGGTTTTTATACCCACTCTTATTTCATCCTCACAACAGTTTTGAATAGTTGGTGTTCTGATCCCCATTTATAGATTAGAAAACTGAGAACCAGAGGGAAGAAGTCACCCAGGGTCACAGTGAATGAATAGAGGAATAAGGATTGGGTCCCATTCCAAAGCCGTGGGATTTCCCAGGGCTGAGTGCAGAGACACACCCATGTCAGCAGCAGGTCCCTCGAGCTCTGTCCTGAACCCCACCTCTTCAGAGAAGCACCCTAAGTCAGAAACCCCCAGTACCAACTCATCCTGCATCTTGCCTTGATTTCCTGCGTGCTGTTTTCCAGATCCACAGAATTGTCATCCAGGGAGTTGACACTGTAGGGGAGACAGTGGAGCTCAGATGGTTGGCAGGCCCAGTCCAACCTGTCTGTGGCCAACAGCTTCCACTACCACCATCACCATCACCACCACCACCATCACCATCACCACCACCATCACCACCACCACCACCACCACCACCACCACCACCACCACCACCACCACCACCACCACCACCACCACCACCACCACCACCACCACCACCACCA
>SJYQ01093883.1:0-49217 GCA_006410935.1 Redunca redunca | reverse complement strand
CACCATCACCACCACCACCACCACCATCACCATCACCACCACCATCACCACCACCACCATAACCACCACCACCACCACCATCACCATCACTACCACCACCACCACCACCACTACCACCATCACCACCACCACCACCACCATCACCATCACCACCACAACCACCATCACCACCACCACCACCACCATCACCATCACCACCACCACCATCACCACCACCATCACCCCCACCACCATCACCCTTCCCCACACCATGACTATTACCACCAACCAGCCTGGCTGCCAGGGGCACTGCTCACCTGATGCGGTCCACATCGCTGGAGGAAGATTGAGACTCAAAGCCCAGGTCCTTGGCGGGGAGGTTCAGCATGGGATTGGCCCTGGAGAGAAGGCCCAGTCCAGTAACCATCGGCTTAACCACCCCATAGGGCCTCTTACCTATCCTTTGATCCCCACTTACCTCTCAGTGTTGTACACATTAGTCCCAGGGATGGCAGAGCCTGGGGGCATCACCCCTACTGCTGTCTTCCGGGCCTCCTTGGCAGCTTTCACAGCCCGAAGCTTCCGCTGGTAGCTATGGGGAACCCAGAACGGGAGGTCACTACTTTCCCTATTCACCTACTGTGTGCCCAGTACAGGCCCTGAGAGTGTGATTTCACAACCACCTCGCTGGTGGAGTGCTAGCTCTATCTTACAGAGGGTAAGAATCACGGAAGGGAAATCATTGCTGAAGACCACACAGCTGATCAGTGACAAAGCCTAGCATCACATCCAGATATGTCTACTGCCTCCATATGCATTAGAAAGGGGGAAAAAAGCAGCTTTTATTAAAGGCATAGCATGTGCCAGTGCCCCTGTCCCCGAGTCAGGCCACTGCCAACCCACTGTCACCCTCAGGCACTGGCAGCAGCAATCCTAGGAGGGGTATGTTGGCATAAGTCCTTTTGCAGTTGGCTGCCTTAGAGCCTGTAGACACCAGGACTAGGCTGCCTCAGGCCAAACAACGACAGGAAGGGAGCACCCCACTCATCAGCAGAAAATTAGAATAAGGATTTACTGAGCATGGCCCTGCCCAACAGAGGAGACCCAATTTTTCCCACAGCCAGTCCCTCCCATCAGGAAGTTTGCATAAGCCTCTTACCTTCTTCCATCAGAGTACAGACAGAAGAAGCAAGAACTACAGTCCCACAGCCTCCAGAGTGAAAACTACAATCACAGAAAGCTAACCAAAGTGATCACATGGATCACAGCCTTGTGTAACTCAGTGAAACCGTGAGCCATGCTGTGCAGAGCCACCCTAGACGGACGGGTGTTTCTGACAAAACATGGCTCACTGGAGAAAGGAATGGCAAACCACTCCAGTATGCTTGCCTTGAGAACTCCATGAACAGTATGAAAAGACAAAAAGATGTGAATAACACTGGAAGATGAGCCCCACCAGATTGGTAGGTGTCCAGAAAGCTACTGGGGAAGAGCGGAAAAATAGCTCCAGAAAGAATGAAGAGGCTGGGCCAAAGCACAACTGGCACTCAGCTGTGGATGTGTCTAGTGGTGAAAGTAAACTCCGATGCTGTAAAGAACAGTATTGCATAGGACCCTGGAATGTTAGGTCCATGACCATGGATGTGGTCAAGCAGGAGATGGCAAGAGTGAACATCGACATTGTAGGAATCAGTGAACTAAAATGGACAGGAATGGGCATATTTAAGGGCAAGAATCCCTTAGAAGAAATGTAATAGCCCTCATAGTCAACAAAAGAGTTCAAAATGCAGTACTTGCATGAAATCTAAAAAAGAAACAAACAAACAAACAACAACAGAATGATCTCAGTTTGTTTGCAAAGCAAACTATTCAACATCACAGTAATCCAAGTCTATACCACAACCACTAATGCCACAGAAGCTGAAGTTGATCAGTTCTATAAAGACCTACAAGACCTTCTAGAAAAAAAAAAAAGACCTTCTAGAACTAACAAAAAAGGGTGTCCCTTTCATCATAGAGGACTGGAATGCAAAGGTATGAAGTCAAGAGATACCTGGAGAAACAAGCAAGTTCGG
This sequence comes from Redunca redunca, assembly GCA_006410935.1. Taxonomy (NCBI): domain Eukaryota; kingdom Metazoa; phylum Chordata; class Mammalia; order Artiodactyla; family Bovidae; genus Redunca; species Redunca redunca. Next base: position 47,163 of record SJYQ01093883.1, on the reverse strand, counting down.
CCTAGGAATACAAAATGAAGCAGGGCAAAAGCTAACAGAGTTTTGCCAAGAGAACATGCTGGTCATAGCAAACACGCTTTTCCAAAAACCCAAGAGTCATCCAAGAGATGCCTCTACACATGGACATCACCAGATGGTCAATACCAAGATCATATTGATTATGTTCTTAGCAGCCAAAGATGGAGACGCTCTCTACAGTCAGCAAAACAAGACCTGGAGCTGTGGCTCAGATCATAGGCTCCTTATTGCAAAATTCAGGCTTAAATTGAAGAAAGTAGGGAAAACCATTAGACCATTCAGGTATGACCTAAGTCAAATCACTTACGATGATACAGTGGAGGAGATGAGTAGATTCAAGCGATTAGATCTGGTAGACAGAGTGCCTGAAGAACTAAGGATGGAGGTTTGTAACACTGTACAGGAGGCAGTGACCAAAACCATCCCCAAGGGAAAAAAAATGCAAGAAGGCAAAGTTGTTGACTGAGGAGGCCTAACAAATAGCTGAGAAAAGAAGACAAGCTAAAGGCAAAGGAGAAAAGGAAGGATATACCCATCTGAATGCAGAGTTCCAGAGAATAGCAAGGAGAGATGAGAAAGTCTTCCTAAGTGAACAACACAAAGAAATAGAGGAAAACAGTAGAATGGGAAAGATTAGAGATCTCTTCAAGAAAATTAGAGATACCAAGGGAACATTTCATGCAAAGATCGGCAAAATAAAGGACAGAAATGTCAAGGGTCTAAAAGAAACAGAAGAGTTTAAGAAGAGGTGGCAAGAATACCCAGAACTCTACAAAATGGTCTCAATGACCTGGATAAGCATGATGATGAGGTCACTCACCTAGAGCCAGACATCCTGGAGTGTGATGCCAAGTGGGCCTTAGGAAGCATTACTATGAACAAAGCTAGTGGAGGTAATGGAATTCCAGCTGAGGTATTTCAAATCCTAAAAGATGATGCTGTTCAAGTACTGTACTCAATATGTTAGCAAATTTGGAAAGCTCAGCCACAAGTGGCCACAATACTGAAAAAGGTCAGTTTTCATTCCAATCCCAAAGCAAGGCAATGGCAAAGAATGTTCAAACTATCGTACAATTGTGCTCATTTCATGCACTAGCAAGGTAATGCTCAAAATCCTTCAAACTATGCTTCAAAAGCATATAAACCAAGAACTTCCAAATGTACAAGCTGGTTTTAGAAAAGGCAGAGGAACCAGATACCAAATTCCCAACATCCACTGGATCATAGAGAAAGCAAGGGAATTCCAGAAAAACATCTACTTCTGCCCCATTGACTAGGCTAAAGCCTTTGACTATGGAGCACAACAAACTTAATTCTTAAAGAGATGGGAATACCAGACCATCTTACCTGCCTCCTGAGAAACCTATATGCAGGTCAAGAAACAAGTTAGAACAACGGACTGGTTCAAAATTGGGAAAGGAGTACATAAAGGCTGTATATTGTCACCCTGCTTACTTAACTTCTATGCAGAGTACATCACATGAAATGCCAGGCTGGATGACTCACAAGCTGGAATCAAGATTGCTGGGAGAAATATCAACAACTTCAGATATGCAGATGATACCACTCTAATGGCAGAAAGCAAAGAGGAATTAAAGAGCCTCTTGATGAAGGTAAGAAGAGAGTGAAAGAAAGCTGGCTTAAAACTCAGTGTTCAAAGAATGAAGATCATGGCATCCAGTCCCATCACTTCATGGCAAATAGACGGGGAAAAAGTGGAAACAGTGACAGACTTTATTTTCTTGGGTTCCCAAATCACTGTGGACAGTGACTGCAGCCATGAAATTAAAAGATGCTTGCTCCTTGGAAGAAAAGCTATGACCAATCTAGACAGCATATTAAAAAGCAGAGGCATCACTTTGCCAACAAAAGTCTGTGTAGTCAAAGCTATGGTTTTTCCAGTAGTCATGTATGGATGTGAGAGTTGGACCATAAAGAAGGCTGAGCACCAAAGAATTAATGCTTTTGAACTGTGATTCTGGGGAAGACTCTTGAGAGTCTTAGAATGCAAGAAGATCAAATCAGTCAATCCTAAAGAAAATCAACCCTGAATACTCATTGGAAGGACTGATGTTGGAGCTCCAGTACCTTGGCCACCTGATGCAAAGAGCTGACTCATTGGAAAAGACCCTGATGCTGGGAAAAATTGAAGGCAGGAGGAGGCAACAGAGGATGAGATGGTTGGATGGCATCACCAACTCAATGGACAGGAGTTTGAACAAACTCTGGGAGATAGTGAAGAACAAGGAAGCCTGGGGTGACGCAGTCCATGGGGTCGCAGACAGACAAGACTGAGCAACTGAACAACAACATATGCCAGATGTCTGCTGGTATGAGACACACATGGATCCCTGAAATGATTTGTGGAATGTAGCATCAAGCCTATTCTGCAAATGAGGAAATTGAGGCTTGGGAAGGGGAGATGACCTACCCAAGGGATCATAAGGAGTCACTGGGGACTGGATACAGATGTACCTGACACCTAAGCCCCAGGTCTTTCTACTCCTAGATATCTTGGGTGGTGAGAGAGGGGATGTTGGAGACACAGAGGTGATGGGAGCAGCACCTCTTCTGGGTACACACGATGATCGTGCTAAAAATCACAATGGCCAGCAGCAAAGCCACTCCCAGTCCTATGGTGACGTTGCGGAGTGTGTCCGGTGACTCCGACTCTTGGCTCTCCTGGGAGCCCTGGAGAAGAAGGAGTGTGATGGGAGAAGGCTGTGGGGTCAGTCTCCCGCTTCCCTGCTCCCGCATTACCTCTGTCCCACCAACACTCACCAGTACCACCAGCCCCAGCTGCAGCAGCTGCGTCAGGGAGTCCTGGTCATTCCGGATCATCCTGGCCACAAAGCCCCACTCAGGCCCGAGGGACATTGGCATCCCCTAGGCTTCTTGCTTACCCTCCTGTCCACCCCAAGGGCAGCCCCACTCACATATTCAGCTGGTCAAGGGTCAAGGCTGACCCATTTGAGAAGACAAAATAGGCATCAAGGTAGGAACGTCCTCGGGCCCTGGAATGGGGCAGAGGTGAAGCCCGCAGCCCAGGACCACGCAGCCACAGCCCTGCTGCTGATCCTCTCTTCCTTGCCCCATCCACCGAGTGGGCACTCACCGAACCGGGGAGGCTATGTCCTGAATGTTCACAATGTAGACAGTAGTCCTGGTTGCCTGAGCAAGAGCCCTGCAAAGGGGGCAGATGTCACAGAGGGCTGGGGTAGGGGCCTTAGCCCAGGCCTGTGGCCAGGGCTCTGGCAGTGAAATTAGAGATTGTGTGAGGGTCACCTCCTCTGGACAGCTTCACTGGCTAAGCAAGTAGCACTCTTGCACAAATTAGACAAGGAAGCCCCTTCCTTTGGGACCAGGTTTATAGTTTAGCAAGCAGAGTGCCCTTGTGCAGTGTACTGCCTTTGCAACTGTATGTGGCAGCCCTGTTTAGGCCTGTCTCTGCCCAGCCAACCATGGGCTTCTGGGGGCATGCAGAATGGAAATGCAGGTACAGGTATAGGGTCAAAGACAAGGACCAGATCAAATGTGGGTCACAGACAGGGTATGAGAGAGATTCCATTTAGATTTCTGTCAGGGACTAGGCTCCCAAGCCCTGTTCTTCCCCACAGGCCACCCGCCCCCACTGGCTCCCAAGACCTACGCCTTAATCTCTTCCGAGTTGGCGCCCACCTCCTCCTTGCTCAGTGAGAACTGCAGCCTCACACGGTAACTCTGGTCCACGGTGAAGAGCTATGGGAGGGGGACATGGGGAAGATGAGAAGCAAGGGACCCTGGGGCTGGCAGAAGGCACTGGGAACTGAGCCAGAACCTAACACTCACATTTAGGGTGATTCTGGCTTCCTGGGCAGGACCCTCAGAAGGCTTGTCTTGGGCCTTGACCGTCACTTGGTAGGTGCCTTGGAGAGTGGAATCAAGGCTGGTCACCAGGCTACGGAAGGTAGGAGGGCACCACTTAGTTCTGAAACCCAAGCTGGAGTCCTCTCAGAACCTCCCTGGACCCCTCCTAGGATGGGGAACTCACTGCCCTGAGGCCCCGCTTGGCTCCCCCACCCCTGTCCGGGGGCTGCCCGCAGTTACTCAATGTTGCCAGTGAACACACTGGCCTCCGAGGAAGTGGAGACCCGGAAGCCCTGGAAAGGGATCACGGCCCCGTCCTTAGCAATGAAATCCACTTGAAGGATGGAGAACAGGATGGCTGCGTTGTTCCCTGAGTCGTCATCTCTGGCCTGGGAGCAAGACAGAGTGAACAAACTCTGGGGGCTGGGCCAGGCCAGGCACCCCTCCAGTCCCAGCAGGAACCTGAGGCTAGGATAGCCTGGGAGCCTGGCCCCGCCGTGACCTCTATTGGCCTTTCCCAGGCCACTGACCAAATGCCTTAAACAAACAGTGTTTGAACATGTCCCTGCTTCAACTCAACAGGTCACTGCCCAAGTCTCTTCCAGGTAGGTCACCCTGGGAAGGTCCCCCCTCTCACTGCCATACAAGCACAAGCCTAGGGACACTCACTTGTCCTGAGCACCTACTGTGTACCAAGCACCTTCCCCCAGACCCCTCTTTCAGTGCTCACTAACAGGAGTATGAATTCCCCCAGCGGACCATGAAATGAGGCATTTTTATCCACTCTAGTGCCTTTTGGAGAAGAATACAACCAACACACAGAGCTGTGAGGCCACTGATGTCACTGTTCAGGATGAGGCTAAAGCTGGTGTTGATGTTTCAAAAGGGAGTTGATTTAAAGAAAATTGTTCAAAGCCAGGGCCACACTCCTGACGTTGGAATGAACGTCTTCAGCCAGGGCTGAAAATTGGAAAACTGACTGTTTGAGCCTAGAAAGAACCTAGAGAGGAAGAATTGCATGCGTGCTAAGTGGCTTCAGTCGTGTCCAACTCTCTGCGACCCCATGGACCGTAGCCCGCCAGGCTCCTCTGTCCATGGGATTCTCCAGGCAAGAATACTGGAATGGGTTGCCATGTCCTCCTTCAGGGGATCTTCCCAACCCAGGGATCAAACCCACATCTTTATGTCTCCTGCATTGGCAGGCAGGTTCTTTACCACTAGCACCACCTGGGAAAGCCCCAGAAAGGGAGAATTACTATCCCCTTTTATGGAAGGACACTGGGGTTCTGACAGAGACCCATCCTCCCCAGGGCACATTCGGCTGTAAGTGGGAAGGGCCAGACCCATCCATCTCCACACCCATGCCCTTTCCATAACTCAAGGAGGGCCACCCACATATAAAACGCCTGAACCCTAAGGAGTTACTGCCAAGGGCTGACAGCTTCTTGTCTGGAAGGGAACGTGAGTTCCAAAAAGGCACAGCAGTTTCCCAGCTCAGTTAAAAGGCCTGGCCAGGCCCAGGCCCCAGGGCTGTGGGGGAGGCCTTGGCCCCCACCCACTGCGGGCACAGCCACCACCCTCTAATATAAACATATCCACTGCCATAAAAATTGAAAGCATTTTTGCAGCTTGCTCTGGAAATTATTTAATATGAGGAACTTGTTTAATTTACAGTTATATTGTGATTTCTCTGTAATAGTCCAGAATTCTGAAGAAAAGCACTGCAAGTGGTTTTTAAGGGCATGAATTTTTTATGAATACCACATTTAACAATTAATGGAATTTAATGATATCAATTAAGCAGGTGCTTCATTTCCATTCCGGAGAGTTAATACATTTTCTTTCTAGTGTTAAAACATTTGGAGGATGCCTGAAAGACCTAAAGGCCTGGGCCCTGTGTCTCCTGGGGCTCATGTGACTGACAAAGGCTGGAGCCAAGGACTTACCCGGACAGACGCCACCTGCTGGTTGGGCATTACGAGTTCTGGGATAATCACTGCAAGTGTAGACAGGAAGAGGTCAGTGGCATCAGGGCCAGTGCCCCCTTGGCCAACTGCTGACCATAATAAGCCCAGCTCGGGGCTCATCCCTCCAAACCTGCCCTTAAGCTCTCTGCTGCCAGACCCCCACTACAGCTACCCCTGAGCCGCTAGCTAGCAGGTCCTACACCTCCCATTGGAGAAGGAAATGGCAACCCGCTCCAGTGTTCTTGCCTGGAGAAGAACAGGGATGGGGAAGCCTGGTGGGCTGCCGTCTCTGGGGTCACACAGAGTCGGACACGACTGAAGCGACTTAGCAGCAGCAGCCGCAGCCACCTCCCATTGTGCAGATGGAGAAACTGAGGCCCAGAGAAGGAGGGCCGGGCCCAGGGTCAGATGTGAGTTGGGAGAGAGAGAGAGTGAAAACTCAGGTCTCTCCTCCTGTTGAATCTCTGAGAGAGAGGCAGGGCTGGAGGCCTTCCTCCCTTTCCAGGGGCACACCTGGGGGTCTGAGCAGCATCTGTGGGAGTTGCCCAAAGGTAGTTCTGGAAGAGTACAGTGTGGGTGGGGAAGAAGGAGCTTGCAGCTTACCAAAAGTCTTATCCTCAGGCAGAAAGTAAGGCGCGTTGTCATTCACATCCTCGATGGTGATGGGGAGGCTTCCTAGAGGGAAAAGATGGGCTGGCTTTGGTCTCTTAGTAAGGCTTGACCCACAAAGCCTGGTCCTCAGGCTTGTTCCCAGCAGCCTCCCTCCCATGTATCACCCATGCTCAGGCCCCTCCCCTACTAACTCATTCTCCTCTGGCCTGTGTAGGAGGGAGCATCCTCCCCAGACCTCAGAGAAGATAAGCAACTTGTCCAAAGTCACACAGAGACCACTGGGCCAGGACTGAGCCCAGCCCAGGTATGTGCCACCTGGCCACAACATAATTCTGACCCTGCTTAGCTGTGTAAGCTAGATTATTGAACTGCGCACTCTGTACCTCAGTTTCCTCATCTATAAAATTGGCTAGGGATCACCTACCACATGGATTGTGTGGCAGTAAAATGGCGAAATGCTTGCAAGGTGCCTAGCATAGGCTGGGCTGTAGTAAGGATTCAATATATGCTGGCTGTTGATGTGACTGTTATTGCTACTTGGTGTCAGAGGTGGGATCTGAGCACACACCTGGCTCTGAAGCATTTCTTTACACTGCCTCTCAGCATCACAGCATTAAGTGCTAAAGTCCCTTGGGCAACAAGGAGATCAAACCAGTCGATCTTAAAGGAAATCAACCCTGAATACTCGTTGGAAGGACTAATGCTGAAGCTGAAGCTCCAGTATTTTGTTCATCTGATGCGAACAGCCAACTCATTAGAAAAGACCCTGATGCTGGGAAAGATTGAAGGCAGGAGAAGAGGGAGTCAGAGAATGAGATGGCTGGATGGCATCACCAATGCAATGAACACAAACTTGGGCAAATTTGGGGAGATGGTTAGAGAGAGGGAGGCCTGGCGTGCTGCAGTCCATGGGGTCTCAAAGAGTCAGACACGACTGGGCAACTGAACAACAGCATGCCAAGCACTGCACTCAATGCCTTCCATACATATTCTCATGTACTCTTCACAGGCAACCTACTACCCAACTCCACTTGACTGATGGGGCAACTCAAGCTCAGGGCAGTGTTGTGACTTTCCCAGGGGCACAGCTGGTCGGGGCTGGAGTCAGGATTTGAACCCAGACCTTATAAATTCCAGTTCTTCCCCGCAGCCCCTGTGTTGCAGCCTGCTGAGCCCGGCAGGCCAGGCTGCCTCACCATTGTCACTGTAGGCCTGGAAGCGGGGGTCTGTTGTGAGGTCATAGGCCCGCACGACCAGCGTGACCAAATCACAGGCCTCATAGTCGATGGCTCCGCTCTGGTTGATGAACACCGAGCCGTTGGCCAGCACAGAGAACCAGCCGTGGCACAGGCTGCCCACGTCAACTCCAGCCTTGGTGCAGATGACATTCACAAGCTGTACCTCCACCTGGGACATGGTATCCCTGTCCTGGGCCACCACGTTGCCCAGTATGCCGTGCTGCGAGCCATTCTCGGCCACCCGGATGCCCTGGAGCGAGGCTGGGTCCAGGGTGGGTGGCACGTCATTCACATCCTCCACAGTCACAAGGACTTCTGCTGTAGTCTGACGCCCCTGGGCGTCCGCGTTCTCCGCGCTCACGATCAGACTGAAGGAGGCCTGTGTCTCGTAGTCCAGGCTCACATCCGAGGGCAACGAGAGGCGGCCTGCTGCCTGCCCAGACCCCAGCACCGAGCCTCGGACCATGAAGTTGTTGGCGCCGCTCCCTGACAGGCTGAAGCTGATGCGGTTGTTGGCTTCTGTCTGGTCTGCATCCCAGGCCTCCACCACGCCCACCTGCACTCCTGTGGATGAGGGGCAGAGTGCAGAGGCACGCCCGGCCTGGCAGCCACCGGGGGTATCCTCCGTCCTCACCACCTTGGGGGCCTCAGGCCTGCCCTTGACTTACCCAGGGAGCCCCAGGGAGGACTTACCTGGGTCTCTCTCCCTCACCAAGAAGGAATATCTGGACTGGTTGAAGATGGGCAGATTATCATTGATGTCCTGCAGACAGAGGCGGTTCTGAGCCCAGGGAACTCAAGCCCCCAGGCTGGGCCTCCCCAGACACAGCCTGAGAAGCCAATATTTCCCCTGACCTGCGGTCCATTCTCTCTGTCCATCTCCTCAGATTGCGCTGCCCACTTCAGAGATGATGAAACAGACTTCAAGAGGACAGAGCTAGCCCAGACCCCGCCCCCGCGGGGCTCCGAGGTCCGTGGCGGGCCCTCTGAAGCTGGTGCACACTGTTTCCCTGTCCACCACTCACAGCTCTCTCAGACCCTGCTCTCCAGAAGGATGGTTCTGCATCCCCACCTGTGTCCCTGCCTGGCCCAGCTTCACTCCCCATCCCTCGGATTTACTGTGTTGGTCCCAATACCACCGTGATCCCACAAATGCCCAAGTCTTTCCTGGTCCCCTCCTTCCTCCTGTCCCTCCTACCCTTGGTTGGCCCCGCCACACTTGCTGTGAGCTCAGGTGGGGAGGCGCTGGGGGCATATGCAGGGCTGGACCTGGTCCTGCCCTCGGACGCCCACTGCGTTCTGTTCTCGCCTTCCCTTCCCGGTGGCCTCTCTGGTCACCCACACAGAGTGCTGCCCCCGTGTCACAGCATCAGGCCCACTCCGCCTGCACCTCCTCCCCTGACGCTGGTATGCTGAGTGCTCTTGGCTCTCCGGGTCTTTCCCCAGGGCGGCCCGTGGACTTTTGCTTTCGCCTTTTTCTAAATAATGGTAGGACGGACATTTTTGAAAACAAGAACCCTCTCCTTCTTAAGCAGATGGAGATTTCCCAGAGATGGCATTGCTGCCCCATGCCCGTGGTCAGCTGCCTTCTCAAGGTCGTCCTCACAGGAGGAGCTACGAGCCCAGCTCCAAGTTCAGCCCGGCTCCACCTCTTCCTCGCGTGTGACTCTGACCTCTCTGGGCCTCAGTGTCTTCATCTGCAGATTGGGGTCGTCACCTCTACTCACAGGGCTCATGGGTGTGAAAGAACCCTGATGGCTCAAGAAAGGCAGTTTTGCTTTTTTTCCTTCTATGTGGCCTGTTCTCCTCCACCCCCAAAGACAGCTGGTAAGTCCTCACCTGGCTTCCGTTTCTGTTTTCCCTGATGTCTCATTCTGATCCTTGTAGGAAAGTGTCACATCCCAACCCAGTGGGAAACAGGGCTGCTGTGTACAGGGCCACAGGCTGTGCACTGCAAAACCCAAGGGGGCTCCAACTACATCATGGACATGAGGTGCTTGTGAGGGGACAGCAGCCTTAGAACCAGACAGACTGGATTCAAAGCCCCATTCTGTGACCCAGGCAAGCTACTGAACCTCTGTGCGCCTTAGTTTTTTGATCAATATGGTGGAGCTAACCCCCTCCCCCTCGCAGGGCCAGGTGTGACTGAGTGTTTTCTCCAGGCCAGGTGTTCTTTGCAACACTTTCCATTTATTAACTCATATTATTTTTATCCCCATTTTACAGATGAGGCACTTCAGGACACAAGGAGGCTGACTGATTGCCTAAGGTTACACAACCAATGAGCCAGGACTCTAACCCATCAGCTCGGCTCCAGAACTCTTTTACCCACCATATTCAGCTCAGTTCAGTTCAGTTCAGTCGCTCAGTCATGTCCGACTCTTTGCAACCCCAAGAATCGCAGCACGGCATTTTGCAAGGGCAGAAATGTGATTTGAGTGGGGAGGAGGGAGAACAGGCCACCTTCTCGGGAGCCTCCCAATACGGGGTTCATCCCAAACCCCGCCCCCGGCTGAGCTGGGCCTTACCTCCACGGTGATGGTGGCACTGACAGTGGTCCAGAGGGCAGGTTCGCCCGAGTCAGACACGTTCACGCTCAGCACGATGCGGCCCCCCAGAGCAGGGTCGATGGCCTCTCGGTCCAAGGGCCCCAGGTTTCTGAGGATGCCTTTGTCGGGGTCCACTGAGAAGTTGTGGCTGTAGGGGCTGGGCAGGAGGCTGAAGTGCAGCAGGCTGTTGTTGGTGTCTGGCTGGTCATTGTCGTGAGCCTGGGCGGGTAAGCAGGGTTGGGATGCCCGCCATGAGGTGCTTGCCCACCCATGGGCCTCCACCTCCTAAAATCAGAGGGATGCTCCCCACTTCCCAGCCCCTGTCTCCCAGCTAAGAGGACAGGACCAACAAGAGCCTGCAAGAGCTTCTGAGGTCTTAAACACTGAGGTCATTCCTTCATCCCACACATGTTTACCTACCACATGCCCAGCCCTGTTCTAGGTAACTGGGACTAGAGCTGTGATCAAGACAGTTCCCGTATGGAGCTCATATTCTAGCGAGGTGAGAGGTGTGGGGGCAATATACTACAGACAGTCAAAAGTAAAAATAAACCAACAGAAATAAGTATAAGGGAATTCCGTGGTGGCCTGGTGGTTACAATGCTGGACTTTGCCTCCTGGAGCCCAGATTCAGTCCCTGGCTGGGGGGGTCAGGGGAGGGGAGGGACTGAGATCCCACAGGCCACGTGGTGCAGCCAAAAAAAGTAAGTGTGAAGTCCAACAAGATTCTGATTCATCATGACTACTTCACTGCTTTATTTTTTTTTAAGTAGCTGAAGTTCTTTACCCAATCTCTGTGTGTGCGTGTTCCTGTCCTGCCAGGCTCCTGAGCACATGCTTGCTGTGCCTTTAGGGTGACTGGGCACAGAGAGCCCAAGAGGCTCCCCCCTGCCATCAGGGCTTTGCTCTCACATACGGATGCCTTCTACACCGTGTCTGCTTGACTCCAGGTCAGGCTGGTCCCTCCGCTGGGCTTCCCCCACCCCTGAGCCGCCTTCCATACAGCACACGTGACACCCTTGCAGGATGGGCTGCCACCCTCCCTGGAGGCAGGAATTATGGTGAATTCATCTCGGAGGACCCAGGGCTCAGCAAAGGGCCTATTGCAGGTAGGTGCTCAGCAAATGTGGCTTTGAATCCAGAGCTGGGCTCGTCTGACCTGGACCCAATTCTTTCATCTCCTCCCTGCATACCGCCACCTTCAGCTCTTTTTGTTTCAGATCTGTCGGGATCTCGTTTATGAAATGAAAAACTCTGGTTGTTCATCCCTCAGCACTCTGAACGCAGGCTGGCTGATTCACCAAGCACTTCTCAGGGCTGAAACCAGGCACTGTGGTTCTAGCAGCATATCTGAGATGCTCTGGCCCCAAAGAGCTCTCAGACCAGCATGAGAAACATTGAGGTGCATGGAAAAAGACCCAGGTTTCAGCACTGCCACTGACTGGCTGTACAACCACAGAAAAGTCCTTTAATCTCTTTAAACCTGTTTTCTCCTTCTGTGAAATAGGGACCATTAGAGAAGCTGCTTCACAAGGTTATCAAGAGATCAGGAAACCACAAGCCCCAGAAAGACGGGAGGGGCCCATGGCCGCATGATTGTCGTTCTGAAGATTTTGTCTCCTGCTTCTCACAAGACCTCCTTATAGACGATTCAGTGCAGGAGCTTCTCCCCAGCGTTCCTCTGTAGCCAACCGTTGGTTCTTATCTCCTCGTCTCTGAGAACCTGACCACTGGTCTCATTTCCATTCTTGCTCTGGCCATTATGAAGCTCAGAACTGAGTTTTCAGCCCTCTCCTAGCAATTGTATGGCTTCGGGTTTAACCCCACTTTTGTGCTTACACCGCCTGGTAGTTCAGATGGTAAAGAATCTCCCTGTGAAGCAGTAGACCTGGGTTCAATCCCTGGGTCAGGAAGATCCCATGGAGAAGGGAATGGCAACCCACTCCAGTATTCTTTCCTGGAGAATTCCATGGATAGAGGAGCCTGGCGGGCTACAGTCCATGGGGTCACGTAGAGTTGGACATGATTTGTGTTTATTTTCTCTTTTTCTTCATTTATTATACTTTTAAATCTAAGCCACCCAAATCCTTTTTGGAGTGAGGCTGGGACCTGCATTTTAAAGAGCAGTGTGGTTTTTGAGGGCTCTCTCTGTGCTAGGCAGCACTTTATATCCTTTATGACCCTGGGAATAAGTTCTATGATTGACCTTATTTTCCAAAGAAGAAATGGAGGCCCAGAGAGACTGAGTGACTTTCTCAGGGCCACACAGCAGAGCCCAGATTCCAGCACAGGGGGCCACAGAGCCAGGCTTGATGCCCTGGGCCTGTTCCCTCCACCCCCCACTAGTTTTAGGCCAGCTCGCACCTGGATGGTCACGGAGACATTTCCCTCCTCCTCCTGGACAAAGATGTTGTAGGAGCCGCTGACCACAGGACTGTTATCATTGACGTCTAGCACGTGGATCTGTAGCATGGTCGAGGATGACAGGTTCCCGCCGTCCGTGGCCTGCAGCGTGAGGTAGTACACGGCCTGCTTCTCCCGGTCCAGCAGCTCTCTGTTTCTCACCGTCACCTTCCCCGAGTCTGGATCCACTGCAAAGATGTCTGCCCTGCGGCCAGATGGAACGAAAAAAGATACAGGATGCCCACTTCAATTTGAATTTCAGATAAACAATGAAAAGTATTTTAGGACGTCCCGTGGAATATTTGCAACCTACTTATACAATCACAAAAAATGAATAATTTATTTATCTGAAATTGAAACGTAACTGGGTACCCTATATTTTATCTGGCTCCTCTAGCCCCACTGTGAGGCATAGAGGTGGACCTGGATCCCCCTTACCACCTGCCCCGCTCCCATCAGAGACGTTACCCGTTCCCTGGAAGCAGGCTGTAGGTGACACGGCCCCCTTCTCCTGTGTCGGGATCGGAGGCCTGTGAGGCAGAGAGACAGGTAATGGGACACTGAGCAGAAGCCGTGCCCTTGCTGCCAACTGTGCAATCGATGAGGACAGGGCAGGCTTGCTTCCTGAGCCGAAGAGAGAAGCCCCTGACACACTCAGACTGACACGCTCACCCTCGCGCACTCACATGTACATGCACGCTTGCTGGGATCCGATGGCCCCAGATGACCCAGAGACTCCAGCAGGGACAGCCCCAGGCCTGCCCATCTCCACGTCTCTCCCAGCCCAGTCCACCCCGTCCCCTGTCACTCACGCGGATGCTGTTGGTGACCACATAGCCGACAGCACTGTGCTCAAAGACGCTGAGGTTGTACATGCTGTGGGTGAACGTGGGCCTATGATCGTTGGTGTCTCGAAGGCGGATGGTCACCGAGGCGACAGAGGCGTTCCCGCTGATGGAGTCAGTGGCTGTGACCTAAGCACAGAGGAAGAGGCAGTGGCATGCGGAGGGGAGCGCCCATGGCTGGCTCCCCCTGGGCTGCGGAGCACTGCTCACCTGCACCAGCATCACTGGCTGCCTCTCATAGTCCACCAGCGACGGTTCCCTCACCAGCACCTGCACATCCACTGAGCCCGCTGCCCGCTGCGGGGAGACGCTGAAGGCTTCGGCATCTGGGCCCCCCAAGGTCAGCAGGAAGGTGCCGTTGTTGCCCTGTAGAGGTGGGCTGTAAGTGGGGACCCCCATCCTGCAGTGTACCCACCTGCGTCTTTCTCCCAATCCCTGTCCACAGGCCCTGGGAGGGGGGACTGGTCATCCCTGTAGATGTGGGCTCATCAGAAGACTTCCCTGAGGCACTGTGGGCCCCAGCCTGGGCTGCAGAGCCTGGACACACACCGCTCACTCCCTTTGAGTCTTCCATACCAGCCATCCTCCACCATGCACTCCAACCCCAAACACCACTGGTGCCCAACATCGGCCCATTACACACACGCCCCTTCTACTCTATAGCCTCTCCACTTAATGCGGACCATAAACTCCACATACCACCCAGCCACCACCACCACCCAAAATCATCCTCCACTCAACATTTTGTATCAACTCATTGTCACTACCACTGTAGTTATTCAGCGTTCAGTACTACCTAAATCATCCACCACTCAGTCCCAACCTCTCCCAAGAATACCTTCCCATGTGACACCCATTTAGAAGCGTCTATGCTCAACACCTCCCACATCCCCCAATATCCAATACCATCTGCCCATCACTACCCTCTACACAACACCACCGAAAGTGACATTCCACTCAACATTACCCAGCATCCTGCCTTTCTACCCCCCACCACCGAGCTCCGCCCTGAACACAAGACCTCCCACCAGCTCAGCATCACTTAGCAGGTCCAATGTCACTGAAACTCTGATCGTCACCACCACTCATGGTCGGCACTGCTGTCGCTCACTGCGACACTGTTTACCACGGTCGGTGCTCTGCTGGTCACTCGCCACCTCCCCTCCCCAGTGATCCCCATCATCACTTCCGCCCACCCTGCCTACGATCTGGGTGCGCCTGCCTTGTCTGGGTCGTAGACCACCATGGCGAGGTCCTCAATGGGGATGCGCGTGGAGGCGTGCTCATCCACGTAGCCAGTGAAGTTGACTTGAGTCTCGTTGGGAGTGAAGGCACAGTCTTGGAGGCTGCAGTTGTAAAACTCAGGTACGTGGTCATTGACATCTGTCACTCTCAGTGTGACCCATATGCTCGCCTTGGCCTCCTGCCCATGGATGTTGGGGTGCGTCTCGGTGGCCTGAGAGCAGAGTTGAAGCCGGAAGGCAGAAGTCAGAGAACCAGCAATCCCGAAAGAGCTGAGATCAAAGATCAAAGTGGGGGTGCAGAGAGTGGGGGTGCAGAGAAGGCAGTGGCCCCTCACTCACCGTGACCTGCACTTGCACTTCCTCATCCTCCTCCAGCAGTTGCTCTCTGTCCAGGGAACTGTTGACTGTGATCACCCCATCTTGCTTGCCAATATCAAACCAGCCAGGTCTTGTGGAATCTGGGAAGAGGCAGAAGGAGCAGCTCCTTCCGGTGGCTCTGATGGAGCCCCCACCCCTTCCCTTGCCCAGCGCCAGCCTGGGGACACCCCGTCCTCACTGGAGATGCTGTAGATCACAGGGTCATTGATGCCTCTGTCACCATCCATGGCCTCCACCTTCAGCACCGAGGTTCCCTGCAGGGAGGCACAGTCAGTAGCCAGAGCCTTTCCCTACCTCTCAGCTCCCCCCAGGCCCTCCCCCAGGTGCCCAGCATACCTGGGGTGTATCCTCAGCCACGGAGGCTGAGTAAAACTCCCTAACAAACTGGGGGTCCAGGTCTGGCTTGTCGATTACAGAGATGGACACGAAGACAGGTGAGGAGCACTGGAAGACGATCTGGTTGTTGTACAGGCCTCCCGAGTCCTGCCGGGAGATGGGTCTCCATGAGTCTGGGTCTCGGGCCCCCGTGCCCCCAGCCCCCTCCAGCGCCCCCACTCACACAGGCCTTCAGCTCCAGCTGATAGAAGGAACTCTCGCTGTTGTAGTTGAGGCTGCCATTGAGGATGATGGAACCATTGGGTAGGATCCGGAAGAGGTACTCACTGCCCTCCGTGGCAGGAATGACCTGAGGCATAGCACAGTCAGGCCAGACTGCCCCAGGATGGCTCTGCCCCTAGGAACTGCTCTCAGAGGCCTGGGGTCGAATCCTGGCTCTGCTCTTGACCTCACCAGGTCACATAATCTCTCTGATACTCAGTTTCTGCCTGTGGGAAGTAGGCGAGATACTGCCTCAGCACTCCGGGTGAGAGGGTGGGGAGAAGGGTCCGGTCTACAGCAGGTACCCTTCTTAGGCGACTGACCAAATGGGACCAGAGGGGACCAGAGGATGGGGTGGGGACCAGGGCTGGGCCACGGCAGAGCTCCTGGTCTGCAAGGTCCCTGCAGGTTGTGTGGGAGATGCTGCCCCCTGGTGGCCACAAGGAGTGGCAGCGCCCACACTCTCACATGGGCCATACACATTCACCTTTTCTATGGAGTATACCACGGCGCCGGACGAGCCTGTGTCTTTGTCCGTGGCCAGCACAGATAACACCAGGGAGCCCACCGGCAGGGTCTGTAACAAAAGAAAGTGAAAGTGAAGTCTCTCAGTCGTGTCCGACTCTTTGCGACCCCGTGGACTGAGGCCACCAGGCTCCTCCGTCCATGGGATTCTCCAAGCAAGAATACTGGGGTGGGTTGACATTTCCTTCTCCAGGGGATCTTCCCGACCCAGGGATTGAACCCAGGTCTCCCGCGCTGCAGGCAGATGCTTTAACCTCTGAGCCACCAGGGAAGCCCCTCTATAACAAAAGGTTTCATCAGCTCTGAGTTCCAATCCGTTTTCTTCATGCCCAAGCACATGCTCCAACCTGGAGTTCTAGGGCCCACAGCCCAACCATGGGGATACTGACAGACCTTCTAGAACCTGAAGCCCAGTGTTCCACAGGTGGCCCCCTTTTCTTCCCCTGGGCTGGGCCTCTGGGGGCATCTGGACATCGGCAGGAAGCAGAGTTGCCCCTTCTCCTCTCTCCAATGCAGCCCCTCACCACATGAACCAGCTTCTGATTTGCTGAGCCCCTCAGGGCCAGTATAAATGATCATTCCAGAACTCAGGTTTTGCCACTCCTCTCTTAAACTTCCCTGTGGGTTCTCTGTAGCCTCCAGCCCAGGTTGCAGACAGTACTCTTCAGAGCTGAAAGTTTCTTTTGAATGCCTTTGCCCCAGGACCTGTCCACACACTCACTAATTCCACAAGGGGGCCAGAGAGATCTCTGAAAATCCTGAACCAGACTACATCACTCTGATGCTCAAAATCCACCAGCGGTTTCCCCATTCCACTCAGAATATAGTCCCAACTGCCTCCATGGGCCTCTGGGGTCAGGCCCACCTCTCTGACCTCACCTGTTCCTCACACTCCACCCTCCTTCCACAGAAGCTTTGTTGCTTTGCCTACAACTCTCCAGGCTGATTCATACCTCAGAGCAGTTGCTATTCCCTGCCTGGAAAATCCTTTTCCTGAAGCAGCCCAGGTAGGCTCCTTGACATTCAGTTTTGCTCAGATGTCGCCCACCCAGAGAAGACTTTCCTGACTGGCTCAACCTAAAAGCAGCCCCTTATGCCCTTCATTGAGCACAATACCCACTGAAATAAACCTATCTGTTTTAATGTTTTATTCATTAGTGTCTGTGATCTTCACTACAATGTGAGCTATTGAGGGTGGCATCCAAGTCTATCATCTCCAGATATCTCCAGCACCAAGGACAGTGCCAGACACATAGTAGGCATTCGAGCAGAGCGTGTTGAAGGTCTGTCTGGACTTCACCAGCCTCTTGTCTGGCCTGGGGGGTAGGGCACACCTCTCAGGTCTTTGAATCCATGTAGTAACGAAGACTCAGGAGTGGTGTGTTTCCTGCTTGTGGACCATTGGAGAACCTCCTCCCTGCCCATGCAGTTCAAGTCAGGCTGTCACCCTTGCTAAAGGGGAAGGCCCATGATGCAGACTTTGACAACTGGAGCATTCCACACCCCTCAGCTGATGGACATGCATGCATGCTGGGTCGCTTCAGTCATGTCCGACTCTTAGTGACCCCATGGACTGTAGCCCAACAGGCTCCTCTGTCCACTGGATTTTCCAGGCCAGAATACTAGAGTGGGTTACCATTTCCTTCTCCAGGGGATCTTCCCAACCCAGAGATCAAACCTGTGTCTCTTATATCTCCTGCATTGCAGGTGGATTCTTTACCACTAGAGCCACCTGGGAAGCCCAGCAAACAATGGTGGCACATGCACGTGACCCAAAATAGGTCAATGAGAGTCAGCCCTGGGGTGTTGGTTGGGACCACTGAGAAAGAGACAGTCTGTGTTGCAATTCAAAGCCATTGGGATGTGAGCCTGGAGCTGCTGGGGGCACTTTCATCATCACAAGAGAGAACTTCTCCCACAAGCCCAGGATGAAGGCAACAAGAGTCACAGAGGTGCAAGGGAGAAAGAAGTCTCTTCTTAATGACTGGCTTGAGTGCCTAGATCTAGCCATGTTTGAAGCCAGATAGACCATTCAAATGTCCAGACACATGAAAAAATCAATTTCTTCCTCTCCACCTGGGAGGATCATAACTTAAAGAACTCCAATCCAGTGTGATGGATTGAAAAATATTGCTTGTAACTATTGTACATGGGGTTACACGCAACCCCCTGAATTTGGTTCCTGCAGCTGCCCTTTCTAGGAGGCACTCTTCCCAATCCTGGATGACCTGCTGACTGTCTCCAGTCCTTCCCACTCTGAGCAGATTTGTGGGATGCCTGCATTCTATACACCCACCCCAGTAAGGCAGATGTTACCTCGCTGACGTTGGTGGAGAAGCTTATGCTCTGGAAAACAGGTGCATTGTCATTTCTGTCCTCTACAATCACCTGCATTTCCCTCTGCACCTGCAAGTGAGAAGCCCAGGTGAGCCAGAAAACGTGGGAGTTTGAGAAAACAAATTCAGGAGTGTCTGGACAGGAATGCAAGTTGGCACAGCGTCTCAGGAGAACAATCAGGCAGTGTCTGGGGTGACTCTTTATTTGATACCACTTCAAATGCCAGAGAAATCGCAAGTACAGAACAAAGAACTCCTGATACTCTTCATGCAGATTTACCCCTTATTTAGTTTCTCTGTCTTTCTTTCCACATGCTTGCTGAACCACTGGAGAGTACATTAGGTCATTTAAGAAACCTAAAACATAGCAGTCTTATTACAAGAATCTTCCTTTTAGCTTTGTTAGCCACAACATAAAGCTGTGAACAACCTAAGTGTTGAGACCAGCTAAGCACCAGGGTACATCCCCACACTGGGCCATAGACATACAGGAAATGGGAGACTTGTGTGCAGATTCAGAAAGGCTCCAAAGCTGATTGTTGAGTGGACAAGTCAGTGCAAGACCATAAAGGCAGTGGGATTCCATTCGGGTTTAAGAAAATACACCGAAAACTACAATCTTTCTTCCATGGATGCATATATGTATGCCAGTGCTTAACAAGGGATAAAAGACACAGTGATGGTCGATACTTTAGTTGGGAGTGGGCTGGGAAGTATTACAGAGAGAAAGTATCTCTCTTACAGAGAGAAAGTATTTATGAATATCCAGGTCATCTTTTAATGCATAGGTTTTAAGGAATAGGTCATAAAGAGAAAACCCCCAACTTTCACAGACACAGATGTAGCTGTACAAGCATGTTATTGAGAAATATGAACACTGAGACCAGCCCATTAGTCAAAGGAGTTGAAGATGATGATCTCAGTGGAGAGAAGGTAGGGAGTTATTTGGCATCTGTTTTCTTATTAATACACATATTAATATGAATTAACGCAATTCATGAAAACAGTAGATATACAAATATACAAACAGTATATCTACAAACAGTAGATATGCAAACTAGATATATCATATATATATACACATATGCATATAATTAAAACAAAGTAATAGTAAATACTAAAATCTTGGTAATACTGTATGATGAAAAATGGACAAGTATAATCTTGACAAAAATAAACATTCAATTTGTTTTTTGTTAACTGAGGCTCACTCTGCTTGTCTGAGGTCGGGACGCCACTAGCCGTGGACCCTCAGGCCCCTGTCCTCTGATCCTGGGACCATCACCCTTCCCTCCCCCTGCTGACTCACTCGGTTGTTGTAACTGTCGCTCACGGAGATGCTGATGGTGAACCAGTAGAGTGTCTGCAGTGGGGAGAGAGACAGGCACCAAGGTGAGCCCTGTTTGGGTATCCACCAGGGCCCTGCCCACCACCCTACCCCTCACAAGGCCTTCCCAAGCTGTTTTCCTTTACCTCATAGTCCAGAAGGCTGGCCAGCTTCACTTCCCCAGTATTTGAGATGACATTAAAGAAGTAGGCATCGGAGCCACTAATCCCATATTTCAGCTCGTCATTTTCTCGGTCCTGAGCTACCAGCCAGAAGGCCTCGGCACCTGCAGATGGGACAGGGAATGCCCAGGGCCCACAGCCACCTAGCTCGATGCTGGCCTGTCCAAGCTGCCCACGAGGCCCGCAGGTACATTTAACTTCTTTTAAAATTAGGAGGGCCAAGACGTCAATGGATGTCTATCAGTGGATGAATGGATAAAGAAGATGTGGTATATGTGTGTGTGTGAACATTTTGTATATTTGTACAAAATGGAATATTTTCAGCCATTAAAAAAAAAAAGAATGAAGTCTTGCCATTTGCAACATGGATGGACCTGAAGAGGGCATTCAGCTAAGAGAAAAAAGTCAGAGAAAGACAAATATTGTATGATGATCTCACGCACACGTGGGATCTGAAACCAGAAATCCAAGTTCACTGATTCAGAGAGCAGATTGGTGGTTCCCAGACGTGAGGGGAGGAGATTGAACAATGGGTGAAGAGGGTCAAAAGGTACAAATTTTCACTTATAAAATAAACAAATCCTGGGGATACCATGTACAGCATGGTGACTATAACTAATAACACTGTATTTGGTATTCAAAAGTTGCTAAGAGAGTAGGTCTTAAAAGTTCTCACAGCAAGGGAAAAATATTCTGTAACTATGTGTGGTAACAGATATTAGCTAGACTTATTGGGGTAATTATTTTTAAATATATACAAATATATCAGTATGTTGTACACCTGAAGCTAATGTCACGTTGTATGTCAATTATATCTTGTTCTTTTTAATTACGGAAGAGGCCCACAAAGGCAAAAACGCTAGAATGGTGACGTGATGGTGGGTCAGCCTGCAGCCTGAGTGTCCCAGAGAACCAGCTTGCTCCCTCTTGCCCACGATGGCCCTTCACAGACAGTCTGGGCAACACACCTGGAGCCTGCTCTTCTTTGATCAGTCTTGCCTCTTCCAGAAACTCCTTGGAAAGCTTGGTCTCTCCTCACCCAGCCCCCCTCCTCCAGGAAGACCACCGGGCTAGGAAAATGTTGGTGTCTACGTTGCGTTTCTCTGCTGTGAGACACCCTGTCAAGTTAATGCATGCTGGGATGAGGGTGGGGAGTCATTCTGTGTTAAGTGACTATCTCAAATATAAAATACATCCTGACTCAGAAATGCCAAGGTGTAAACTGATATGGCTCTTATACTCAAGGAAATATGGGAGGTGAGTGGGTGTGTATATTTTCTCTGTACACGTGTCCATGGTCGCAGAAAGATGGATCAGGGAGAAAATGCTTTTCTAAAAGTCTGCCTGAAAAAAGTCAAATGTAACAAATAGTAAGAGCTATGAAATAAAAGACATATATTAGGTCTCTGTCACTAAACTCGAATTTGATATTTAAAATACAATATATTTTTTAAAGTCCGAAAAAAAAGAGTCTGCTTGACAGAACTAAACTATTAAACAGTGTTAGTGTCAGGAAAACAGGTCTTATGCGGGATGGAGAGTGACTAGAAGGGGAGAGAGGGGGTTGAGGTGTAGGTGTTCCTGGAGGTTGAAGTGAAAATGGCTCAGTCATGTCCAACTCTTTGCAACCCCATGGACAGTGGCCTGTCAGGTTCCTCAGTCCATGGGGATTCTCCAGGCAAGATTACTGGGGTGAGTTGCCATGCTCTCCTCCAGGGGATCTTCCCAGCACAGGGGTCGAATCTAGGTCTCCCGCATTGCAGGCAGATTCTTTACCATCTGAGCCACCAGAGAGTTACATGTGGCAATTCAGTGTACTTCCCTGTACATTTACATATACTATACTTCAAAATAAAAGGTCTAAATAACATTTTTTAAAAAGCTGACTGAAAATACTTTCTCATCCCTAGAGAGCCATGGAATTCATCTCAGAAAGGAAAAAATTGCCCTTTGGTTTAAGAAAGCCCAGAGAGGGGGCCCCAGGGTTACAAAGGAAAAGACCCTTGGACTTCCCCGGCGGTACAGTGGATGAGAATCTGCCTGCAAACAGGGGACACAGGTGTGATCCTTGGTCCGGGAAGAGTCCACATCCACGGAGCAACTAAGCTTGTAAGCCACAACTATTGAGCCAGCCTGCTGCAACTACTGCAGCCTGTGTGCCCAGAGCCTGTGCTCCGCAACAAGAGAAGCTCCAGAGGGAGAAGCCCGGACACCACGATGAAGAGCAGCCCTCTCTTGCCACAACTAGAGAAAGCCTGTGTGCAGCTGCAAAGACCCAGCACAACCAAAACACATAAATAAATAAATTATATATCTAAAAAAGACCCTCATTTGGTCTGGCTGAGATCCTACTTGATTTTAAAGGGTTACCCAAGAGAATGGAGATCATAAGGGCATTTGGATTACATGTATTTGTGACATTTGTTTGGAAGGGTGTATGTGTGTGTGTGTGTGTGTGTGTGTGTGTGTGTGTGTTGTCTTTATCCATGACTAAACAGCTATGAAAACGTATGTAAAATATCATTAACGCGTATATACTACTTCTCTGTTGCATTCATAGATATCAAATAGTTTAACCTCAGCCCAGTCCTCCAGGGAGGATTGTGCCATCTCAGGATTTAATGAGACTATCACCTCCCTCATCTTGGCCTCTAACTCTTTATTAATATAACCCTTATGCTGTCCTGACAGCCACATGCAAATGGATGTAGCCCTTGTGGCTGCAAAGCCCATCGCCCACCCTTTCTTCGTGCACCCAGACCTGGGCTTCTGGACCCCAAGGCGGACTCTGGATTTCAGCTTTCTTGACGCCATCTCTTGTGCCATCTGGTAGATTTAGATATCTGACACTGCAACAAAGACTAAATTGTTCCCCAGGATTCACAACCCCCTTTTCTCTCAGACTAATAGAACCCCGGGTTTTGAGCTGGGCACATGGGTAACTAAAATAACAAAAGCCCTCATTTCTCCAGTTGCCTTTCAGCGAGGGCGTGAAGCTAAGTTCTGGCCAATGAGATGTGAGCAGAAGTAATGTGCGTGAAATCTGCAGGCCTGTCCTTAGGAGAAAGAAGTGAGCTTTCCTGGCCCTTTCCTCCTCCCAAGTTCTCACTGGAATAGGGTGTGACACTAGCCATCTGGGACCCTGTGGATGAAGTCCATGCCACAGGGGAGGCAGAACCTAGACATGGAAGGAGGGTCCCCGACACTCAAAGCAGAGAGCAAGAACCAGCTTGAATGAACAGACCCTCCAACAGCCCTGAACTCACTGCTCTCGGAGACTATGTGAGAGATCAGTAAACCCCGACCTTGTTTACACTTCTATTATTTGGGGTCTGTTATGAGGAGCTAGGGCTTCCCTGGTGGCTCAGACAGTAAAGAATCTGCCTGCAGTGCAGGAGACCTGGGTCCCATCCCTGTACTGGGAGGGTCTCCTGGAGAAGGGAATGGCTACCCACTCCAGTATTTTTGCCTGGAGAATTCCATGGACAGAGGAGCCTGGGGGGGGCTGCAGTCTGTGGATCACAAAGAGTCATACGCGACTGAGCGACTAACACTTTCTGCGCAGCTGACCCTATACGCCAGTGAATGCAGCCATCTATCCTTGCAGCTTCTCCAACTCCCATCCTGCCTGCTGGGAATTTGGCATCCAGTCCCTGTGGCTTCATCCAAAACAATGCTTTGTGAACGTCATTCACTCCCGTGCACTGCCAAGATCTTTACTACCAACCATGTCTCATTATTTATGACCCTCCTTTTAATTGACTTACTATTTTATGCAAATACATTTATTTTAGAAGCAAACTTTAGATTGTTACTATACATGGAAAACCTGTCTCACTTGCCACAGATGGAAGATAACTCTACAAAGACAACAAAAGCAAAGCAAAGGTGTCGACTTCTGATGAGATGTGTCCGTGAAAGGTGCTAAGCCTCAAGTCTGCTCTCTGTCTGTTTAAGAAAAAAAAAAAAAAAGCAAGGGATGAAGGGAGATGAGCAAGTGAGACAGATAGAAGAAGAAGAATGGTACCAAGTGGATACTTTCTCCCTGGGGAAATCAGAAAGCCTGAAAGAGATGGGAAATAGGAGGGGTGTTCTCTTGGGGTGGGTCTTAATTATTTGATGCTGTGTGAGGGTCTTTGACCAAAAAGCTGAAAAGAAGAAACTTCTGGAACAAACTCCCTTCGGGCCATCTTTGCCCCATGAGGTGCTGTGGAGCTGCAGGGATGGGGAGCAAGCCCACAGCAGACCCCTGGGCCCTCTTATGGGTCAGGGTTTGGCACAATCTGGGCACAGGAACTTGTACTCACCCACTGGCAGGTCTTCGGGCAGGCTCACTGTCGACATGTTGGACGCAAACGTTGGGGCCGTATTGGCTGCCACTGCAGGGACATGGGGTGTGGGGACATCTGGACACCTCTGGAAAGACTGAACCCCATCTACCCCCATGGGATCCCGTCCCAGTCCCAGTGGCCAGCCTTCAGCCCAGCTCACCAGTCTGGGGCTGGATTCCTCCCCAGGCCTCCCCATGGCAGCCAAGCATAGAGCTGGGCCATAGAAGCTAGGCTTTTGCTGATGGAGCAGCAGCCACCCCTTCTAGAGGGTTTTGCTGAGGGCCCCTGGGTTAGTGCTGATGGGAGAGGGGAGGTACCTACCAGACACCACAAGGGCAGGAAGCAAGAGGCAAGACAGCCACGGCCACCTCATCATGTCTGGAGGGACCTGTGGGAAGAGATGCCAGGAAAGGGGCACCGGAACCCAGGCCTCCCTCCTCTGGTGGAGCCTTGTCTGTGGGTCCAGCCGTGGCCCACTCACCACCATCACGCAAGGTTCTCCCCCAGGCCCCCATCAAATTCTGCCCATTTGCCAGATGTGCCCGGGAGTGGAAGGGAGGATGGCATGAGAGGGAGGGCAGGGTAGCTGGGCCTGGTCTAGAGCTTCAGCCTGAGACTGAGTCTGAACTTGACCCCAGAGTTCAGGGCCCACTGTGTAGCAGGCGTGGCCCCAGGTATACTGGATGCATAATCTCCTTATTCCTACAATGACAAAGTGACTGCTAAAGAACCAAGTCTGAGAGAGGAGGGGGCGTGCCTGAGGCCACAGAGTCAGCGTCAAGACCCTGCTCTGAACACAGGTCTTTTGGACTCCGGAATCCATTCCCTCAACCACTACGCTGCCCTGCCTATTTAAAGTGCCCAAGCTAATAGGGCCCTTCAAAATCAGGGGCCTAGAGAGGGACAGTGACTTCTCCAGGGCCATCCAGAGACGCTATGGGTGGGCAGGGGCCTTTGTCCTACTTGCTGACACAATAAATGGCTGCCTTGGCATCCTTTCTCGAAGTGTGCTCCACGGAACCCCAGCCCTGGAAGAGACCCCAGCAGAAGGGGTCCCTGGTCAAGTCAGTATGGGAAGGACTCTATGCTCCTCTTGCTGACTGAGAGCTGGGCAGGGACCTTTAGAAGTCCCTGCCTGGCCCAGTCTTCTTGGTCGTCTTACGTTGCAAGCTGTCCTTCATCCAGGACGAGGGGGACTTGGATTCACTATCATCAAAAGATGCCTGAAGTGCCAAGGTTCTTTTATCCCAAAAGATGATGGACACCAAAGCCGAGGGAGAGCAAGGTAGTTCCACAGACGTTTCTTGCTCTCTGTCAAGAAAGTGTGTGCGTTTCTGCATCTGTGTAATTATTCCATAAAACAGGACATTGTACTGTATAGCCTTTGTGCCTTTTGAATTGTGTGTAAGTGAATACGTGAACTTTTCCGAAGATAAATTGAAGCTGCAAAGTGCACAAAACTAAGGCTGATTCATGCTGATGCTTGGTAGAAATCCATGCAATACTGTAAAGCAATTATCCTTCAATTAAGAATAAATGCGTGCATGTGTGCTAAGTCACTTCAGTCGAGTCTGACTCTTTGTGACCCCGTGGACTGTGGCCTGCTGGTCTCCTCTGTCCGTGGGGATTCTCCAGGCAAGAATACTGGAGTGGGTTGCCGTGCCCTCCTCCAGGGGATCTTCCCGACCCAGGGGTCAAACCCACATCTCTTGCATCTCCTGCATTGTCAGGAGGGTTCTCTACCATTAGGGCCACCTGGGAAGCCCTAAAAATAAGTAAATAAATAAAAATAAAAGTACACCAAAGAACACGGTCATTGTCAGGCACCCTAACTAGGTCCCAGGCAGCTCCTTGTCCTGCCCCAGTGCGGCTGAGGCCAGTGGCCTGCCATTTTCCAGAGGACCCTGGCTCCAAAGCTCTGGGAGAACCAAGAGGGAGGGACCCCGACCCACAGTGGGCTCCATTTGATGGGCCCTCCATGGGGAGGCAGAAGGGCTTCCAGAGCTGAACCTTGACCAGAAACCAGAAGGCCTCTCCCTCCCACCACCCACCCCTCCTTCTGAGTTCCCACCTCAGGGACACCCACTTCCCCATCACCCTTGATGCCCCCTCTCCTGAATGCCCTGCATTCAATCCAATTCCTGCAAATCTGACATTTATTCTCCATCCTACAGCAGGCTTCTTCTCTCCCTGGCTCAGCCCTCCTCAAGGGCTCCTGCCCTTCCTTCTCTTTAATCCAGTCCTCTCAACCAAAATTATCCCTCCTCACTTCCTCTAATCACCTCCCTCTCCTGCTCCAAACCTTACAATGGCTCCTTTTGCCAAACTGCACAAAAAGGCTTCAGAGGGACCATCCACAGCCTGAACGCTGCCGCCACTGGCCTCCCCGCCCCCAGCTTCCTCTCTAACCATGCCCTGCCTCCCTCCCTCACATCTCTCCCTATGGAGACCACCCCGCTTTCCCTCACTCAGCATATGAAGTGTCCTCTTTCTGGAATGCCCTCCCTCTCCTTACTGCCTGGTCCTCCCTGGTGAGCAGTTGAAAGGTTATGTTCAGGACACTCCTGCAATGTTCCAGGGAGGAGCTGAATTCCTGTGCCAGCCCAGAGACCTCATGAGGTGCTGCTCAGATTCCAGCCTGAACTCTGTGGCTCTCAGGGCCAATTTTCTTTTTGCAGATCAGCCTCTCCCTTTCAGACCAGGAGAGATGTGAAGGTAAGGTCCAGGTCTGATTCATCTCTCTGATCCCAGGACGGAGCCCAGGGATGAGCCCACAAAGCTCAGGGGGGCATTTCTGAACTGAATGAATGAGTATGCCTGTGAATCACTGTAACCCCGGTGGCCTGACGTGGGACACACCTGAGAGAGGGGGCCAGGTGTGAGAGGTAAGCATACAGGCTAGAGAGCTTGGGTGCAAATTCACTGTAATCTTGGGCAAGTAACTACCTTTCTGGCCTCAGCTCCCCGATCTGTAAACTGGGAATAATAATAGCACCTACAGTACAGGGTCTGTGGGAGGCTTCCACTGTGCCTGGCTCAAAGTAAGTGAGCCAAAAACGTCAGCAATTTTTTTTTCTTATTATCACAGAGGAATAAAGGCACACCTCATATTCTGCCCTGGCCAGCCTTGGTCACTTCATAAGCCCCTCTCAGTCAATAGCCCTGAGACGGCCAGAGGGGCCCTGGCTCCAATCTGGCTACTCTCTTCTGGGCTTGGCTTGCTGCAACCTGCCATCAAGTTCCAGCCTGAGCCTTCCCCCTTTAACTCAGAGTTATCTTTGCCCCCACTTTGCCCAGACCTGCTGAGGCATTGACAGGGTTGGTAATTTTAAATATCTGCTAACAGGACTTCCTGAGTGGTCCAGTGGTGAAGAATCCACCTGCCAGTGCAAGGGACACTGGCTCAGTCCTTGGTCTTGGAGGGCCCCACATGTTGCAGAGCAACTAAGTCCACGTGTCAGAACTACTGAGTCTGTGCTCCAGAGCCCAAGTTCCACAACAAGAGAAGCCATCACGATGAGAAGCCAGTGCACCGCAACGAAGCTTCGCCCCTGCTCGCCACAGCTAGAGAAAGCCCACGCAGCAACGAAGACCCAATGCAGCCAAAAATTAATTAATTAGTTAATAAAAGAAACAGAGAGAATCTACCTTCCAAAGCAGGGCACATGGGTTCAATCTCTGATTGGGGAACTAAGACCACGTGCCACGGAGCAACTGAGCCCATGCAGTCTGGAGCCCACATGCCACAACAGAGAGCCCATTCACCACAAGAAAAGGCCTCACAGACCCCAACAAAGATCCCATGTGCCACAACTGAGACCTGACACAGCCGCGTGGAAAAAAATGCCGACATTCCGGTGCACCTACTATGTGCTGAGTACCCTGACCTACCCATTCATTCCCCTAACAAATACTTACTGGCTGTCCCAGATCCACGATCTGCCAGACCTTGTTCTCAGCACTGGGTACCCAATGGTGAGTGTAACAGTCAAGGCCTCTCTAGTGGCTCAGCTGGTAAGGAACTTGCCTGCAATGCAGGAGACCTGGGTTCAGCCCCTGGGTTGGGAAGAGCCTCTGGAGAAGGGAATGGCAATCCAGTCCAGTATTCTTGCCTGGAGAATTCCATGGACAGAGATTGGCGGGCTACAGTCTACTGGGTTACTAAGAGTCAGACGACTAACACTTTCAAACAAGCAAGGAAAATATTGTCTAATTGTTTACTGCATTAAGTACTATGAAGGAAGAGAATTTGGGCATTGTGAGGGTGCAGTGAAGGGACACGGCTTTAGGTGGTCTGGCAGATAAACTGGGCTGTAGACTTTTTAGCATTCCTCCTAGCAGTAGATGAGAACGGCTCCACTTGAATCTGATGCATTCATAGTGTTTTTCTTTTCTGTATTTTATGACTTGACATCTCAGAGGCCTTGCTGATCTGGGAGAGGCTGCCTGCCCATCCCAGGGCTAGCTAACTCCTAGAGATAACAAATGATTTGCCTGCTTATAAACCAACCAATTCAAAGCCTGTACTCCCAACTGCCACCTTTATCAACTCTCACACACCAAGTCAATATTCCTGGTGCTTTAAATCTCCCCAGTGCCAGGTACTAGATGACTAAGGGTGACTCCTGTGAGCTGCCAAAATTAGGCAAACTGTCCAATCTTGAGCCTATTCAGCTGCTTAACCTACAGCTTCCTTCCCACAGAAAACACAATAAGTGCTCTGAGCCCTGCTCTCCCCTGCCCCCTCCTGCCTCCTGGATAACCCTGGGGCTTCCCCATGTGGCCCAGCATCGTGTGGCAGCCCCTTTCCTCTAGGGAAGAGTGAGTAGTAAAATCTTCCTTCAATGGGTTTAGCTTCTCCAGGTCATTACTCCATCATCTGCATAAATTAAAAATCTCAGGAAATTACCTGGCAGTTCAATGGTTAGGACGCCAAGCTTTCACTGCCAAAGCCCCGGGTTCACTTCCTGCCCAGCAAACTAAATTGCCACAAGCCATGCAGCACAGTCAAGAAAAAAAAGTCCCACAAGAATATACAATGGAAAAAAGACAGTCTGTTCAATAACCAGCACTGGGAAAATTGGATAGGTACATGTGAAAGAATGAAATTAGAAAATTCTCACACCATATATATAAAATGAACTCAAAATGGATGAAAGACCTAAATGCAAGACTGGAAATCATAAACCTCCTTGTAAAAAAACATAGGCAGAACCCTCTTTGACATAAATTGTAGCAATATTTTTGGATCTGCCTCCTAAAGTAAAGGAAACAAAAGTAAAAATAAACAAACAGGACCTAATTAAACTTAAAAGCTTTTGTACAGAAAAGGAAACCATTGACAAAAAGAAAAGACAACGTATGGAATAGGAGAAAATATTTGTAAATGATGTGACTGACGATGGCTTAGTATCCAAAATACATAAACAGTTCACACAACTTAATATAAAAAAAAAAATTAAAGAATGGGCAGAAGATGAGAATAGACATTTTTCCAAAGAAGACAAACAGATGGCCAACAGGCACACAGAAAGATGTTCAGTGTTGAGCATCATCAGATTAATGCAAATTAAAGCAACAATGAGGTATCACTTCACAACTGTCAGAACAGCTATCATCAAAAAGAACACAAATAACAAATGTTGATGAGAATGTGGAGACAAGGGAACCCTTGTACACTGTTGGTGGGAATGTAAATTGGTACAGCCATTATGGAGTACAACATGGAAGTTTCTCAAAAAATTAAAAATAGAACTACCATATGATCCAGAAATTCTACTCCTGAGGATATATCTGAAAAAATGAACACTAATTCAAAAAGATAAATGCAACCCAGTGTTCTCAGCAGTATCACATACAATTGCCAAAATATGGAAGCAACCTAACTGTCTATCAACAAACAAGATGAATGAATAAAGAAAATGTGGCATATATATATATATGGAATATTATTCATCCATAAAAAAGAATGAAAATTTGCCATCTGCAATAACATGGGTGGACTTGGAGGGTATTGTACTAAGTGAAATGTCAGACAGAGAAAGACAAACAATACGATATAGAATTTATATAGAATTTAAAAAAATAAAACAAACTAGTGAACATAACAAAAAAGAAACAGATACAGGACCAAACTAGTGTTTCCCAGTGGGGACAGGTAAGGGGAGGGGCAAGAAAGGGTAGGGGATTAAGTACAAACTTCTAGGTAGAAAACAAATAAGCTAAAAGGATATATTGTACAATACGGGGAATATAGCCAATATTTTGTAATAGCTAGAAATGGATTATGAATCACTATATTGTATACCTGAAACATAATATTGTACATCAACTATATCTCAATCAAAAAAATAAAAATCTACATGTTTTATGCTTAAGACATCTGGGCAGGTTCACTGACTGATCAATGGAATATTTATTCTATTGTGCCAGTTTCCAGACCCAGGCCTCATGATATTGGGAGTTTCCCCTTCCTGCCTGTGGGAACACTCACTCTTGGGACTCAGCAGCCATGCTGTACGGGATCCCAAGCAGCTCCGTGAAAAGGTTCATGTGGAGAGGAACCAAAGCGCCTGGCCCACAGGCCCTTCAAGCTTCTGCTGACAGGCAAAGCCCACCTACGTAAGCAAGCCATGCAAGTGACCCACCCTGAAATGGCCCCTCCTCCTCCTTGAGCCATCCCTGCTGAGCCCTGCCCAAACGGCAGATTCCTCAGCATGATAAATGACTGCTGTTGCTGTTTGCCAGTGAGCCTTGGTCTGGCTTGTTTTGCAGGAGTGGATAATGGGAACACACCAGGTGGAGTCTCTGAGGAGGTGAAGAGTCAGCAGAGATCTGAGGGGTGAGAAGAAATGTTGTATGAGGCGTGGTAGAGGGAGGTTCCTGTTAAACATGGACAGTTCAACACCGTCCTTCCTCTTGTGGTAGTAGTAGTAGTAGTAGTGAGTAGTGAAGTCACTCAGTCGTGTCTGACTCTTTTCGACCCCATGGACTGTATCCTACCAGGCTCCTCTGTCCATGGGATTTTCCAGTCAATAGTACTGGAGTAGATTGCTGTTTCTTTCTCCAGGGGATCTTCCTGACCCAGGGATCGAACCCAGGTCTCCCGCATTGTAGACAGACGTTTTACCGTCTGAGCCATGAAACCCCACTAAAATGATGGTAAAGAGTTTAGAATTAGAATGAATTGATGAGAGATGATCACCTTATCAAGCTAATGATGGTTCACACCAGAGTAAGGATGGGGGCAAGGAGAAGGCAACGGCAACCCACTCCAGTACTCTTGCCTGGCAAATCCCATGGACGGAGGAGCCTGATAGGCTACAGTCCATGGGGTTGCTAGGAGTCGGACACAACTGAGCGACTTCACTTTCACTTTTCACTTTGAAGCATTGGAGAAGGAAATGGCAACCCACTCCAGTGTTCTTGCCTGGAGAATCCCAGGGATGGGGGAGCCTGGTGGGCTGCCATCTCTGAGGTCCACAGAGTCGGACACAACGGAAGCAACTTAGCAGCAGCAGCAAGGAGCACCCACAGGCAGTGAAATGAAAGTCACTCAGTCATGTCTGACACTTTTCAACACTATGGCCTGGAGCCCGCCAGGCTCCTCTGTCCATGGAATTCTCCAGGCAAGAATACTGGAGTAGGGTGCCATTTCCTTCTCCAGGGGCTCTTCCCAGGGACTGAACCCAGGTCTCCTGCATTGCAGGTGGAGTCTTTACTGTCTGTGCCACCAGGGGAGCCCAGGAAACAAGCTCCAAACCACAGCAAGCCTGCAGGATGGAAGCTTAGGACCCTCGGAAGCAGAGGTATGGAGTGGCCTGGAGGCAGGAGACTGGCTGCACAAGAAGCAATTAGATTCTAAACGTTACTGCCTCATCCTCACCCTAGAGCACAAGGAGGCTGCTTCCTGGGGAGTTTGAATCAGACAGATCTGGATTCAGGGACCCTTGGCCTGGTGGAGATGGGGGCACCATAGCAAGACAGGATGTTAAGTGAAAGAGCGTGCACTAAATGGTGAATCCCTCAGCTCCTTTCCCCCAATCAGTCCCAAGAGCACTATCCAATATGACCTCTCCCCCAACAACCAGAAATAAAAGATTAGAGAGAGCCGACCCACCTAAGAGAAACCCCCCACAGATTCTGAAATGTGGGGCCTCTTTTGGATCCTTCCACATCCAAGAAGCAAGTCCCACAGGTCCCCAGTCAACTTTGTGGAGTCTCCTTCTTAGTTAGAGCCAGGGTGCTGTACTGAAAACTGCCATCTTTTCAGGAATTTTGCAAACTGATTGGGACTATGTCATAGCTTGAAATCAGTAGGGATGGAAGTATTTACACCATGGAAACAAGCAAGCACATCAAATCATGGAAACCCGCTGGAAAATCCAGACACTGAAAAACCCAAACCAAATCAAACAAAAATATGGAAATAAACATCCTGAGATGTGAAGTCAAGTGGGCCTTAGGAAGCATCACTACGAACAAAGTTAGCAGAGATGATGGAATTCCAGTTGAGCTATTTCAAATTCTAAAAGATGATGCTGTTAAAATGTTGTGCTGAATACGCCAGCAAATCTGGAAAACTCAGCAGTGATCACAGGCCTGGAAGAGGTCAGTTTTCATTCCAATCCCAAACAAAGGCAATGCCAAAGAATGTTCAAACTATTGCACAGTTGCACTCATCTCACATGCTATCAAAGTAATGCTCAAAATTCTCCAAGCCAGGCTTCAACAGTACATGAACTCAGAACTTTCAGAGGTACAAGTTGGATTTAGAAAAGGCAGAGGAGCCAGAGATCAAATTGCCAATATCCGTTGGATCATCGAAAAAGCAAGAGAGTTCCAGAAAAACATCTACTTTATTGACTACTCCAAAGCCTTTGACTGTGGGGATCACAACAAACTGTGGAAAATTCTTAAAGAGATGGGAATACCAGACCGCCTTATCTGCCTCCTGAGAAATCTGTATGCAGGTCAAGAAGCAACAGTTAGAATCTGACATGGAACAATGGACTGGTTCCAAATTGGGAAAGGAGTATGTCAAGGCTGTATATTGTCACCCTGCTTACTTAACTTATATGCAGAGTACATCGTGCGAAATGCTGGGCTGGATGAAGGACAAGCTGGAATCAAGATTGCCAGGAGAAATATTAATGATCTCAGATATGCAGATGACATCACCCATATGGCAGAAAGTGAAGAGGAACTAAAGAGCCTCTTGATGAAAGTGAAAGAGGAGAGTGAAAAAGTTGGCTTAAAACTCAACATTCAAACAAGATCACGACATCCATTCCCATTGCTGCTACTGCTAAGTTGCCTCAGTCGTGTCCGACTCTGTGCAACCCCATAGACGAAAGCCCACCAGGCTCCCCCATCCCTGGGATTCTCCAGGCAAGAACATTGGAATGGGTTGCCATTTCCTTCTCCAATGCATGAAAATGAAACGTGAAAGTGAAGTAGCTCAGTTGTGTCCAACTCCTAGCGACCCCATGGACTGCAGCCTACCAGGCTCCTCCATCCATGGGATTTGCCAGGCAAGAGTAGTG
Source organism: Redunca redunca (assembly GCA_006410935.1). Taxonomy (NCBI): domain Eukaryota; kingdom Metazoa; phylum Chordata; class Mammalia; order Artiodactyla; family Bovidae; genus Redunca; species Redunca redunca. The sequence continues at coordinate 13,220 of SJYQ01093883.1, read as the reverse complement.
GAGTGGGGTGCCATTGCCTTCTCCATTAGTTCATGGCAAATAGACGGGGAAACAATGGAAACAGTGACAGACTTTATTTTCTCAGGCTCCTAAATCACTGCAGATGGTGACTGCAGCCATGAAATTAAAAGACACTTGCTCCTTGTAAGAAAATCCATGACCAAACTAGACAGCATATCAAAAAGCAGAGACATTACTTCCCCAACAAAAGTCCATCTAGTCAAAGCTATGGGTTTTCCAGTAGTCATGTATGGATGTGAAATTTGGGTTATGAAGAAAACTGAGCACCGAAGAATTGATGCTTTTGAACTGTGGTGTTGGAGAAGACTCTTGAGAATCCCTTGGACTGCAAGGAAATCAAACCAGTCAGTCCTAAAGGACATCAATCCTGAATATTCACTGGCATGAAGGACTGATGCTGAAGTTGAAGCTCTAATAATTTGACCACCTGATGTGAAGAACTGACTCATTAGAAAAGACCCTGATGCTGGGAAAGATTAAAGGCAGGAGGAGAAAGGGACGACAGAGGATGAGATGGTTAGATGGCATCACGGATTCGACAGACATGAGTTTGAGTGAGCTCTGGCAGTTGGTGATGGACAGGGAAGCCTGGCATGCTGCAGTCCATGGGATGGCAAAAAGTCGGACATGACTGAACGACTGAACTGAAAGCAACTCAGAGGCTGGTTTTTGTTCTAAACCTTGTAGTATTATTTGGAATGTTTACAATAAATATTCATGTTACCTTGATAGGGAGATCACTGTTACAGGGTTCTTCCAGGTTGTATGAATAATACAAGAGATGGCCCCGGATCAGGTGAGAATGAGGCATGTCCCAGGAATTGAAAGAGGGACTGTGAGGGTGGAGCACAGGGACAGAATGGAGAGGGTGGGAGATGGGGTTGGAGAAGGAGACAGGGGCCAGATCATGCTGGGCCCTGTAAGACATGTTTTGTTTTATTCTAAGATAAACAGAAGCTTGTTTCAGCGAAGCAGGAGAGTGACAGGACTCATTTACTTCTCTTAAAAATCTTTCAGCTTCTGTGTGCCAGTGGACTGAAATGGTGTCCCAGGGCTGGAGAGGAAAGGTGAGAGTAGAGATATATTTTGGAGACTGAATGTTAGGAAGTCACATAATTTAATCTGCTTTGGTAGACAGAGAAACTGGGGCTCAGACTGATCCGCTGAGGATCTCACAGCTAAAAGTGAGTGGGATTCAAACAGAGCTCTCCAAGCTCAAGGCCCCCGTCTCTTCTGTGCACAGAGCGAAGGGTGCAGCCCTCCCCTTCCCCTCAGATCCCAGCAGGAGAGGAAAACCCCTGTTCAGCTATGGACTCAAAATCTTTACAACATTTGCCCTCTTACACCCAGTAATCTAACTAACCTAAAATAAAAAACTTTTTGCAGAAAAGTTGTACCTCACAAGCGATGATTTCTAACCTTGGAAAATGGAAGTAACCTAAATATGAAACACAAGCAAATGCTAAGAAAAATGCGGCCAAGCCCTTGGCAGAATGTTTGGCAGCCTTTAGACAGCACGGCAATGAACAGCAAACGTTGCCACGAAAGGAACACCCACGGTGTGCCAGACCCTGGGCTGGGTGCTATTTAATTCTCACAAGAACACTTCAGGGTAGAAACCATGATACCCACTTTATAGATGGGGAAAGTAAAGCTCAGAGGAGTGAAGAGCCTTGGTTGTGCTTACGGAACGGAGAAGCTACACAGCTGTGCTGAGCAGTTCACTGAGCTTCCCCGAGCTCGCTTCATCTGTAGAATGGGAATGACACCTCCAATAAGTGGTAATTTGGGTGGGGGGAGGTAAATGGTAGTAGAACATGCCAGCTCAGTGCCTGGCATACAGCAGGTGTTTGGCAAATGCAAATCCTTTCTTTTGCATCTTGTGGGGCCATCTTCACCTTCTGACTGCTACTCCCCATGCAGTCACCACAGAAACTGCTCCCGTCTCTCCCTGTCCCCCGCACCCTGCCCATGCCCTGAGACTGAGTGTAGACGTCAAGAACAGGGCAGGGCTGTTCTTGTGGATGAGGCCAAGGACTATATTTCTGGGTCATTATCTGCAATGGAACTCTAGCCAGTGCCCCTGGGGAAGCGGCTGTGAAAACCCCTAGCTTGCCAAGGTCCCCAAATATGGTAGCAGTGACAACCCACGTGCAGGACAGCAGGGTTACGCTCAGCCAGGTTGCGAATGCAGAGGGACCTGGTTTCTTGGGAGGAGTTAATATGCCCTCAGGCCTCAGAATCTTGTGTGCTGAGCCACAGTCATCAGTGAGACAGATTATTCCACGTGAGGCGCTGGCATGATGGAGTTGGGACTGAGGTCCAGGTGGCACTAGTGGTAAAGAAGCTGCCTGCCAGTGAGGGTGGACGTACAGACGTCCCATCCCTGGCTCAGGAAGACCCCCTGGAGGAGGGCGTGGCAGCCCACCCCAGTATTCTTGCCTGGAGGATCCCATGGACAGAGGAGCCTCGAGGGCTACATTACATAGGGTCGCACAGAGTTGGACATGACTGAAGCGACTTAGCTGCAGCAGCAGCAGCGCATGCACACACATGGTGAGGAACAGGCGGCCTGGGGGCCGGCTGGGGACAGGGATGGCGGAGGGGACAGAAGTGGTGATGGAGCAGGGATGAGGTGGGGATGGATTCAACAGTGACCCTTGTGGTGATGCGGGGGTGGGGAGGATGCAGTTGGAGCTGGTGGTGGTGATGGTGGTGGGCTGACAGAGGAGGTGAAGACAGATTAGGGTTTTGGTGATGCTGACAGGTTCCCGGCATCCATTGCGTGAGCAAAATTCAGGGCACTTAACCCTGTCTGGACGAAGCTAGCCCCGGCACCCCCTTGGGGGTGTGATCTTGGACTTAACCCCCTCACCTGTTTTTCTCTCTCCATTGCCCTCCTTTAGAGGTGAGCCCAGAGCCACAAGACCATTTGCCAGTAAGTGTGTACCTCACCCAAGATGAAGTGTAATTAGAAGATAAGAGACTCCTGCCCTGGGCTCCAGTCCCAAGGGGAAGGGAGCTGGCAGGGATGGCCAATGTGGCTAGAACTTTGCACTCATTACCACTGAGTTCTTAGCACACCACAGTGCTAGACAGGAAGGGACGTGACTCAGTAACAGGATCAGAACCCAGACCAGGACCCGCGTGCTGTCCTCTGCTAGGCTTCTGGTTTTCTCTTTCCCTTCGGCCATGCCCTCCCCACAGGCCTGTGCAAAGCCCTGGGGTCCAGGCAGAGGTAGAACAGCCTTAATCAGGGGCTTCATTCTACAGGGTCCCTGAGGCCTCCACCCCTATGTCCCCTTCCCACACCCAGCTCTACTCACCTTTCATCAAAATTTCTTCTGACATCCCCTCCCATTCTCAGGGGCTCTCAAGAAGCCTGTGACCCATCCTCAGAGTAATGCGATCTGTTACGTTTTGGGTAAGGCACAGTCTTTGCCCTGAGTTGAGCCTGCCTTGTTCCCAGGGAGGGAAGAGAGGGCTGTCAAGCCCTTTAGGCCTGAGTCCCAGGGAGGCTCTGGCTCCTGCTCAACACACCACTCCACCCCTCTGCCTCCCCGGTCCAGTGCTCCTTCTCCCCGCCTTGCTGGGGCCCTGGGTTTCATGCAGTCTTGCCTCCTCCTCGTCATGGGAGACACACGCTCATTATAGACACGCTCATCTGATCATCATGAGGCCAAAGTTCTAACAATCTGGATTTGGTCACCTGAGAAAAATGCACAGAGCCCGTGAGAGCTGGGAAGGCACAGGCTGAACTTGCCCCGACAGGGAGCCTTCCCGCGTCACTGGCACGGCCACTCCCACGCTCAAGCCTCGGCCACGGCTCCTGCTGGCTGCAGAACCCACTTCCGGCCTCACAGCAGCTGGCTCCATTCACCCTTGCTCTCAGGGCATCCAATCCTCAGGCCACACCTGTTTTCCTGCCTCCAGATATTTGCATATACCCTCCCCTCCACCCAGAACACCTTCCCCAGTCTTCTGCGTATGTGCGTATGTGCAAATTCTGTCTACCCTCCAAGGCCAAGTTAGGTGTGGTGCCAAGAACAGGCGTTGTGGGTCCCTGCACTGGCCCCTAAGCTTCTGGTATGTCAGCAGGAGTAAGAGACAGAACAGGCACAGATGAACAAGAAGTGAGTGGAGCAAAACAGATAACCAACGAGGACCTGCTGTATGGCACAGGGAACTGCACCGTATATTCTGTAAAAGCTCTAAGGGAAAAGAATATGAAAAAGATTATGTATGTGTGTATGCATGCTCAGTCATGTCCGACTCTGCAACCCTATGGACTATAGCCTGCCAGGCTCCACTGTCCAGGGGCTTCTTCAGGCAAGAATACTGGAATGGGTTGCCATTTCCTTCTCCAGGGGATCTTCCAGACCCAGGGATCGAACCCGCGTCTCCTGCAGCTCCTGTACTGGCAGGCGGGTTCTTTACCACTCAGCTACCAGGGAAGCCCCATATAAAGATATATATGTATATATAACTGAATCACTTTTCTGTATACCTGAAACTAATACAACATTGCAAATACTATACTTCAATTTAAAAAAAAGAAGTGAGTGGAGTCGCCCAAGGGCCTGACTTGGGAGGGGACCCAACAGAATCCAGGCCAGTTCCTTCCCCAGGCTTCAACAGTGCTTGGCAGCCCCAGGCGGAGGCCTGAGAGTGAAGGAAGCTCAGCCTTCTTCAGGGCCGTCCCTGTACGGCTGAGCCCAGGGCTCTGCTTTGCTCCTCTCTGCCTCTCAGTTTGCCTTCTGAAAAATGGGACTAGGTACATTCTAGAAATTACAGCTTCTTTTCCCCCAACCCCTCTCCCCGACATCCCTCTACTCCTCCCATTTCCCTACCCTCAAAATGTGCTTGAGAAGGGTTCACAGAGGACACGGAATTAGAGCGACTCTGGCCTCCACCCTCTGAGATGTGCAGGCCCCTGGGGGTCCTGTCGGGTTGGGAGAGGCGTACCCACCCCTGTGGCAAACGGCTCTCAACAGCCCACGGCTCCAAGACATTTTAGAATTTGGAGACACTGGGAATGGGGCCCCCAGGACTGCCTGGGGCCTCCAGGAGGGCCAGAGAGGGAGGTGGCCCTCCTCGCCCACAGGCCCGTCCCTGTGGGCTGGCTCCACCACCAGCCATACCACCACCTCCAACGGACCGCAGACTCCCACTTTCTCTTTCTGGCCTTCTTGTTTACTTCTCATAGGTATTTCCCATCTGTAAGCAATCAACATTCCAGGGTCCAGGTGAGGAAACCATGGCCCAGAGAAGCTCAGAGAGGGATGCCCCAGAGGTTAGGCCCAGACTGGTTCCCAAACCAGGATTTCCTGGCAAGCTTTGGTCTGGGGTCCACTTGATGCCCCCAGGGCCCTCCTGCCCCAGCTCCAGGATGCTTCCCTGGCAAACACACATGGAATCAGATGGCCCTGAGTTTTGACCGCCGCAGTTCACGGTCCGCAGACCTGCCCTCATCCTCCTGCCTCAGTCTCCTTCCTGAGAAACAGTTTGGACAAGAACCAGAGTCCACACAGGGGTCATGGCCTGTCTCTGTCATTTGGATTTCAGTGTTTTCCAGGCCCCTGCTTTGTGTTTGGTGCCCCAGCCCAGCAATTCCTGAAGAGGCGCAGGCCTAGCCCAGCTCTCAGCTGAGTCTCTACCTGGTTCCCCAGGACAAAGAGATGTGTCAGGGCCTCGGGATGTGCCAGAGCTTGGGGGGAGGCTGCCTGTAGTGAGTAACAGCTGGACACTTCCTAGTCCGGCTGAGGAGGCTCCGAGCTTCGTTACTGATCACAGGCCAAACTCCTTGGGGCTCTCCAGGTTCTTTCCTGCACTATAGCCATCCCCATTCTACAGATGAGGAAACTGAGGCCCAGAAGAGTCACGGAGCCCACTCAAAGTCAGGAGGGAACTGGAATCTGAACCCAAGCCATTGGAGTTGGAACCCAGTCCTTCTTCCTTGAACTGTGGTGCTGCCTGGCTCAGCCACCCTGTCTTCAACCCCTCAAGCTTCCCATGAAAGGGGCTGAGGCAGGTGAAGTCACTTCTCTAGGGGACCTGCCTCCCTTCTGTCCTGAGAAGAAACCTATTGGATCCAAATCACCTAAGGCCTTGGAAGGAAAGGGGGGCATCAGGGCCTTGGCAATAGGTGTTAAATAGCAACCCACTCCAGCGTTCTTGCCTGGAGATGGGGGACGGGGGAGCCTGGTGGGCTTCCGTCTATGAGGTTGCACAGAGTCGGACACGACTGAAGCAACTTAGCAGCAGTAGCAGCAGCAGCTCTACGCTGCAGAAGACACCGAGGCCCTGTGGCCAGGCTGGGACTCACTCCAGGTCCACCCATCTGGGCCCCAGTGCTCGCTTCCTCCACCCAGCGCCCCCACCCAGCTGAGGGGAAGACACCCCCAAAGCTCACCACGGCCCCAGTGACCCCAGTTGGTCCATACCCCTGGCCAGGAGACCCCACACCCCTGTTGCAGAGAAGCTGTGCCATCCCTACCTGTGCCCCCCGGAGGGGCCCTGGAGGCAGAGGATGTACGCTGGGGCCAGGTAGGCACCGTCTGGGGCCTGCAGTGGCACAGTCAGCAGACTTTGGCACCATCTCCGCCTCCCCTGAGAAATCATTAACCCTGAGAGAGACCACACCTCTGGGGATGGGAAGGACTACTCAGGAGGCCCGGACCACAGCTGAAGAGGGGGTACAAGGGCAGGACTGAGTCGAGGAGCCCCTGCTCCCAGGCCCAGAGGCCTAAGCCACGGGAGCCAGCGCCCAGCAGAGCCGAGCCCACAGGAGGTAGGAACCGGGCCCCAGCCCTGGGGCACGTGTGTGAGGAGGCGGGTGACACCTGGGCCCTCCATCTCCTCCCTGCTACAAGATCCCTCGGTGGCAGAGGACCTGTGAGGGAGGTGAGAAAGGCAGTAGGTTCTGGGAAGGAAGTAGTAAAACAGTATAATAACCCAGCATGAGGTCTTCAGAGGGCAGTGAAGGCGACCATGGTGGGTGCCCTCCTTTGAGGCCCCCACCTTCCCCCAGGGTTCATCCATCCCCGCCCCCCCCACCTCACCAGAGCTGGTTTTAAATCACTTCCCCTCCCTGAGCCACACAGCCGCGCTCCCTGTGTCTGGACCGTGGGGTGCTGGGTCCTCCTACCCTAGGGGCAGGTGAGGGCAGCCAGGGAGACACTCAGGCCAGGAGGGGCATTCAGTGAGGCCTGGAACAAGGAAAAGAGACCATGAGATGCAACTATGCTCTCAGTTCCAGGAAAGTCCTGCGGGGAGGAGGTCATGCCTCCTGAGAGGAGCTGGAATCAAATTCATTGAGCACCCACAGTATGCTTTATCTCCAACTCAGTGGTCATGAATTTGAGCAGACTCAGAGATGGGGACAGGGGAGCCTGGAGTGCTGCAGAAAAGGATCATGGAGCTCAGAAAGGGGAAGTGACCAGAAGCCAGGAACTGGCTCTGACGACAGCACCAAGGCCTTCGATGAGGGAAGACCCCTCCCCATGTCCCCTCGCCCAGCAGGGCATCCTCCACACTTCCTATCCACCCCCTGTTCTGGCTGCCCAGCAGCTCTCCTGGCTTCCCTGGTGACAAGACCCAGTTTTCCTCTGTGGAACCTCCTCACCTAACCCCTCCTTACCCCCATGGAGGACGTATGATGAGGCCAGGCATAGCACCTCCCTGGCCAGAGCATCTGGCTTGGGTTTGGGCATGTGACCAAAATTGGGTCAGATAGAACTGATGAGACTCAAATAAAAGACTTTTGTTGGAACTGTTATGAATAAGAACCTCATTCTTCCCCACTGGGATGTCCAAGTCTGAGAAAGTGACTTCCAACAGCTGTCTGTCTTACTACCATGAGGAGGAAGGCTACTGAGAAATAACCCAAGGCTGAGTTAAAGCAGAACTAAAAACCGGAGACACATGAATTCCTCATGACTTATGCGAGCCCCTGGGCATAGCCACACCTGAAGCCATCACTGCAAGACTCTTCAGTTACTGAATCAATACACTCCTTTTCCTGCTATGTCTGGTTGAATTAATCTGTCCTGATTATAGTGCCCTTGAGGCAGGAAGTTCCTCATCCCTACACCACCCTACCCAGCGCTAAGGAAGGAGCACAGAGTTAAGGTAAGCGAGAGAAGAGTTTGAACTTGGTTTGGCCAACTCCCTGTTAAGCCTCCTGGAGTTCCCACTTCTCCCCATAGCATGATATTGGACATCTGCATTCATAATTTGGAGAGAATAGTATTACTTTCTTCATAGGATTCTTTTGAGGATAAAACCAGATCACTGAAATACTTTTCCTGGCATGGGGCCTGGAACACAGCATGGACCCCGCCCACCAGTCGTCTGAACTCCCAGGGCACTGAATCCATAGTTTGCTCAGCACACACACCACTGTCCCGTCACCATCCTGGGTGGCCTTCTCCTCGTGGGCAGGAATCACACTTGACTTAGACTCAGTAGATAGATGTATCAGGCAGTTATGATATGACAGACACTTGAACAGAATGTTTGTTCCCCAAACCCCCAATTTTAAAACAAATTATCAAAATACATATGCTGTGTGCACACCCATGTTCATAGCAGCACTATTCACAATAGCTGAAACATGGAAGCAATCCAAATGTCCATTGACAGATGGGTCTGTTGTTGTTGTTCAATTGCTCAGTTGTGTCCGATTCTTTGTGACTCCATAGACAGCAGCACACCAGGCTTCCTTGTCCTTCACCATCTCCTGGAGCTTGCTCAAACTCATGTCCATTGAGTCGATGATGCCATTCAACCATCTCATCCTCTGTTGTCCCCTTCTCCTCCGGCCTTCAATCTTTCCCAGCATCAGGGTCTCTTCCAATGAGTCATCTCTTTGCATCAGGTGGCCAAAGTATAGGATGCATAAGCAAAATGTGGTCTATACATACAATGGACTATTAGCCTTAAAAAGGGAAAGAATTTCAACACATTGTGATATAAATGGACCTTGTTATGCTAAGTGAAACGAGCCAGTCACATAAAGACACAAACTGATTCTACTTATTGGAGCTATTTAGAACAGTCAAAATCACAGACAGAAAGGAGAATGGTACTTACCAGGGCCCAGAGAGGGAGGAATGGGAAGTAGTTGTTTAGTGGGTATCGAGTTTCAGTTTTGTAAGGTGGAATGAGTTCTGGAGATGAATAGCAGTGACACACAACAATACGAGTGTCCTTAATACAACTGCATGTTTGAAAATGGTTAAGATAGTAAACTTAATATTATTTATTTTACCATAATTTTTTAAAATTGGAAAAATATGTGCTACAACAAGCTTAAAAAGTGATGAAACCTGGGTGAAGGAAAAACCAATGAAAAAAATGAGGTTAGCCCCTATAGAGTCCATAAAACATTTAAATATTTGCCTTGGTGTTCCAGATAATTGTCAGAGGTGGGCCATGAATTGGGTTCTGAGCCTCCAAGCAGGCAAGGCAAAGAGGGAAACATGATCTGAGCTCCGTTAAGCCCAACATCCATCCAACGCACATACATACATACAGAGAGAGAGAGAAAGCTCACTAGGATCTGGGAATTGTGGTGTAATTCCTAACTTAATAGGTTTTACCTCTTGTGTGTCTCCAAGAAAAGCATGCTACAGGATGTTGGATGGCACTTGACATGACTATTAAAATGTAGTTGCTAAGAAACCAGGTTCAGGATCAGGGGCTGAGTTCAATTGTAATGAGGGAAATCACAGAATCTCCTGAATCCTCAGTTTCCTCATCTGTAAATTATGGGTAATATATGAAACCTACCTCAAAAGGTGGTGGTAAGGATGAAAATGAAGTCATGCAGTTAGAGTCACAACGACCAACACAGGGAGAAGGCTCACAGAATGTTAGTTTTGTAATGGTGTGGTGAGATCACTAGGGGCCTGGCTGGTAGGAGGAGAGATGGACACCTGTGCCCAAGGCTCCAGGCCCACCCCAGACCAAGGGAGCTAGCCTGGTCTCTCTGCCTAGGACCAGGTAAGACAAACCCCAGCCCCAGCCCCTGCCCTCGCTCCCTGCTCTGACCCCTGGGGCCAACAGCTCTGAGTCACTGCTCTGGCCCTTACAGGGTGTGTCCTGGCCTTCCCAGACCTTTGGCCAGTGTGTGGATGAGCCAGGTGTGGCCAGATGGTGCCTTTTCCATCTGAAGGGCACCTGTCTGCCTGCCATCAGGTGATCTGAGCACCTCACTGGGCTCTGCGCTGTAATTGATCCAGGTCTGTGTCAGTTTCAGGGAGTGGCAAGTGGCCAGCCACAAAATAGGCCTAAGAGGTCAGAATATGAACCCAGATCACTTAGGTCCTAATCATCTCCCCACAGCTTACCAGCTGGGGGCCTTGGGCAAGAGAGGTCATCTCCCAAACTTCAATGTCCTCATCTGTAAAATGGGCACAACTGCAGAAGCCAACCCTTAGGTTTGTTATAAAAAATAAGCAGGAAATGCGCTAAAGCACTGGGGCTTCCCAGGTGGTGCTAGTGGTAAAGAAACTGCCTAAGCCGTGCAGGAGACACAAGAGACATGGGTTTGATCCCTGGGTTGGGAAGATCCCCTGGAGGAGGGCATGGCAACCCACTCCAGTATTCTTGCCTGGAGAACCCATGGACTGAGGATCCTGGCGGACTACAGTCCATGGGGTCACAAAGAGTCAGACACGACTGAAGCAGCTTAGCACACACACATGCACTGAAGCACTAGCATGGGGCACGTGATCAAGAGGCGGCAGCAATTTGGACCCACACCAGGGTTTCTTCGTAGCCACTGTCTCAGGTGCGTGGTTTTTAAAAGCTGTTTTTAAAAATTATTATTTATTTTTGGCTGCCCTGGGTCTTGGCTGTGGCGCACAGGCTTTCTTTCGTTTGGGCCCGCAGAGGCTACTGCTTGTTGTGGTGCACAGGCTCTAGGGCACAGAGGCTCAGTAGTTGTGGTGCACAGGCTTAGTTGCTCTGCAGCATTCGGAATCCTCCCAGACCAGGGATCAAACTCGTGTCCCCTGCATTGCCAGGTGCATTCTTAACCACTGGACCACCAGGGAAGTCTCTTTAAAAGTTTTGATCAGAAAAATTTCTCGTTGCTTGTCTTTTCTGGCGATCTACTCTGTGCACTCACTCTGTGCTCAGAAATTAATCAAGTTGAAATCAAGCCCTGACTTGTCCTCCCTGAGCTACAACTTCATCTGAAACATGGAGTGCCCCCCTCACACTCAACAGTGTATGGCTTCAGAGGTGACCTGGAGAGCCTGGGCTGAGTGTGTCTCGTTGCTGTGCCTGTGTCCAACCCTTCCTCAACCTTCCAGCTTCACACACTTTTGCAGAATACAAGTTTCCTTCATCACTCTGTCTTACAGCTGAGGAACCAGCCCAAGGTATTAATATATAAACAGCCCCTTGGTGTCAGACTCATGACCTCCCATCCTAGAAAGAATTTGAGGACCCATGAGACCAACTCCTCACCGCCCCCAGGCCTCTGAGCCCCTTCCCAGGGCACACATTCTCTCTAAAGGACCCCTTCCACAGGGCTGCTCTGCCACAGTTTACACAGCTCCAGTGATGGGGAGCTCACCTCTTCCCCTGACCTTCACTCTGTGGCCCCAACTGTATTTGTTTTTATGGAGTTGAGAGTTGCCTGAACACTTCCACTGGGCTTGACTTCAGGGAGTAACAGGCCCCACTTCCCCTCTCTGCTCTGCAACAACTTCCCTGGAGCCTTCCCTCAGGTTCTTCTCAACACTCCTCACCATCACCATCCCGGGAAGGTGTCACAGCCAGGAAGACCTGTGTTCCCATTCCAGCTCTTCTCAGCCTCAGTTTCCACATCAGGAAAATAGGGGGAAGTAAAATAACACATGGCTGTCTCTGAGATGGAACAGGCCTCTGAGCCCCCCAGGAATGTGACCTGGTGTCACATGGCCCTCCTGGGGTCCCCTGCCTCTTCTGTGTCCTTTCAATGGACAGGAACTGATTGCTCACCTTGTCCAGGCACTGTGCTTGGCAGAGGACACTGGCCGGGTGGGGACAAGCATCCCTGTCCCCACAGAGGGAAGCTCTGTGTGACAGCAGAGTAGGTCAGGCCACAAGGAAGGAAAGGGAAGCCCAGGTAGAGGGAATAGTGTGTTCAAAGCCCCACTAAGGAAAGAACTTGGCTCCTGGGAGAACTGAAAGATCAAGGCAGCTGGAACTCGGGGATCATTTCTTCAAAGGATTAGGTGTCAAAAACCATTGCACATTCATTCAATAAGTTGCTAGCCATCAAGTTAGAAAAGAAAGTAAAACAAAATAAATGAACAACAACAAAAACCTGCCTGTGTTCATTGCGGTATTTTTCACAATAGCCAATACTTGAAAACAACCTAGGTGTCCAGGACAGATGAATGAATAAGCTGTGGTATATACATATATACATAGACATACGATGGAATATTCCTCAGCCATAAAAAATAAAGAAATCTTGCCATCTGCAACTACATGGACAGAACTTAGGGGCACCATGCTAAGTGACACATGCTAAACAGGGACACATGCTAAGTGAAATAAGTCAGTTAGAGAAAGGCAAGTACTGCATGATCTCATTGATACCTAGAACTTTTTTTTAAAGTCAAATACATAGAAACAGATTATAGAATGGTGGTTGCCAGGAGTTGGCGGATGGGGGAAACCAGGAAGTGTTGGTCAAAAGATACAAAATTTCAGTTACATAAGATGAGTAAGTTCTGGGGATCTAATGTATAGCAAGATGACTATAGTCAATAATACTGTATATACTTGAAAGGTACTATTGAGAGTAGCACAAAACAACCACAAAACAACAGAATGGTAACAACAGAATGGACGTGTTAACTAACATTATTTAGGGAAACGTTCTGCAGTATATGCATGTATTGAATAATACTGTACACCTTAAACTTACAAAACGTTATATGTCAACATCAATTAGATCTCAATAAAGCTGGGGGCAAAAAAGAACAGACTACTGACAGCTACCACAGGTTGGATCTCAAAAAACATGATGCAGAATGAAAGAAGACAGCATTTACACAGAGAGTTATTCCACTGATAGGAAGCCCTAAACACAAAAGCAAATCTATAGTGTCAGGAACCAGATCCATAGTTATGATTGCAGGAAACTGACTTGGAGGGGGTAAGAGGGAACTTTCCAGAGTGATGAAAATGTTCTA
>SJYQ01093880.1:107336-193598 GCA_006410935.1 Redunca redunca | reverse complement strand
TTAAAAATCAAATTTTTATTTCAAAATTAAAGTTGACAGTTTATTTAATTTGTACACATTGGAATACAATCACGTAAATCTTTTTGTATTAGAAAACTATTTGCAGTTTTAGTTTTTAGTGTCCACATAGTTACCAGTGTAAAGAATTAGAATCATGCCTCACACATGCTGTATCTTGTATGTATGTATGTATACATTTAACAATAATGTGTGGGTTGTTTACTATTGCAAAATAGTAAATTCCTTAGACACCATGTGCAACAGTTGTGAATATTGTCAATCAAAAATGAAAAAACAAACAGAAAGCCTGCATCTACTTCTGACACCATGTAATGTCATCCAAAACAACTGAGAAAGTCTGGAAATGAAAGTTTGTGTTTTTTTTTGCTGTCTTCAAAATTGCAACTTGGGAGACACTTTTTAAGCCTGATGGGCTGCAGTTCATGGGGTCGCAAAGAGTCAGACATGACTGAGCGACTTCACTTTTAAGGTAAAACCAAATGAGTGTTCCAAGGAAGAGAGTCAGAGGCTTATAAGGCAAGAGCCACAAGGCTGTACGCTAATATGAAGGAGACCAGGGTTCCATCTCTGGGCTGGAAAGATCCCCTGGAGAAGGAAATGGCAACCCCCTCCAGTACTCTTTTCTGAATAATCCCATGGACAGAGGAGCCTGGTGGGCTACATATAGTCCGTGGCACCACAAAGAGTCGGACGTGACTGAAGTGACTTAGCATTCACACACACATACTTAGTGTAGGCAGCCCTAACCAGACCTTCAGTTTGCTTGGATGGTCTTGCCTTACATCTTTACTGATTTTCCTGTGAGACCTGTTTGTCTCGATGTCTGCACTTCAGCATGAGAGTGTAGTTCTTGGGCTCTATATACTTGGCCACAGCCTGAAGCTGTAACACTCATGGGAGAGAGCTCAGCTGCTATTGCCTCCAGCCTTTCTTAGAGAGATTGTACTCTCAAATCTTTCTGAGATCTTATTAAGTATCTTGCAATAGACTTTGCATCACCATAATGGGCTAGATATGAGAAACAGGTAACAGAGGAGTAATTCTATTTCCATTAGAAGGAAACATTTCCCGGAGTGTATGTTTCTGTTAGAATGAGTCAATCACACCTGGCTATGCAAGCTCTCATTTTACCTGCCTTCCCTCAATAGCCAGAAAATAGCATTTTTGGAAGATTAGTTTTGCATCAGTAGTCAAGATGGATTGAAATGGAGGAGACTGGACTCAGGGAGATTAAAGAGGTAACTCTTATGGTAATGTTGGGGAGAAATGAATTAGGTTGAAGTGCTGAGTATATATAATAGTAATATATATATAGGTTATCCTAGAAGCACATGTATTAAAATATTTAACAATGATTATTTCTGAAATGGGGTTTATAGATGCATTTATTTTNAATGGGGTTTATAGAAGCATTTATTTTTCTTTGTATTTTGTTTTTCAAATTTTCTACAAATGAACATGTATTGCTTTTATAATAGAGAAGAAGCTGCAAATAGGAAATATTATAGTATATAGTACCACCTTTTATGCAAATTGCCATGAAAAATTATTAAAAAGTTTCATTTTAAATCTTGACCAGAGAAACTTCAGTGATTTGTGCATTTCACATGTGGCTGGTCCAAACTGAGAAGAGCTATAAGTGTAAAATATAATATGAATTTCAAAGACTTACTGCAAAAAAAAAAAAAAGAATACAAAATACCTCCTGTGTTTTTAGACATTGATTACATGTTGAAATGATAATTTTGGATATATTAGGTTAAATGAAATGTATTATTAAAGTTAACTTCATGTATTTCTTTTTATTTTTTTAAAACATGCCTACTTAAAAAAAACCTTCAAATTACATGTGTGGTTTGCATTTGTGACTATGTTTTATGGGACATAAAAGCTGGTCTGTATTTTATCCTATTTTTAATAAACCAGTGAAAACCAATTGACTTAGGGTGCTCTATTTTTCTAGTGTCACCCATTCAATAAATGGCATTATCCTCTCTGAGCCATTTTTACTCACATTTCTGACATCACAGGGGTGAGGATATTTTCCGCAACAGCCACTTTTTCCAACTCTCCAGATACCAACTGGAGGTCTTAGAATTCAATTCAACAACTCTGGGAAGTTAGTGTCAGACAACATGCATTTCAGAGCTCAGTTTCTGAAGCCAATTTCAAGTCTCAAGTTGTTTCTTGTTTGTACTACTTCATTTTATACAAGGGACTTGAGCATCCATTGATCTGGTTATCCACAGAGGTTTCAGAACCAGTCCCCTGTGGATACCAAGGGACGATTGCACTTCTGACTAAATAAGTGGCTATGTTCACCAACCCGGATGCTGTTGGAATTCTGTCATTTAAGGGTTTTTATGGAGCTTTCATTACTGAGGCATGATTGATTAATTCATTGGCCAGTGGTGATTTTTCTCAACCTCTATCCCTGCTCCCTTCTCTGGAGGTCAGGGGGTGGGGCTGCAAGTTCCATGCCTTGGTCTTTCTGGAAACCAGCCCCCGTCCTGAAGCTATCCAGGGACCCCCAGCCTCTAGTCAGTTCAGTGCACAAAAGACACTCATCACTTTGGAGATTCCAAGGGCTTTAGGTGCCAAGAATTGGGGACAAAGAGCAAATCTACTTATTTCTTATTGTATCACACCCTCTGTTCTGTTTGCTGATAGCATCTAGTTCTTCTCTCTGCCCCTTCCAAGGGTCTCCTGGGTTTGGGACACACACAGAATTATTCCACAGGTGGGTTTGCTGCTGAAACTATCATCTCATCATTGTTGGGAACAGTATTCATTTTGCTGTTGGGTCACTTCTACCTGCTCTTCCATTCCTTCTCCAAAACCGTGCTAATACGAGGCTGTTTTGACTAACAAATGTTTATGACGTTTGAGGATAACTACAGCAAATGTAGAAAAGGACTTCAAATGATGTCCCTTTCTCTGTAAGTTTTCCCATCACTCTTAGCAGTGATGAGCAGGCTCTGTCCATATGTGCATAGCCTCACTGGCCACCCCCCACTCTTTTTCTTCTGGAGTCCATTTCCCTTTTGTAGCACTGGCTGACAACTCCAAACCTTCTTGATACTTTATTGTGTACAGTGAGCTTCTCAGGTGGAGCTAGTGGTAAAGAATCCTCCTGCCAATGCAGGAGACGAATGCTTGATCCCCAAGTCAGGAAGATCCCCTGGAACCCAATCCAGTATCCTTGCCTGAGAAATCCAATGGACAGGGGAGCCTGTCGGGCTACAGTCCGTGGGGTCACAAATAGTCAGACACAGGTGAGTGTCTGAGCACAATTGTGTATCTTATCTAAAAGTTTTCCACATAGACTCTGCTTGGCCAATTTTGCATTTCGAAACCAGATGGGCCCCTTTAGGGTTTTCCCAAGGATTAAACTGCTCAAATTTTCATGAGCTCTTTACAGTAACCCCATTTTATTTTGTTATGTAGTTTTGTTTGTGGAGAGACAGGTGGTGTAACTCTCAGTATGAGCCAAGCTCTGTTATATTAACATTTCTCAGGTAACAGACAGACTTTTGTCCTGGAATATTGTCTGCCTTCTAAAAATTGAGATCTAATCACTAGTATTTGAAAAATTGAGAGCTATTTGCAAAATAGCACAGTGGTTAAGATTGACATTTACTAACTGTATGACCTTAGGTAATTTCTTTCTTGGTCTCACACTGATTTATCCCATTCTTAAAGAGAATTCTGTCATAATAACACCATCTCCTTCTTAGGTAAGGATTAAAACAAAAGGTCAAAACATACTATCATGCCTGGTCTGTAGTATGTGATTAATGCATAATACTTATTTTGTTTATTAATATTAAAGCAAGCTAGCATTGGATTTAATTGTTCTGCAAGCACGCAAGAGGAATGGTGCCACCAGGAGCCCCACCTGGCAGCAGGGGTGGTGTCACGTGCAGGGCTACGGAAAGTTTGCAGAAGTACTGCTTGTAGACCCACCCTGCAGGGGCCAGAGGAAAGGGTCCTGGTGGTTAAGGGAAGGGGCACATTGATCAAAACCCCTGGGAGACTCCCGGCTAGATGGATGAGGACATCCTGTAAGCTCTGATCCAATCCTGCCAAGTGAGTCACTCAGGGAAGCAGCTGGGGTGTGAGTTCAGAGGTGAAAAGGAGGAAATATCCGGAAGATCAGAAAATAGGCTTTCCTGTCTTCTTTTTGTTTTCATTTTCCTTGCATTATTCCCTTGAAAGTAAAGCTCCTAGGAAATGGAAATCTCATGTGCAGACTTTGTGCAGACCGAAGCAGAAATGTCTTATTCCAGAAAAAGTTGACCCGGGCAAGACATACTTTTATACGTGTGGGGATTTGTCCCGGGGACGTCAGGACTTGACATAGGCATCCTTGGCACATATATGCACTCAAGATGACTGAGCCAGTAAGTGATTCCTACTTGCGGAGAAGGAAATGGTAGCCCACTCCAGTATTCTTGCCTGGAGAATCCCATGGACAAAGGAGCCTGGTGGGCTACAGTCCATGGGGTCACAAAGAGTCGGACACGACTGAGCAACTAACACACACACACACACACACACAATTCTTGGAGAACAATTCTTGGAACTGCATGGGAGAGCTTTCTGGTATAGCAAGGGCATGAAATGACAGGGCATTCAATATCCGAGAATTGAATGGAGGCTTGTGATTGGTTTAAAACTGTTAAGAACATTGGGGCTGCTTCTGCCATTTTGCCTTATGCATCTCAATCCTAGGTGTGTCGGATTGTTCAACCAAACTCGGGATTCATGGATTTAGAGCAGGCTTAATCACGATCCTTTGAAGGTGAGCAATGTTGTAGAAGCTGGGGTATCTGACGCCTTTCACATACTGCCTTACATCCTTTCAGCCCCAACTCTGATCTCAGTAATGGCTAGAACAAATAGTTTCCTCTGGGCTGGGGCTCATTTCTTGCTGAGAGCATCTCACCTCGAGCATGAACTGTGTATCTTTTATTTCCTGCTTAGGGCTTCTCCAGTGCAATGGTCCAGGGTGACCATGGGTCTTTGCTCTGCATACCTGCTTGGGAAACCCACCAGATGGAAAGAGCAAGCTTCCTGAGTTACTATATGGAGGGTTGCCTGCTTGAATGCATGGTTGGTCTGTGGTATGAGTAGGAAGCAATGCCTCTAATATGATAAGCCTGTGGGATTTGGAGGATCCTGGGATATGTGTTAGCATACCCTGACTAATACACCCACTGTACAGCTCCTGGACTTTCCCCAGATACATATTTCCAGCCAAACAGGGGGTGGGGGACAGTGAGGTCCCCGGCAAAAATGAGCTCACAGACAACAAATTAAGCAAGCTGCCCTTGCCAAGGAGATAATTGGTGCTCACCAAAAGTCCAGGTGCTCATTTATCATGTTCCAGCTTTCCTGGCGGTTGGGTTGGGGCCACATGACTAGTTCTGGCTAGTGGAGGGTGAGTTCTCCGTGGTACCTGGGCTACTGTTTTTATGACTTACAATGAAGATCTCCAAGATGGTGGGGTTTCAGTGTGGAAGCAGCCTGGATCACAGTCTGAGAAAAGCAACTAAAGTTGCCTGTGAGTGAGAAATAAAGCTTCCTGTATATTAGTAGCTGAAATGTCCAGTATCACTTGTTACTGCAGTACATTCTACACTATCCTCTCTCTCTCCCTCTAGTCGCTAAGTCATGTCCGACTCTTGTGACTGTGGGGACTGTAGCCTGCCAGGTTCCTCTGTCCATGGGATTCTCCAGGCAAGAATACTGGAGTGGGTTGCCATTTCCTTCTCCAGGAGATCTTTCTGACCCAGGGATCGAACCTGGGTCTCCTTCACTGGAGGCAGATTCTTTACTGACTGAGCTAAAAGAAAAGCCCGTAGGAATTGAAAAAAAAATGATCAAAAATTTAAAATAGAGAATATTTGGTAAATGACATAGGAATGAGAGGTTATAAAGGAGAATCTACTGGATATAATGATTATATTTTGAAAATGGTTAAAACAGCCAATTTGAGAGCTAGGATACACAATAGAAAATATATAGCCAAAGAACAAATTAGTGAACTGCCATAAAAGATCCAGAAACACTCCCAGAGGGCAAATTAAATTATAGTGAGGATAGGAAGTAAAAGGGAAAAATAAAATAAAACAAGAGGGGTAGGCAATACCAATAATTGATTATAATCAACTATAAATGGAGGATTATAAATAACTTGAATTTGCAACTGTTTTTTTTTTTTTTTTTTAAAGTAAAGTAATGTAGGACGGGCATCAGGAAATTTGGATTCTAGCCCCAACTCTAACTTGCTATGTACCCTGGATAAATCATGCAGTCCTCTGAAGCCTCAGTTCCTAACCTAAAAATCTTAAAGAGAAAGAGTCAGATAGCCTGGAACTGAATCCTAGCTTATTTTCTACGTTGGTCGACTTTCTTACCTTCTTTATATATTCATTTCTTTATGCACCAAATAAAGGTAACGATATCTAATATTACCCTTGAATCCAAAAGGTACTTCCTATTCCTTCCATTTTAGAAAAAAGCCGCATTTAAAATTCAGATTCTAGTTCAACACAATTATTTCACAAGTGAAAAAGCTGAAACATGGAGCCATTAGAAAACACAGGAAGAATACTCACTAAGTGTCCGAACTGGAACTGGAGCTCAGTTGTCCTGACATGGGACTGTCAGTCTCTAGCAGTCACTGGTTGCTCACACGTGACGCTAAGTTTAATCATTAGAAGAAATGACCTCCTTTTGTGGGAATTTCATCTTTCATAAACTATTCAGTTTCTCATTGAGCCTGATGGCGTGGTCTAATTTCACAGTTAAGGAGCAAAGAGGCTGGGGAGGGTTTGCACCAGAGCACCGGGGAAGCCAGGGCCAACCATAGGGTGAGAACTCACTTTTCCTTCAAATGAACCTGACAGTCGAGTAAAAGAAAAAATGTGAATTTCTCTACCAAGCCAATAATAAGAATGCTGCTGTTTCTTTAATTTCCTATCAACAGCACTGATGGCATTATTTTCCATGATGCAGTCAGTAAGAGGTAATTGCAAAATTGAAAACTATGAAAATGTGCAACGAAGAAAAATAAACACATCAAAACAACATTATTCTCAGCCCTGGTAAATTTCTTTCTAGTTCATTTTCCATTGAGACATCTGACTGCACACATTTGAATATATGATTTTATATCTTGCATTTAGCCTTCATATTATAATGTAAGGATTTCATGTTATTTCATAGTCTTCTAACACTTCTTATTAAAAGGTTGCATAATAATTTGAGAATGCCATTTTTTTTCACTGTTTTTTTCCTGGTAACCGCTTGGGTTGTTTGCAGCTTTCTGCTAATACAGCAGAACTGTAATAGACATCTGTATAGATGAAGTTTTTCTGTATTAAAGATTACTGGACCAAACAGCATGAACAATGCTTGTGGCACATGGTAACTCTCTAGAAGGATCATGCTCTGATTTCTTCTAATGATATAAACTGTCATTGAAACTTCCAGTTTATTAATTTTAAATTTATTATACCTACTTATATTTAAAATGAGACAGAAGTATTAAAAATTACATAAGCGATAGGTAATGCTTATAAAAGTTTATAAGATACAGAGATAAATAAGGTTGAAAATGAAATTATACCATAATGTCGTATCCTAGAGTCGTTACTCTCGATAGCTCGTTGCATATTCTTCCAGATTTTGTGATCTGCACATACTGACCTTTATTGCTGTTATCATTAGTATTAGAGACATGCATAGTGTCTTGCATTTCACTTTCTTCATTTATCGGTAGATGTTAAATATTGTCGCCTTGGCACATGTAGATCGACTTCATCCTTTTTAATAGCTTCATGGTTGGAACATAACACGATCTCTTTATCTCATTTCCTCTGATAAACTTGCGGGTTAGCTTCAAGTTTTCTCCTCTGGCAAACACAGCTGCCATGAGAATTCTTGTCTATATGGTTTATTTTTAAAGAGCATTTACTGCTGTGCTAAAGTGACTTTGAAAACAATGGCTGGCAAGATAATTCTCGCTGTGTGTGGAACATACCATATGTAAACGTCATTTAAATTTTAAAACTAGAATTGAGTCATTTCCATTAAAACCAGGTTAAAATCACAGTGATCTCTTTCTCTCATGTACGAATGAATCCTCTTGATCCAGATGGGACATGAAACTCCTTAAATTGAAATTCAGTGCACAGGGGCTCTGATGGCCCTTAACAGATGGAAGGACAATCTCATCTGGATGGTTATATAACTCAGTGATTCTCATGAAAGCCTTCGGAGAGCCTCAGACAGAAGGTGGACTGAGATAGGCTTTGGGGCAGAGGCAGGTGAAGAGGCTGGAGTCACTGGTTTCTTTGTGTGTACTCCGGGAGATGGTGATGGACTGGGAGGCCTGGCGTGCTGCGATTCATGGGGTCGCAAAGAATCGGACACGACTGAGCGACTGAACTGAATTGAACTGAACTGATTTGCTAGTGTCGATAAGACTGGGGTCTGAGATCTGAGCAGTATAACACCGTCTGGTCGAATGACTAATGTTCAGACCTCAGAAATTTCCCATTTGGATACTATTTGAGTTGGAACTCAAAATTTCCTGTTAAATGACCTTGGGATGATCATTCCATCTCTCTGAAGCCCTCATTCTCACTAATATGCAGATAATGCTTCCAGTAGGAGGGTATCATATTACTATTTAGTCATAGGTATTTATGAAGAATTGATGCTTTTGAACTGTGGTGTTGGAGAAGACTCTTGAGAGTACCTTGGATTGCAAGGAGATCCAACCAGTCCATCCTAAAGGAAATCTGTCCTGAATATTCATTGGAAGGACTGATGCTGAAGCTGAAACTCCAATACTTTGGCCACCTGATGTGAAAAACTGACTAATTGGAAAAGACCCTGATGCTAGGAAAGGTTGAAGGCGGGAGGATAAGCAGACAACAGAGGATGAGATGGTTGTATGGCATCACCAACTCGATGGACATGAGTTTGAGTAAGTTCCGGGAATTGGTGATGGACAGGGAAGCCTGGTGTGCTGCAGTCCATGGGGTTGCAAAGAGTCAGATACGACTAAGCAACTGAACTGAACTGATAGGTATTTATTCAGCTTGATGGACATGAGTCTGAGTGAACTCCAGGAGTTGGTGATGGACAGGGAAGCCTGGAGTGCTGCGATTCATGGGGTCGCAAAGAATCAGACACGACTGAGCGACTGAACTGAACTGATCTCTATTAAGAGCTAGAGATACAGTTGTAAACGAGATAATCCATTTTCTTTTTCCCCTAAAGGGGAGGTTGTTGCCTTCCTCACCTGGAAGTAATCAGCTAATGGGCTTGAATTTTGTCAATATACCGCAATGAAGTTTAGCCTTCATGCATTACCTCTTCTTGGTATTGTAGGCTGATGGTGAAGTGTTAGCTGCTCAGTTGTGTGCAACTCTTTGCAATCCCATGGACTGTAACCCTCCAGGCTCCTCTGTCCGTCCATGGGATTCTCCAGGCAAGAATACTGGAGTGGGGAGCCATTCTCTTTTCCCAGGGAATCTTCCTGACCCGGGGATCAAACCCAAGTCTCCTGCGATGCAGGCCGATTCTTCACCATCTGAGCCACCAGGGAAGCCACAAGGCAGGCTAAACTATGCCAACTTATTAGCCACATCAAACGAACTTATCTGAACTTACCCATTCAACAAGATACTATTCCTCCTGCCTTGCATCACGCCTGCATTGCTGAAGTTAGCACTCTTTCTTTTTTAAAAAAAGCAGATTTATTTATTTGTGGCTGCGACCGGTCTTTTGCTGCACATGGGCTTTCTCTAGGTGCAGTGAGTGAGGGTCGCTCTCTAGCGGTGGTGCGTGGCCTCTCTTGCTGTGGAACACGGGCTCTGGGCGTGCAGGCTTCAGCAGTCATGGTGCACAGGCCTAGGTGTGCCCTCAGGCCTAGCTGTACCCACAGTTCGAAAGCATCAGTTCTTCAGCGCTCAGCCTTCTTATGGTCCAGCTCTCACATCCATACACGACTACTGGAAAAACCATAGCTTTGACTATGTGGACCTTTGTCACAAAGTGATATCTCTGCTTTTAAATGCACTGTCTAGGTTTGTCATAGCGTTTCTTCCAATAGCAAGTCTCTCTTAGTTTCATGGCTGCAGTCACCATCCACAGTGATTTTGGAGCTCAAGAAAATAAAATCTATCACTGTTTACACCTTCCCCCCTTCTATTTGCCATGAAGTGATGGGACTGGATCCATGATCTTAGTTTTCTGAATGTTTAGTTTCAAGCCAGCCTTTATACTCTCCTCTTTCACCCTCATCAAGAACTCTTTAGTTCTGCCATTAGAATGGTATCTGCCTATCTGAGGTTGTTGCTATTTCTCCTGGCAATCTTGGTTCTAGCTTGTGATTCATCTGGCCCAGCATGTTGCATGATGTACTTTTTATACATACCCTGTTAAATAAGCAGGGTGACGATATACGGCCTTGATGTACTCCTTTCCCAGTTTTGAACCAGTCCCTTGTTCCATGTTTGGTTCTAAGTGTTGTTTCTTGACCTGCATACAGGTTTCTCAGGAGACAGATAAGGTGGTCTGGTATTCCTGTCTCTTCGAGTATTTCCCACAATTTGTTGTGACCCACACAGGCAAACACTTTAGTGTAGTCAATGAAGCAGATGTTTTCTGGAGTTCCCTTGCTTTTTATATGATCCAGCAGATGTTGGCAGTTTGATTGCTCCTTCCTCTGCCTTTTCTAAATCAAGCTTGTGTCTCTGGTACATAGTAGGTGGGAAATAAATTTTGCGAGGCTAGATATCTAAAAATATTTATTGTCTAAACTTTAGGCACTCAGAATACCTTTGGTGGATATAAGTATAAAATACTACTTCTGCTTTCAAATATCTCATATCTGCTTAGACATATTAACCAGAAATACGGATGTTTTGAGAATTGTGTGCACAGCATCTTCCTCCATCGCCCCAATTAAAGTCACCATTTCCCGATTTCTTGTTCTATTCATCTACCCTATACTTTTAAATTTGCCTAAAATTGCAGACCAGATAAGCCAAAACATATATTTGTTTCTGTTTTTGGTGAATCAGAGGTTATATTTCCCATCTTTTTCAAGGATATCTTTGGAGGCAGAACTCTTAAATGATTTATACTTATTTGAAGAGCTGGTATAAATATTTCAGGACACAATTGAGCTTTTCTCATTAAAGCCCATTCTTCCCTTTCTGTATGCAGAAGTTTCTAGCTGTGGAGTGGAAGTACTATATTCAAATAATTGCGAAGAGCCTAATTCCATGGTAACCACGACAAACAGACTTTTGCTATAATAGGTTTTGATGAGCTTATTTTAAATCAGAACAATGACAATTTTTAAAATTTGATCTGTGTTTTTCAACTTGCTCTCAATTAAAGGCTGTGGTGGGCTAGGCAAGTCAGAATCTATTTTTCAAACCAATAGCATGATCTATGAATCACTGTTCTCAGGCAGATTTGGTGGGATTTGTTGTAGAATTGGTAGCTATCTTTAATCTTTTTTCTTTTGCTTCTGCATAATATAAAAGTCAACAAATAAGCAAAAAATCTTCCTTGGTACTTTCTGTAGAATTACATTTAAATGCACAGTAAGGGATGAGATAAATTTTCATTTCCCCTTGGGTCACTTTTAATGTCCTACCCATAGGTGGCAGCAAGTGACTACTCTGCTAGAGCCCTGGGCCTTTGTTGTTCAGAAGCTAAATTGTGTCTGACTCTTTGCAACCCCATGGACTGCAGTACACTGAGCTCCTCTGTCCTTCACTATCTCCTGTAGTTTGCTCAAATGTATGTCAATTGAGCTGGTGATGCTATTTAACTATCTCATCCTCTGCCGCCCCCTTTTCCTTTTGCCTTCAATCTTTTCCAGCATCTAGGTCTTTTCTAATGAGGCAGCTCTTTGCATCAGGTGCCCAAGGTATTGAAGCTTCAGCTTCACCATTAGTCCTTTCAATGAATATTCAGGACTGATTTCCCTTAGGATTGACTGGTTGGCTCTCCTTGCAGTCCAAGGGACTCTCAAGAGTCTTCTCCAACACCACAGTTCAAAAGCATCAATTCTTTGGCTCTCAGCCTTCTTTGTGGTCCAACTCTTACATCCATACATGACTCCTGGAAAAACCATAGCTTCGACTATGCAGACCTTTGTTGGCAGAGTAATGTCTCTGCTTTTAAATATGCTGCCTAGGTCTGTCATAGCTTTCCATCCAAGGAGAAAGTGTCTTTTAATTTCATGGCTGCAGTCACTGTCTGCGGGGCCTTCTAGTCTCTTCCTATCAGTCCCGTGTTGTAAAACCCTGGTACAGGAAAGAACGTGGAAGATGACAGATTACATCTCTGACGGATGCTTCATTTTGTTTTCTGAGATGTAGCCCTTGTCTTCAGAGCTGGAGAATTCCGTTCTGTTTTTTTTCTTCTTCTGTAGCTTTGGAGAAGAACCCCAGCAGCACTGAAGTAGCCGTCAAGGTCAAATAGGAAGGGTCAGGCTGGATGGGAAGGCCAAGGTCATCCAGGGAGTGCACGTGGCTGAGGCCTTCCTTGAGTTGCCCAGGGCCTCTGCCTCCTGCCTTGACTCATTCAGGTCAAGCCTTCTGAATTGGAAGCACCGCTGACAATTCAGCATTGTCCATTCATCCCTGTGGGTATGGAGTCTCTCTCTCTTTTTTTCTCAACCTCTCAGCAAATTGTGTTCTTGGGCAGCCCCTGGCTCGAGTCCTGATGTGTATCACTGGTCCCCGGAGACTAGAGAGCCAGCATGCACATGATTTTAGACAGAATAATGGATTTGTAGGTATATTCCTTTTATTCTGTGCTTATTATTTGACTAGCACTGTGCCAAATACTATATATACAACTTCTTACTGTCCACAAGAGCTCTATAAATTAGAAATTATGAATCTCATTTGACCAGTGTGGAAATGGAAGTGAATTAACTTGTTGAAGTTTATAAATCTGGTTTAAACTGCTTTGGCTGGTTTAAGGAGGCCCTTTCTTGAGATGTGGGAAGACTTTGACCTCATTCAGTACGTACAGATTACTTCCACGTGCATCGTGAAACATGTAAACGCTCCGTATCTTTGACGACTTTACAGTGGGAGGGCTCACACACATCAAAAAGACATCAAGGCAGCAGAATTTGAGAAAACCCAAATTATGGTAAGTGGGATCTTGAGGAGATACTGGAATAAAATAGTTTTCATAGAAACAGAAGAGGCCTGGGTAGAAATGTAAGCTAAATAGGAGTCGTATTGAACACGAGATGAACTTGTCCTATTCTTTCAGTTTCTTTTGATTGATACAATGTTTAAAAACATGGCTAGTATTCCCACCTGGCAAGGGCCAAGTTGTATGAGTAATCTGGATCATTTCAAAATCTCAGGAGATCACAGGAGCTAGATCTGCTCTCAGAATATCTCTCGTGATGTTAAGTTTCCTGAAGCATCAACAAGAGGTATTTTGTAAGAACTTATAGCTTACCAGTGGCCAATAAGCACGTGCAAAAATGCTCAACATCATTAGTTATTCAGTTCAGTTTAGTTCAGTCGCTCACAAGGCCTCCCTGTCCATCACCAACTCCCAGAGTTTACTCAAACTCATGTCCATTGGGTCGGTGACACCATCCAACCATCTGGAAATGGAAATCAAAGAGATACCGTTTCCCACCCATTAAGGATGGCTAGAAACCAAAAGTCAGAAGACAGCAAATGTTGGTAGAGATGTGGAGAAACTGGAATGTTTATGCATTACAAATGGGGATGAAGAATGGTGCCGCCACTTTGGAAAACAGTCTGGCGGTTTGATTAAATTTAGAGCTACAAAATGACCTAACAATTCCACTCCTGGGTTTATACCCAAAGGAAATGAAAACGTACATCCACACAAAAACTTATACATGCATATTTATACCAGTATTTTTTCATAATAGTGAAAATGTGGAAATAACACAGATGTCCATTAACTGATAAATGAAGCTATCCATAAAATGGGATATTATTTAGCAATGACAAGGAACGAGGCACTGGCATATGTGACAACACAGAGGGACCTTGAAAACACTGTGCTGCAAGTGAAAGAAGCCAGTCACAGAAGACCACATGCTGTGTGGTTCCATTTATATGAGAACAGGTAGGTCCGGAGAGGCAGAAACAGGGTAGTGATTGCCCTGGGCTGGGGGCGGGGTGTGAGGGGACAGGGTGATAGCCAAAGAGCATGGTGTTTCTGGGTGATAAAAGTGTTCTAAAATTGAGTGTCATGATAGTTGCGCAGCTCCGTAAACACACTGATTCATACAATGGGTGAGCTGGGTGAGCTGTGCATTATGTGAATTACACCTTAATAAAGCTGTTGAGTGAGGTGAGTGAGTGAAGTCGCTCAGTCATATCCGACTCTTTGCGACCCCATGGACTGTAGCCTAACCAGGTTCCTCTGTCCATGGGATTTTCCAGGCAAGGATACTGGAGTGGGTTGCCATTTCCTTCTCCAGGGGATCTTCCCAACCCAGGGATTGAACCCAGCTCTTCTGCATCGTAGGCAGCCGCTTTACCGTCTAAGCCACCTGTTAAAGAGAGAGAGAGAGAGAAAAAAGAATCCATAGTCCCCTGTGGCTACTTATGTAAAACTCGGAAGCCTTTTCATATGTTAATTTTCGTGATCTCAAAAACCTCATGAGGTGGAAACTTTGAATCTTCCTTATTTTACAGGTGTGTGTTAGACACTCAGTCATGTCCGACTTTTTTTGGGTCCGTGGACTATAGCCCCACAGACTCCTCTGTTCATGGGATTCTCCAGGCAAGAATACTGGAGTTGGTTGCCATTTCTTCCTCCAGGGGATCTTCCCAACCCAGGGATGGAACCCAGGTCTCCAGCATTGTAGGCAGATTCACTGTCGGAGCTTAACTGTAGACACAGAGGGAGGAAGGATACTGACCAAGGTTACTCAGCTTTCAAGAGGCTGGGTTAGAGACACGTGGGTAGAATGGGAGGCTTTGAATCTCTGCTCTGCATGGTAGGTCTCGCTGTCTGAAAGGGAAGTCTTTGGGTGTGGTCACCTGGTGGGGTTAAACCCTTTCTCATGTGCTGTGTGTGGTTAGTTACTCAGTCCTGTCCGATTCTTTGCGACCCTGTGGCCTGAAGCCCACCAGGCTCCTCGGTCCATCGGGATTCTCCAGGCAAGAATACTGGAGTGGGTTGCCATGCCCTCCTCCAGGGGATCTCCCCCAACCCAGAGATGGAACCCAGGTCTCCCACATTGCAGGGGGATTCTTTACCATCTGAGCCATGAGGGAAGCCCATGAATACTGGAGTGGGTAGCCTATCCCTTCCCCAGGGGATCTTCCTGACCCAGGAATTGAACCTGGGTCTCCTGCATTACAGGTGGATTCTTTACCAGCTGAGCTAATATACAGGAAGAGAGGGCACACTTAGGGTGCAGCTGCCACATATGCCCCAGCTGGGGCTCTCCACCGAATCCTGTCACTCAGATACAGAAGGCCTAGCAAGGACAAAATCTGAGCCATCTGCATACACAGGAAGACAGTTTTTTCTTAAACTCTCTATTTATTACTTTTGAATCTAAGGGGAGGTCAGACTGCATAGATGGTGTTGGAAGAGTATTAAATAGAAGAAAATGATGGAGCAGGCAATAAAATTGGTTGGGGATTTGGGAATTTATGAGAGAGAAAGTGAAATAATATGCAAGCATGTCCACGAAATAGTGCCTGTCTCATTCTTCATTATGTATTATCAGAGGATTTCAAGGCAACTAAATTTGCAGAGAGATCTTGCCTGAAGTTAGAGGGATTCTTTTTTATAGGAGAAACTCAGGTGTTCCACATGCCATTTCTGCTTCACTGTTAAATCTAGTTAGGAAGAGGGTGGGTAGCAGCAGGCTATGGAGGAAGATGGGAGAGCAGGGATAAACCTTAATATCCTATTAAGTGACTTAAAGGCGTGTGTGCATGTTCAGTTGCTTCAGTCATGTTCGACTCTTTGTGACCCAATGGACTGTAGCCCACCAGGCTCTTCTGTCCATGGGATTCTCCAGGCAAGAATACTGGAGTTTGTTGCCATGCCCTCCTCCAGGGGATCTTCCAGACCCAGGGATCGAACCCACGTCTCTTACATCTCCTCCACTGGCAGGTGGATTCTTTACCACCAGCACAACCTGGGAAGCCTGATTTAAAGGCCGAGAACCAATAGAAGCCTCCAAATCAGTGTATGATCAAATTCGCCATCACCATTCCTCCTGCTCACTATCTTTCTCTTATTCACTAAACCAGCCTCCTAGAACAGACCTCCGACAGCTCTTAGATTCCCCTGTCTCTTTACAATAAGGGCAGTCATCTGGTCCAAGGTCTTCTGAGTTTCCGCTGAGCCTGAACTATCTTTCTGTTCCCTGGCATTTTCGTCCCCCTTGAATTGTTCAACTGTTCTGTCTGTCCCATCACTGTTTCTTGAAAGGTTCAAAGTGGAGCACAGCTTCAAAGAAGACTCTGATACTCGTAGTCTTACACTGGAATTGTAACCTTGACGGCTTCCCTTGGGGGAATGTCTGTGTCCGTGGGCAACGTTAGATTGCAATGTGTTCAGAAGAACGTGGCAGTGAGTGCGTGAATGCAGGACACAAAGGAAGAGCCACCCACGCAAACATAAAGGAAATAAATTTGAGGTGAGACAGAACCACTGAGGAAGAAAGGCTAGCAGGAAGTGTCCTGGGAAGCAGTGATAAAAGGTAAATGACAGCTGTAGTTGGACTAGCAGGAAGTGTCAAAGGTTGGGTGACTCAGTTTGCATGAAAGCTCACAGTGACATACAGATGGAGAGGAATTTTCCCACAGGTTGGGATAAGCCTCCAGGCCCAGTAATTATACATGAGCCACTATTTAATTTAGCAACTAATGTGAAAAGAATAAATAGTGATAGCCTTTCAGCTTAATTCAAGTAAACATAAGATAAATGTTTTCAGTAACCCTGTATAAAAATACCCAGGACAATAAAACAAACTATAGCTTAAACCGGGAAGACAGTCTTGGTCTTTTAGATTCTGTTCTTTATCATCATCCTGTTTGATGATGCCGATAATTATAACAACAATAAAAATAACAGTGGGCTATTATTAATATTTGATTTGGAGTAATGGGAAGTCCTTTCACTCTTATTAGTACTGATTGATTATCCACAAAAAATACCTTCTTGATTTTGAACAAGCTGAAGAGCCATGTACAGCACTTGGCAGGTAAAGTGGGCTGCCTACTCAATAACCATGCCTTGTTTTTCTTGCTCTCAGAACCCATTTCTTTTTTTATCTGACAAGGTGCCCAGCTCCTGCGAATGATGTCATCAGCCTACACCAATCAGGACTTCAGGATTTCCCTTTAACAGTGATTGGTTCAGGGATGAACACGTGACCCAATTCAGTCCACCAAGACAAGTTACTGAAGAATTCTGGGGAAAAGTTCCTCTCTGATGACAAGGAGCAGCAGGATAGAAAGGCCTTTTGTCACACCCCATTTCTTCCTGTTTGGATGCGGTTGTGTGAAGTCATGGTACTTGCAGTCGTGCCAGTCATTTGGGGACCCTGCTAATTACTGGGAGAGGAGAGCAAGGAGACAGCAAGAGTCCTATCCTTTGCTGATGTTAGAACTACCTTCCTGTAGGACTGCCTTCCTTTAGATGTCTTGTTTGATGAAATAAACACAATTATTTGGACTGCTTTTATTAAAACATTTCTTTTTTGGACCATGCCCCCCTGGCATGTGAGATCTTGGATCCCCAACCAGGGATCTAACCTGTGCCCCTTGCATTGGAAGTGCAGAGTCTTAGCTGCTGGACCGCCAGAGTAGTCCCAGGACCACTTTTAATCAGTTATTTCCTTCCTGTTAGTTGAAGGTGTCTTACCAGCTCTAAGTTGCTGTGGTCTGAATTTTCGTGCACCAGCCCCCGGTCCCCCCACCCACCGCCCACCAAATTCTTACATTGAAACCTTCTGCCCCCATGTGATGGTATTAGGAGGCAGGGCCTTTGGGAGATGTTGAGATCATGAGGGTGAAACCTTCATGAATGGGATTGGTGCTCTTATAAAAGAGACCCCAGAAATAGCTCTTCTCCTTCTGCCATGTGAGGTTAGAGCAAACAGATGGTTGTCTATGAACTGGGGAGTGGGCCCTCGCCAAGAGGAATCTGCTGGCACCTTGATCTTGAACTTTTCAGCTTCCAGAACTACAAGAAACAAATGTCTGTTGTTGAAGCCACTCAGTGTATGGTATTTTTGTTATAGCAGCCCGAAAGGACTTAGATACAGGTACTGTAATCATTGAACGTTTTGCCACCACAAACGTGCAAACAGTCAAGATGAACATCTGGGGTGTATGCCGCTAGTTTGTCTCAGTGCCCCCCGAGACTGAGCTGTCTTTCTGCTCCCTGGCATTTCAAGCACGTTAATCATCCGATTTTGCACACACGCGTTTCAGTTTTTACAAATAAAGTCCCTGAAGAGAAAACAAAACCAAATTAAAAGTTTGCCTAAGCAAATTGATCCTATAAAATCCTTTCGGAGTAAAAGCTGACAGAACAAATGTGTTGCTAGCGCTAGGGTGTTCTGGGCTGTTAAGCAGGGCAAAGGTCCAAGATGGAAAAAAACCTCCAACAAAGGAGCCCACGTGAGTAATTAGGGACGCAGGAAAGGAAGCTAAGATCGCTGTGCCAAAGCTGGGCTTCTGTGCCAGTAAGAGGCCCTTCAGGGCAGGGGTTTAGTTGATTTCCAGGCCACGTTTTACAAATGGGCACCTCTTCAGTTTGCTTTTGCCCCAAACCCCCAACAGCCAACCAGTACCTCCTGCACAAAACAGAAAAATGAAGCAAATCCTGGATGGGCAGTCTTGTCTGACGACTAAACACAATGCCACATGATGTTACACCTGGGCTGGGAGTTCTATGTGGGATCAAATACTTACATCATTAAATCAACAGACAAACTGCCAGCAAGGGCAAGACACTAGGCTAGGGAGAGACAGGCCTTGCTAAGGGCTATGAGGGATTCAAAGAGAAGACACACACTTTGTGGTTTGGGAGTTTTTATTCTTGATGTATGCAAATACCAGGCTTCCCTTGTGGCTTACGGGTACAGAATCCTCCTGCCAATGCAGGAGATGTGGGTTTGATCCCTGGATTGGGAAGATCCTCTGGAGAAGGAAACGGCAACCCACTCCAGTATTCTTGCCTGGGAAATCCCATGGACAGAGGAGCCTGGTGGGCTAGAGTCTGTGGGGTTGCAAACGAGTAGGACATGACTTAGCGACTGAGCATGCTCACGCACCCACACACGCACGCACACACGCACGCACACACACACGCACACACAGGCATGCACGCAAATACCACTCTGGCACAAAATGCCAGGTGATTAGCTCTATAAGAGAGATGGGAGGTCATGGGCTATGGGAGCTACCAGGTGAGTCCATCCCACCCAAAGGATGAGAGATTGCTTCAGTGAAGTGTGGGCATCTGAAGTCAGCATTGAAGGGTGGGGAAAGTTGGAGAAAAGGGCACTTTAAGCTGAATAAACCTGTCACTACAGAAGAACAGTATGTTTTAGTTCAGCTGCGGCATGAAGACAAAGTAGTAGGCATTGCAGTGGGAAAGGTGAGTTAGCGCCAGAGCACAGAGAGTGAAAGAGTTGGGCAAGGACATCTCTCTGTAGACAACGGGGAGTTACAGAGTGTCAAGGGCAGAGCATGGCGTGTTCAGAGCACTGCTTTAGGAAGAGGGAGCCAGAAACCATGAGTCCGATGCTAAGGGGAGACTGACGATCACGTGGCCAGTTAAAACGCTATTATGATATTTCAGATAAAAATATACTAAAGTCCTTACTACAATTATGAGAATGAAAGTGAAGCAGGAGGGTGGGCTTGAAATTTAAAGAAAAAGATGGAATTGACAGAATGTGGCAAATTGTCAGAAAGCAGAGGAAAAAGTTTACCCCGGGTTTCCTCCCTAACGTTTTTGAGAGGACAGAGTACCTCCCAGGCAACAGGTTTTGTTTTCATGAAAATCAAACTGTTCTAATGAATGTCTTTCCTGTTAAATGAGTGAACTGAAGCCCCTTGTGATGCTGTGATCCCCGGCAGCCTACACAACAGGCAGCTTTTGGAGGATTCCTGGCTTGCCGCCTTCCCCTGGCAAGCTGTCACTGAGGAGGGTGACGATGGCGCTGGCCTTGGCGACACTGGATATCCATCCATGGGAATCTGGACTGGGACCAGCCGGCCTCTTAACTTCCAATGCACTTCATTATTAATCACACGCGGCTTTAATATTTGCTCAGCTCTTTTGAAGGCAGTCTCATGGAGAATGTCAAACAGCATTCAAGAAAGGATGTGTGTGTGTGTATGTGTGTGTGGTCAGCTAGAAAATAAAGTCCCAGCTCTTCAGCTTGGAAGAACAAGGGTCCCCCTGAGGCTTGTTAGTATTGAGTCA
This sequence comes from Redunca redunca, assembly GCA_006410935.1. Classification (NCBI taxonomy): domain Eukaryota; kingdom Metazoa; phylum Chordata; class Mammalia; order Artiodactyla; family Bovidae; genus Redunca; species Redunca redunca. Next base: position 173,057 of record SJYQ01093880.1, on the reverse strand, counting down.
CCAGGAGGTAGGAAAAATCCAGGAGGGAACAGAGGCTCTGCGAGTTCCTGTTCACCAGGCAAGACTTTTTTCTAGGACCAGATATAATTGTCTTGGGTTTTATTTACTAAAGAAAATGATTTTTCCTTACAGAAGTCCATCCAGTCTGGTCTTTGCTACCGTCTCAGTATCATTTCTGTCACTGGCTCTTAGACACCCTGAATTCTGGCCACACTGAATCAAGGGCTCAGAACGTGATATCCTGGCTCAGCATCTTTAGCGCCTCGCACCTGCTGTTTCCTCTACCTGGAATGACCTCCTTCCTCCATTATCTCAAGATAATGGGAAACTTACCTCTTTGGTGGCTGTCAATACCTGAAGCCTGATCTGCAGACTGCTACAGAGGCTCACCACCTGTGCCACAGGTGTGCTCAGTCGTGTTTGTCTCTTTGGGACCCCATGCACTGGAGCCTGCCAGACTCCTCTGTCCGTGGGATTTCCCTAGGCAAGGAGACTGCAGCGGGTTGCTATGGGGTTGCTGTTTCCTACTCCAGGGGATCTTCCCGACGCAGGCATGGAAACCCAGTCTCTTGTGTCTCGTGCATTGGCAGGCAGGTTCTTTACCACTAGCGCCACCTGGGAATCTCCCGTGCTACCATGACCGAGACTCTTAACTGCCCTCTGCACACTGCCTTCCCTCACAGCTGGGCTGCCCCTTCTTCATCACTGGATCCCTGGCCTTGCTCAGAGATTGCACATGGAAGGAATAAAACCTTTGAATTAGCTAATATTCATCAGCAGTAAGACAGGCTAGTGTCTTACTTAGCAGAGTATTCTTCCCTTGATGTATCTGTCCTAATTTTTTTTTTTTTTTTCAAAAAAAGCTGTGGCTTTTCTTTTTATCAGAGGTTGATCTTTTTGGAACCTTTCCAGGTCTTTGTCCAGCCCCTCTACTGATTTATATTTCTATGTGTATCCTGGTACAGCCCTTTTGTTGGTAAGGTTAAGAAGTCCCTCAGGTAGGATCAAGGAAAAGAAAAGATTCTTATGAGGACGTGGTGATTTTACAGCAGCCAAGGGTAGAAAGCAATTTATGGCTGGATCTCTGTGAGCTAGAACCTGGCACTGGGAGGCCGGCCAGATCAGAACCGACTCACCAGGTGTTCCCTGAGTGTCCGGCCATGCCAGGGGTTGTTCTAGGGATGGAGGGTGGTCAGCCTGAAAGGGCCAGGCAAGTCCCTGTGGTCTGCAAGCTTGCATTCTAGAGGCAGAGGTGGTGGGCGACACACATATGAATGAATGACAGTTTTAGGAGGTGGTGTTTTGAAAATATTAAAAGAGGCTGCTGATACAATAATGAGAAACTGGGTGTTCTTGCAGATTGGTTGGGAAAGCCGTCTTTGAGTGGGTGACATTTTAGTGGGTGGCCGCAAGACACGAGGGAAGGAGATCTGGGCAGGAGACTCAGACAGGAATAGACTTGATGTATTCAGACAACAGAAAACAAGCCCACGAGGCCTTAGGTCTCTTAGCAGGTCACACGGTGATGTCTGTTTCTCTGTTTGCAGTTGCTTGTCCTCCTCTGGCCCTGGGATGAACATGGCGGTCCCCATTGGCCGTGCATCATATATCCCAGCTTTGTCCGCTTCCACCCACTCGTCCCCCTCTCTTCTTTCAAGAGAGAGAATCTAATTAGCTCAGGTGACCTCCCTCAGCACAGAACCTTTCATGGCCAGAAACCTAGAAGGCATTCTTGGCACAGTCCTCTCCTCCATGACCTGGAGGAAACCTTTTGAAGAGGTTTCTGTTCTTCTTCCAAAATGCCTCTTTAATCTTTTTACTTTTCTCCATTTCATCTGTCACCACCCACCCAGTCCAACTCAAAATCATCTGCCACTTGATCTAGTAAACTGATACACATGTGAGTTTCCCTGTTTTCATCTTGCTCACCACAAATCCATTCTCCATCAACCAGAGGGATGTGCAAAAAACTGCTAATTGGGGAGATGGCCTCGTTTATGGTTGGAAGCTGAAGGGTGGCTTTTTTAAGACTCTATCTCCTTTTGGGAAATTTGATACACCTCCGGGTTCTCTGCACTATCTGGTTCTGGGAATGGTATGGAGGCAGAAACATGGAGAACCACACTTGCCGCCCACTATTTTGGAACTCACAGTCAGCTCACTCTTGTTAGTGTAGGCTTGATCTCGTTCCCTGTTCTAATAACTGTTCTTCCTCTCTGTGAGCGCCCTCACATCGGCCCTCACTTCCTTCGTGGATGACTCATGGGCACTGCCATTAGCAGTCACTGACCATGGTGTCACTGAGAGATCTTGCTTTGCCCACTAGAATAGATTCTTTCCTAGAGTTGTTCCTGTACCTGATGTTGCCTGATTTAGCAGATACAGATAGAGGACACCCAGTTAGATTTGAACTTGGGATAAACACATCAAAATGTTTTTCATATTGGTTCGGTTCAGTTCAGTTGCTCAGTCATGTCCGACTCTTTGTGACCCCATGGACTGCAGCACGCCTGGCCTCCCTGTCCATCACCAATTCCCAGAGTTTACCCCAGCGCAAGTCCATCAAGTCGGTGGTGCCATCCAATCATCTCATCCTCTGTCGTTCCCTTCTCCTCCTGCCTTCAATCTTTCCCAGCATCAGGATCTTTTCCAATGAGTCAGTTCTTTGCATCAGGTGGCCAAAGTATTGGAGCTTTAGCTTCAGCATCGGTCCTTCCAATGAATATTCAGGACTGATTTCCTTTAGGATGGACTGGTTGGATCTCCTTGCAGTCCAAGGGACTCTCAAGAGTCTTCTCCAACACCACAGTTCAAAGGCATCAGTTTCTGGCACTCAGCTTTCTTTACAGTCCAACTCTCACATCCATGAGTACTGGAAAAACCATAGCCTTGACTAGACAGACCTTTGTGGGCCAAGTAATGTCTCTGCTTTTTAATATGCTCTCTAGGCTGGTCATAGCTTTCCTTCCAAGGAGTAAAGTATTGGTATGTCCCCGAAATTTCGTGTCCTGTATTTTACCTGGTCACTCTGTCCTGCCGCCCTTTGTCTGGAGTTCTCCCACCCCACTGAGCAGAGTTTGTCTCTCTCCCCTCTGCTTGGACTACCCCGTCCGGCCACAGTAGACAAGCCTACGTGTGGGTACTTCTGGTCATCTATGCCTGTCTAGCAGAGCAAGGTAAGCTCTCAGAGTGATGGTGAGGTTTCAGTGGAAGGGTCCCAAGCCATCTTTCCTTCCCTGTGTTGTGTGTCTCATCCACGGAGGGCCTGTCTGGTCACAATATCCATGGCTTTGATGGCACAGAGTTCTTCATTGATAATGTTCAAAAGAATAGTCACAAAGAAGGCCTTTCCCATTGTTTTACTATTATAATGATGTGTACAGCACGTGGCTTCTTTTCGACACCAATTCTAGTCTTCCACTTCAAAAGTGTTACAGCATTAGAGTTCCACAGAACCTTTCATCAGTGAGCTTTACTGAACGATCTAATTCAGACTTAGGAAATCCTTTGCTGCTAACAAAAGCAGCCTTCAGTACCCTCATTTTATAGGCGAGAAAACCAGAAACAAATCATTTCCAGTCTGCTGAGAGCTATGTCAGGGATCAATAAGTAAATGACCTATGAATTTTAAACATCACGTTGAACTGGTTAATATTCTGACACACTTTTTGCCACTGGAATGAGATAAGCTATGAGTGTGGGGAAAGCCCGGCACCAGAGAACCCTGGAAAGAGGTCTGAGGCTCTATTAATGACTCAAAAAAAGGAAGCAACATCTTTAAACTGTGACATTTTTGAACACAGCCCCAAATTAATTGATTTAAAACAAAACTTATTTAAACCAGATTAAAGCACATCAAAAGTTAACTTTAATGGGATCTGGTCGATATCAAATTATACTTTTGGCTGAGATATCATGTGGAATCTCTCCATAGGGAGCTCTTGGCAAAGAACTGTGATGTATTTGTTTGTTTAACTCCCTGTTTCCCTGCCAATTTCCCCACTGGCACAGAATATGTGTATATTTTTAATTGGGCTGCACAATACAAACCAGGGGCTAAGAAATGATAAGATGGACAGTACTTCTCAATCCTATCTACTTTTGCTTGTATCCTCCAGGATTTTTACAGGATACAGTTCTTTAATCAGCAGCCAGTTTCTCACACTGAGATTGATATGTCAGATAGCTCAGTAAATATATTGCTACTTTCAAGTACTGAATTTCAAAATTAATTTTATCTTTGTGGAATGGATTGCAATGAAAAATTAGTCCTCCTATAAGCAGTTACGGATCTCTTTTGCATTTGATGGGCTTCCCTTGTGGCTCAGATGATAAAGAATCCACCTGCAGTGTGGGACACCCAAGTTCAATCCCTGGGTTAGGAAGATCCTCTAGAGAATGGAATGGCTACCCACTCTAGTGAACTTGCCTGGAGAATTCCATGGACAGAGGAGCCTGGCAGGCTACAGTTCACAGAGTCATAAAGAGCTGGATATGACTAAGTGACTAACGCTTTCACTTTGGCATTGGTAGGAAAGCTGACTAGAGCCATTTGGGGATGCATAGCCTTTTGTCAACCAACACTTTGCACAAAACGCTCCTTTCAAGCTGGGTGGCATTCCTGTTGCTTGCTGGATTTTTTTTATGTCTCCAAGAAATTCCCAGTGATGAAGGATTGATGCACATAGTTCATTTCAAGTTGGGTGACGTTCTTGTCATCTGGCTGGATCTTCCTTTTTCCAAGAGAGTCACTCTGATAAAGGAATTGAGAATGGTAATTGAGCACCTTTTGGAGACTCTGAAACATATGACTGATGATGTAACTGAAGATTTTTGTTTATTTTTAAATGGGCTAAAATATCTCCTTGATTTTGCTAGTAATTTTACAGCCAGTTCAGGGGTGAGGAGAGTTAAATTTCATGTCTCAGTCACAGTGCCAATCAGCTTACTTAAAGGAAGATGAAAAGATTTGTTATGACTAACCAGACAAATTTAGACTAACCAGAATTGAAGATTAATAGAATAAGTGACAGATCTGACAAAGTATAATAAAAATAATAGTTAAAATTTATTCAGAATTGTATATGATCAGACATCATAATTAGAGTTTTCTACACATTCACTTATCTCATTCTCAAAATAACTCAGTGAGGTAAGTACTACTATGGGACCCATTTAACAAATGTGGAAACTGAGGACCAGATGTATTAAACCACTTGCCTGGGTCATATAGCTGATACATTGTAGAGCTGGGATTCAGGCCCAGGTAATTGAACTTTAGTGCTTGTGGTAAAGTCTTTCCAAAATATAAACAAATGAGCTAGTTTTATCTCTAACATTTGTCTATGTTTAACATTTTCAATAAGTAAAAAATATTTAACATAAATTGCTATATTATGACACATGTATGAAAACATTAATGTGACAATTATATCTTGTTTTAACTAAAAGTTAACTTTGGAGTTCCTGCTAATTTTTAGCATAAAAACTAGCTCTAAAACAGAGCAGTCCAATATGCCACTTACATAATTTAAAATTTTTTAGTAAGCAGGTTAAAGTGAAAAGAAACTGTACTAATTTTATTAATATGTTTTATTTGACCCCATATATTAAAAATGTTATTTCACCATGAGATCAATATAAGGATTATTAATGAGACATTATACTTTTGGGGGGGTCATTGTTCCAGGTGTTTGGAATCTGGTGAGCATTTTGCACTTACTGAACATGTCACTTTGGACTACATGATATGAGTGTGCCAAACTTATCTACCTGAGGGACAAACAAGTTGTTTCAATTTTTTGCTAATAAATAAGTGCTGGAATGCACATCCTTGTAAATCTATCATTGTACACTTGTGTATTTCCGCATGACAGATTTCTGAGAAATGAGCTCGCCAGGAGAAAGGGATGTACATTTAAAATTTTGACAAATAGTGTCAGACTGCTTAGCAGCCTGTGAGAAGTCCTTGTCTCTGGACTTTGTCTGGAAGCACCAATGTTCCCAGTACAGGAAGGAGGCCAGTTGTTCTGAGGAACAGGCTGTTTCTCTTCACCCTAAAATGAATCTTCTATTTTCATTAATTAAAATGTGTGGCTTCCATTGGTAACAACCTTGTTTTGCTTTATGGCTTCTCAGATAGGGAGCAAATCCAGAAAACGTCAGCTACGCTGGGGTTTTATTATGTTATTGACATTCCTTTGGTGATTTACAAGTGCCAGGAAACAAATGCCACGTTCCCTGGGGTCTAAAGGAAGACACTGTAGGTCCTAGGTTCAATCACTGATCTTTCAAGAAAACATAGGATGGGGTGATGACTCACCCCGGTGGTAGCTGTCCTCCAGCTCTGTCCTTCAGAGGAAGTATTACTGCGACTGCTGGTACTTTTCCCTCCCTCTCCAAGAATTTCCTTAGGAGAGGATGCCCGCCATGTGCCAAGGTCAGCCTCACCCTTTTATCTTCCCCGGAGCACCACGACCTGCAGTGCACGGCTCTGGGGCTTGGCACAGAAAGAGCGAGAGAGCCCGCGCTCAAGGCAGGCGCTTAGCGGTCACGGCCAGTAGCCAAACAGTAGCAGCAGCAGAGATTCACGACAGCCTCCAAGTTGTTTTAGGGTGAGGTTACAAGTGTACCCAGTGTTTAAAAAAAAGAACACGAAGCCCCCTTCTCTCTCTCTTATTGGAGCCCCCCCACGAAACATAGGGATTTGGGTGGAGCGAGCCCAGACCCGTCGAGGCGCAGCTCGGTCAGGGCGGGAGGCGGCGGGGCGCCGGAGCCTCTTGGCAGCGCCGGGCTTCTGCGGCAGCTCGCAACAGATGCACCGGGACCAGTTGCTCCACACTTTCTCAGTTTGCACCGCTTTCTCCTCTCTTCAGTGAATTTCCACGTTGAGGGCACAGCGCCAGAGAGGAGAAAGGTGGGGTGGTGGTGGTGTGGTTGGTGGTGGTGGGCTTTGGGAATGTCCAGTGCGCGAAGCCAAAGAGGGTGCCTACGGGGGATGCCAGTAGGCTTCGGGCCCAGGGTGGGCTCCTCTCGCCCCCTCTTCCCCTTTTGCTGGGCTCAGACGAACGCTTTGGGCCCGAGAGAGGGGCGTGTGCGGTGGTGGCGGCTCCTCGGGGGGGTGGTGGGGTGGTGGTGGTGGTGGTCCTTGTCTCCTCGGAGCAGCCAGACTGGGAAGAGGAAGGGCGCGGGTCCCGGACCCCGGATGCCCAGGGGTCCTCGCTGGGCCCGGGATGGGGGCCCGCCCCACCACCCCCCCGGCGGTTGCCATGGTGACGCAGGGTCGGCGGCTCCGCGCCGTGGAAACAAAGCCGTCCGCCCGCTCCTCGCCCGAGCTCCTCCTCCGCCGGCGCCTCCCTCCCCTCCCGGGCGCCGCCGCCGCCGCCGCCGGAGCGGCTCCCGGGCCCGCGCCGCCCGCCGCCGCCGCCGCTCTCACACCCGCTGCCGCGGCCGCCCGCGGGTCAGGTGAGGCGAGCGCGCCCGCCGCCCGAGGGTTGGGGGGGGCGGAGGCTCGGGCCGGGCGCCGGGGGTGGGCACGGGGGGGCGTCCACCCGCCGCGGGGAGCGGGTCTCCGGGGAGGGGTGCTCCCCTGCCGGACACGCTCTCTCCGCCGGGCCGCCCCGCAGTCCCGGACGGCGCCCCGGGGCGCGGCGGCGGGCGGCAAACTTCGCGGCCGGCGCACCCGACGGGCCCGGCCCGTCCCGCTTCCGCTCGACCGAGTGCGGGGCGCTGGGGTGCCCGGAGCCAGCGGGGTGCGCGGGGTGAGGCAGTGCGGAGAGGCGGGGGTGGTACCTGGCTACGTTATCCGTCCTTCTCTGTCTCTTCTGGAGTGTTATCGAGGCTTTTTTGGCGGGAGGAGGGCGGGGGGAGACAAAAAGATAAAAATATTTCCCTCTGCGACTTTGATGTTGCCGAGTTGATCGTCTTTGAGGGAGGGATGATGCTATGGGTCGCCAAGGGAACAAATGAGACTTCATTATTATTATTTTTTTTAACAATCTCTGAAAAGTGAGCCTGGGACGGGAGCATTTTGAGGCGCTTTTGAAGTTCCCTGGGCTTTTGAACATCAGCACCTTTATCTTTGGAATGGGTGCTGGCACCTGTAACTAAATGGGAGAGGTAGCCTGGGATTCCCTCCGGCAATAAGAGAGTTAACAGGACCAGTACTTTTGTAGATTAGATGCTTTGCACCCACGTCAGCACTATTGTTTCTGGAAGGTAATGTGTTGGTGCTTAAAGGAATTGGAAATGCCTTTTTTTGGTTTCTATATGTGAGGAAGCAAACCAAAGCACCTCTGAGGGCAGGTGTCTGGGCGGTGTTTGCATCTGTTTATGAGTGTGGTGAGAGGGTTACGATCCGTTGCCAAGGGCATAGGGTTACTGGATGGAGACATGCTCAAGTTATGGGTAGTGTTCTCCTTTCTCAACGGGCCTCAACCCTGCCATCATTTCGTGATATTTAGTTTGTAGCAGACATAGAGTAGATTAAAAATAGAATTGTGAAGACTTAGATATCATCTTTGGAGAAGGTGATGGCACCCTACTCCAGTACTCTTGCCTGGAAAATCCCACGGACAGAGGAGCAAACAGTGGGCTGCAGTCCATGGGGTCGTGAAGAGTTGGACAGGACAGAGCGACTTCACTTTCACTTTTCACTTTAATGCATTGGAGAAGGAAATGGCAACCCACTCCAGTGTTCTTGTCTGGAGAATCCTAGGGATGGGGAAGCCTGGTGGGCTGCCGTCTATGGGGTCGTACAGAGTCCGACATGACTGAAGTGACTTAGCTGCAGCAGCAGCAGCAGCAGATAGCATCTTTAGGTGTACTCATGTGAAAGAAGACAGTTTTCATTTTTAAGAAATAAGCTGATCAGTGCAGAAGGAAATAAGGTATTTGTTAATTTTTTTTGAAATAGGGGATAATAGGAAGATATTGAATTGTATACCCAACTTAGCAAAATAATCTTTAAGTTGGAAAAGGTCGGAGAAAATTTTATGGAAAGCAAGAAATTGTATTTTTGTTTAAAGGTAGTTAATGAGAAGAAACCATTGGCACTGATCATTTTGAATTGCAGTTAAGTTGATTAGAATTACGGATATTAAAGCTACTTGAGGTGTCAGACATAAAGTGATTATCTGATACTTCTCTCTTTTGGGATTTCAACACCTGTTAGCTGGCTGATTACTAGGTTTCTGAGTCTGTTCATATTTGCTAGTAATTTTAAGTGATGTCACTTCATTAGAAGATTGTATTGGAAACTATAGAGAATTGAGTTGCAGCAATAATTTGCAGATTATTTTACAATTGGTTTTGTTATTAAACTGAATCTTAACCTGTAGAGTGATTCACAGATACTCTGCAATGATGGTAGTGAAATGGTACATTGATTAAAATGAAGTTGATCTGTTTTCAGAAGATAACCAGGAGAGGAAAAATAAGCATTTTTTCATTTAAGCATGAAAGGCAACTAGGATGAACATTGAGGCCTTGTCCTATTCTATAGACAGAATATCGTTTCATGTTTTGTACTAAAAATAATTAGTTTTGTGTTCTTTCTGAGGCAGCAACAGTACAGCGTTATTCACATCTTTGTTAGCAAATCCAGCATTCAAGTGCAAGGATTCTGGACCTGCTTTTCAGCTACATGGGCCCCTCACTATGATTTCTAGTCTGTGGTCCTTAGTTTGGATTCTGAAGACTGGAGATAGTCAATGTTAATTCAGCACAGTTATAACTCGTGTTTCGCCTTTGCTACTAGCTCACCCAAGGCACAGGATTCAGTATAGTTTGGCATCTTTAAAGCTGGATCACTTTCTGCCAAGAAAATAAAGTCAGTAAACATCAGAAATAAACAGGCATATATTGCAAGCACAGCTTTGTCCTAGTGGTCTATTTACACAAGCTCTGAAGCAAGAAATGAAGCTTTTGTCAGTGAAGTAAAAACAATAATTTGGCATATTTATATATGTTACTAGCATCACGACGTATGTGCATGACCAAATAATGAAAGCCGCCCCCCCCCAAATGCCGTGATATCTGTAGAACCCCCTTAGAAAATGTAGATGGGAGTGTGGAGTAGGTCCATGGTTGAGACTGGCCACCTGGTGGAAGTAGGGAACAGCGCAGAGCGTCCTTAGGTGTAATATACCAGTTGGCACTGGCTCATTCACAGTAGTAGAAATCTTTTGCATTTCTAAGCTTCAGAGACTTAAACTTAGAAAAGTCTTAATTTTGTAAAATTATTTTATAATTTTGTAACATCATAATTTTATGGTCTTAATTTAATAATTAAAATAAAACCCTGGTCCTAATTTTTGGTATACGTTGTAAGATTTGGTCTGATAATTATAAACACAGCCTGAAGTATTCTGTAACTTGACTTAGCGAGCATGTCCAAAGAGATAAAAGGAGTCAAGAAATGGTCTTATTTAAGTCAGATTAACATTGTTCTTGTGCCTCTGAAAGTCATATTTTTAACCATGTGAGCCTGCATGGGCAACATTAGGCCATTGGAGGCTTTGTTGGCTGTTTCTGGGTCAGTGTTCTCTAGCAATTTCTAGCTCTGTGATAACGTGATGACTGGCTGGTAATTTAGCATCTCGTACAATGTGCTGTAGCATTTGTAAAAGTGTATTTGTGAGAAAGATGATACTTTTTAAAACACGATTTCTTCATTGCCAAAACACTTGGATTTGGATTTGTGGCTGGGGAGAATAATGATAGCCCTGGGACTTCAAGGAAAAAATGCTGTAAATGTAAGGTATTGTCAGCTGACCTGCTGTGTGTGGTGAGTATTGATTGTAACCACAGTGCTGAGAAAAGGCATGGGAGACCCATGCATGTGGTAATAGGAAGGGGTGTTTTGTGCTATGGACAGTTAGTAGAGACTGACAGAGGCTGAGAAGCTTTTGTGGGCGTGTGTTTCATTTTTTTCCTGCTCTCAGTTAAAATGAGGATAAGATCTCTTAAGCCATTTTGTAAACCACTTTACAAAATGGGAAATGCATATATTTATTCAGTCTGGCACAGAATTGGAGTGTTATAAACATAGTTCGAGATCAACGCTTGATTTCCATATGTGCCAGTTCTTTGTAGCAATTATATAGAATAGTTTTGGACTTCAGTCAGCAAATATTTATCAGCTGATTCCTTTTCTTTATTCCGTATTGCTTGATAAAGTCATCTGAGATCTTATAGTTGAGGAATTACTTGTTTTCCAACTATTACGATTATTCTTATTATATGTTTAACTCATTGTTTATGATACCTAATACCCCAATATTCTATGTTAGTCTTCCTTTTCTTATGGGGAAAAGTTACCAGTTAATTCTTTAATGCTTTGTAAGTAATTTTATATCCTCCAGGGCTTTTAGAAAAATATAAGTTGGTTAATTTGTTTTTCAACCAGAATATTAGAAAACTTACTTTATAATGGTATGTATTAAAAAACTCATAATTCATGTTATAATCTTTTTTTTCTTTTTAAGCTTTCTTTATTTTACATTGGAGTGTAGCTGATTAACAATTTTGTAAGAATTTCAGGTGGATAGCAAAGGGACTCAGCCATACATATACATGTATCCATTCTCTCCCAAACTCCCCTCCCATCCAGGCCATGTTATAATCCTTAATTTCACATTTTGGACATGTACAGAAGTCGTGTGATGGATAGGAAAATCTGGAATCCTGTTAGGTGATGAAGCGCTATTTTCCTTAACTGCCTAGATCTAGATTTCTGCTTCTTTACCTCATAACCAGTTGAAGTGAAAGCCAACGAATCTCAAGGTGGAGGGTTCAGTGAGTTGAAAAGTACTGTTCAGTCGCTAAGTCATGTCTGACTCTCTACAGCCTCATGGACTGCTGCACACCAGGCTTCCATGTCCGTCACTATCTCCTGGAGTTTGCTCAAACTCATGTGCAATCCAACCATCTCATCCTCTGTCACCCTCTTCTCCTCCTGCCCTCTATCTTTCCCAGCATCAGGGGCTTTTCCAATGAGTCACATCAGGTGGCCAAAGTATTGGAGCTTCAGCTTCAGCATCAATCCTTCCAATGAATATGTAGGATTGAATTCCTTTAGGATTGAGTTGTTTGATCTCCTTGCTGTCCAAGGGATTTGAGATTAATATATACTTAGACCTTTCAGGGCTTGGGGTGAAGGGGAGGAAAAAGATGGATGGCACACATCATCTCTTTAGCACCTTGTGGTCCAAAATTCTAAAGCAACTCCCCAGCGACTGTTTACATGGTTCCCAGAGACTGGTCACTCCTACAGCAGAGAGGCTGTTCTGGTCACTTACCCCACTTTTACTCCCAACTGAGTAAAAAGTGACTCCCTGAACTGGGATGTAAGTGCACTTTGAATATTATAAACCACAAGTTAAAATATAAGAATAAAGATGTTCCACATGATTATATTGTATAATTGGTCAGGAAAAGTGAAGTCACTCAGTTGTGTCTGATTCTTTGCGACCCCATGGACTGTAGCCCACCAGGCTCCTCTGTCCATGGAATTTTCCAGGCAAGAGTACTGGAGTGGGTTGCTATTTCCTTTTCCAGGGGATCTTCCTGACCCAGGGATCAAACCCGGATCTCCCGCATTGCAGGCAGACACTTTACCATCTGAGCCACTGGGGAAGCCCGTAATTGGTCAGGGAGACTAGTTAAATAGCCAAGACAGTAATGGAGATTTAAAAGAAGACTATGGGTCTGTCCCATGTATTTGGGGGCATTTAAATGAGAGAATTGTTTTCTCTGAGTATCAGTCTATTGTGAACCATCTTCCCTCTATTACAGTCGTAGCTGTTCAAGGAAGACATGGCATTTTACACAATTTTATTACGATGTGGTGTGTCAAGCATAGTTGAATTGAAGGACAGGTGATTACTCAAACTCTCGAATTGTAAATCTGTAATGAAAGGTTTCTGTGTGGTCTCATCTGGCATTTGTCTTGTTTCATATGGTTTCCTCAGACCCTGGTTAACGTGATTGCAGTTCCATCTTTTTTCTATCAGTCAAACCCTTGCAAGTGCTTCTTAATGGCCAGGTGCTTTTCTGAATACTTCACAAATATTAATCTATTTAATCTTCTTAAGAACTCTGTGAAGTAGGTACTACTATGATCCCCATTTTAAGAAGGAAGAAACTGATGTGATCTTTCTGTTATATTATTCTAAAAGTGCAGAGGCTTCCCAGGTGGCTCAGCGGTACGGAATCTGCCTGCCAATGCAGGAGACACAGGAGACACGGGTTAGACTCTTGGGTTGGGAAGATCCCCTGGAGGAGGAAATGGCAACTTACTCCAGTATGCTTGCCTAGAGAATCCCATGGACAGAGGGGCCTGGTGGGCTACAGTCTATGGGGTCATAAGAGTCGGACATGACTGAGCACACACAAGCACGCAGGCAAAAAGGTACCAGAATCCCGGCTTCTTTATGTCAAGGAATGCAGCAAACTTTGCTTTTTAATTAACTGATATCAAGTGTGGAAATAAAGGCATCAATTTTAATGGTACTTTGTTTTTTTTCCCCCTTATTTTAATAAAAAGGAACAAAACCTAAAGCCAGAATTATTTCTTTAAGAATAAAGCAAGAATTATTTCTTCATAGCATATTGTGACCTATGTCAGTATTTTCCTTACTTAAAAACTAAAACAGACTAATTTATGGAAAAGATACTTTCAAAGATAGTTGTTCTTTCACTTATTATTTGTATTCCTATATTAAAAGAATGTGTATTTTCGGTGGTATTAGCTTTGCTATATACATGTAAAGGTATCTTTTACATTTGTCTATTTGGGATTGCCTTATGTGGAGTATCATCAGTCTAGGCTCACCTTTTTAAAAAGAATGAAGTGTAGTTGATTTGCAGTATTATATTAGTTTTCAGGTGGACAGCACAGTGATTCAGTATTTTTGTAGGTTATACTCATAGTTGGAGAAGGAAATGGCACCCCACTCCAGTATTCTTGCCTAGAGTATCCTGTGGACAGAGGAGCCTGGTGGGCTGCTGTCCATGGGATCACACAGAGTTGGACATGACTGAAGCGACTTAGCATGCACGCATGCATTGAAGAAGGAAATGGTAACCCACTCCAGTATTCTTGCCTGGAGGATCCCAGGGACAGAGGAGCCAGGGGGGCTGTCGTCTGCGGGGTCGCACAGAGTCGGACACGACTGAAGCGGCAGCAGCAGCATAGTCATTGTAAGCTACTGCAGGATAATGGCTATCATTCCCTGTGCTGTAGGCTCGTCTGGGCTTTTCCCAGTAGCTCTGTCGTGTCCTGAGGACCAGGTAATATTCCCTTCTCACTCATTCTCTTCCAAGAGAACTCTGGCTATACCTATCTAAAAACAAACCCAAACTGAAAAACAACTTAGCCTGTTGTTTGAAAACACATATATATTGTGTGTGTGTGTGAAATGAAAGTGAATGTCGCTTAGTCCTGTCCAACTGTTTGCAAGCCCTGGACTCTACAGTCCATGGAGTTCTCCAGGCCAGAATACTGGAGTGGGCTGCCTTTTCCTTCTCCAGGGGATCTTCCCAACCCAGGGATTGAACCCAGGTCTCCTGCATTGCAGGCGGATTCTTTACCAGCTGAGCCGCAAGGGAAGTCAAGGAATACTGAAGTGGGTAGCCTATCCCTTCTCCAGTGGATCTTCCCAACCCAGGAATCGAACCAGGGTCTCTTGCATTGCAGGTGGATTCTTTACCAAATGTGTGCCAGACTGTAAACAAGAACTATGCCTTATTCATTTCCAAAGATAAGATAAATACAAGTGTGCTTTCTTTAAATGAATGCCTAAAAGATTTTTTATGTGATATAAAATGATTATTTTAAAACCTAGTTCCAAAGTCAGTATTGAGGACCTTAAAAGTGTCAATGTTAGGGTCTTAGGAAAGTGACTCAGGTTTCCTGCATGCGTGCATCCTAAGTCGTTTCAGTCATGTTTGAGTCTGTGCGACCCTCTGGACTATAGCCCGCCAGACTTCTCTGTCCATGGGATTCTCAAGGCAAGAATAGTGGAGTGGGTTTGCCATGCCCTCCTCCAGGGGATCTTCCCCACCCAGGGGTGGAACTCGCCTCTCTTGTCTCCTGCATTGGCAGAGAGACCACTAACACCACCGGGGAAACAGAGTAGCATTCCTTCAGTTATCCAAGCTCCAAAATGTATCATCAGGGCACCACAAAATCACTTTAGCTTTTAGTTATTTGAAATACAACATAAGAAATCAAAGATCACAGTTTCATTTTCAATTTATTTGGATTCCTGATGGTCATATCTTAAAAGGTTATATATATGTGTGTGTGTGTGTGTGTGTGTGTGTATGTAAATCATAAAAAACTCTGGCTAAATTTTGAAGCACAAGCTGGAATCAAGATTGCTGGGAGAAATATCAATAATCTCAGATATGCAGATGACACCACCCTTATGGCAGAAAGTGAAGAACTAAAGAGCCTCTTGATGAAGGTGAAAGAGGAGAGTGAAAAAGCTGGCTTAAAACTCCACATTCAGAAAACTAAGATCATGGCATTCGGTCCCATCACTTCATGGCAAATAGATGGGGAAACAATGGAAACAGTGAGAGACTTTATTTTTTGGGGCTCCAAAGTCACTGCAGATGGTGACTGCAGCCATGAAATTAAAAGACTCTTGCTTCTTGGAAGAAAAGCTATGACCAATCCAGACAGCATATTGAAAAGCAGAGACATTACTTAGCTGACAAAGGTCCATCTATTCAAAGCTATGGTTTTCCCTGTAGTCATGTATGGATGTGAGAGTTGGACTATAAAGAAAGCTGAGTGCTGAAGAATTGATGCTTTTGAGCGGTGGTGCTGGAGAAGACTCTTGAGAGTCCCTTGGACAGCAAGGAGATCCAACCAGTCCATCCTAAAGGAGATCAATCCTGAATATTCATTGGAAGGACTGATGCTGAAGCTGAAACTCCAGTACTTTGGCCACCTGATGTGAAGAACTAACTCATTAGAGAAGACCCTGATGCTGGGAAGGATTGAAGGCAAGAGGAAAAGGGGATGACAGAGAATGAGATGGTTGGATGGCATCACCGATTCGATGGACATGAGTTTGAGCAAGTTCCGGGAATTGGTTATGGACAGGGAAACCTGACTTGCTGCAGTCCAGGGGGTTGCAAAGAGTTACACACGGCTCAGTGACTGAACTGAACTGAGCTTAAGTTTATACTCGCAGTTATGCATAAACTTTTGATTATTCAAGTCAAAGAGAGCAAAACATGGATCTTTAAAAATCATTTACATTTGTCTTTACATTGCTTTTACTATTTTATCTTCTATTTACCCCACCCCGTTATAAACTCATGTTCTCACTGTCTCCACAGAAGAGTGATCAAGTGTTTTAATTTCAGGGGGCTTTTCTTATTTAAGCTATATGAAAAGCAAAATTAAATAAGAGACAGGTGTCCATAAAAGCAAGCAAGGAAACACAGTTCTGTAGGTTCTTTTAATAATAAGTATTGTGATAGCTATCATTTATTGATCACTTACCTGGCACCCCAGTAGTCCATTTAGTATGTTACACAGACTATCTCTTGATCTTCACAATCACTCTTCTTTCTGCATCTATAAAAATGCTAATAAATAGCTTATCCAAGATCACACAGGGTTGGTAAATTTAAAACCATCATCTGTGTGATAAATCACAACCTGAAATTGACTATGCTTGCTTTGTTAATTGCCAGTCAACAAAGAAGCCTTCCTGCTGCAGTGAACATGCATTTTAATTACCTTTACTTTGGAAAGAGTGGCTGCTTGGTAGGAAAGATTCAGGGTGGTAGGTGTGGTCAGTGTTGAAGGGGGAGATGGTTCTCAGGAGGTAATCAAAACCATAGTCCTTGTTTATGCTCATTGCCACAGACTCCCAGATGGGGTTTTGGAGCCGGCGAAGTCTCCCCGCTGCCCCCCAATCTATTTTTAGAATTAAAAACAAAATTAAAAGGAATTATCTTCTCTTTCCTGAATTTATTTTGTACTGTGCCCTAGATTCAGAATTAACGCCGCCCCTCCCCCCAACACACACCCAAAAAGAGGCCAGATGAGATGTTACAGGATGAAAAGAAATGCAATGAAAAGTAACTCAATAAGTATCATTTCCCTCAGGCTGGACTTCTTTGAGAGTCAGAGCAACATGGTCTCTGTCCCTGCGGGAGAGTTCCTTGTCTTAGAACGCCAGCAGCCTGGAGTCACAGGGTTAGGATGAAGTTAGAAGCCTTGGAAACTGTTCTCATTTGGGTCACTCCCTTGTGCCTCATGGGTTTTCCTGGAATTCCTAGTGCAAACCTTTCTTGATAGTTACTGGGAAAAAAAGAGAAACAAGAGATTTTTCGTTAACATCTTAACAGCATGTAAAAGCTCACCTTTTTGAACAACTAGTTATTTTTGTCAGGATGAGCTTTCTCCGTCATGTTCAAGGGCAGTCTGAGAGTCAGCAAAGCACAGTGGTTAAGAGTGTGAATTTTGATGCCAGACAGCTTGTATTTGAACTCTGGCTGTGCTACCATCTATCTCTGTGACCTTAGGGTGGTGGCTTAATAATGCTGTGCCTTCATTTCTTGACTTACAAAATGGGGAGAATATTACTTACTTCGTTGGGTTGTGATGGTTAAGTGAATTAATATTTGTAAAGTCTTATTAGCTGTTAAGAGTAAATTTTGTCTGCAGAAAGGACAATTTTGGTAATACTTGATGTTTTTACAGGTAAAAATAAATATCAAGTTGCCTTTAAGTGTTTAAGTTACATATCTTCTTATTTCGCTTATAAATCTGGTAAATGTGAGCAATCGCCATCTCTTTTTTCTTTGATGAAACTTTAGTTCAAATTGAACAGATTGAGTTCCTTAAACTATCAGTCTCGTTTATAAACTTAGTTAAATTTAAACCCTAAAATATTTTCAATTGTATATATTTATTTAATATATTTGATTTTTTTTTTAAACAAATCAGATGCTCAATGAGCAAATGTATGATTCAGATGAGTGAAGCCTTTCCAAATACTTAGCTCAATTTCCTTTGACTATTCCATCACTTACAAAATTAATATTTTATAGACAGCCAAATCCTTTTAAACACTTCAGTCTAAATAAATCATATGTCTAAATATAGCTCACATTTTAAGGAGAATCACATGTCAGTTTATGTCAGATTCCTTTAAACATTAAAAATGTAATAATTATGCACAAACTGTTCCAGTTAATATAAAACATATTTCTAAAATATTCTAAAAAGTATTAACATGAGTCTCATTTTCCTTGTCGTCTCTATGCTGCTGTGCACGCCCAGTCTGACTCTTTTCAATCCCGTGGACCGGAGCCCTCCACGCTCGTCTGTCCGTGAAATTTTCCAGGCAAGAATACTGGAGTGGGCTGCCATTTCCTACTTCAAGGATTCTTCCTGACCCAGGATCCAACTTGAGCCTCTTGAATCTCCTGCATTGGCAGGGGTTTCTTTACTCCTGTGCCACCTGAGAGTCTCTGTTTAATTCTAAACCTTCTCTAGACTGGAGAGGCACTTACCCATTAGAAAGGAGTGTATTATTTCAGGTAAGCTGGAGGTACCATTTTAGGTGAACTTTTGTTATCATCCCATTCCACATTGATTTCAAGTTACTGTTTGACTGTTTTTCATTAAAATACAGCTCCTTATGGATCACAGATTTAAGGCTTAGATACTGCACCTGGGCTACATACATCCTGAGTAATACTTCCTGTGACCTTCATGCACAGGCTTCACCCATTTTTTTATAGTCACCATGACAACCGGTGATTCCAAACCATGCTCTTTAGATATAGTATTGGCATTTTAATCTTTAGACTGATGCTGTCCAATATGGAATTTTAAGTTTCAGGTAGGCATATTTTTACTTTTGAAGGTGTCAACCCTATATTTAGCCCATGAATTTTTTGGTTTTATAAGAGAATATATTCATTTACATAGGTAAAATAAGTGATATATATACTGTTTAATAGTTTAGCATATTAAAGTGTCAGACATACTAACTACCGCATCAGTGATATTTCCATGAATATAATTGGAGTTTCTTATTAAACTGATTCTACAAATACATTTTCATCACTTGATGTGTTTTATAAGACATATTTCATGTAGCAGTTATTTTTCTTAGATGGAGCCATCTTTTGAAATCAGGATAGAAAAATAAAAATAACTGTGGTTAAACTGTGGGATTTGGGTTAAATATATTGTGGTAGTGCCTTTTTTAAAAGTTTTACTGAAGGTTCCTTAAAAAAAAGTAAGATAGAGCTACCATATGACCCAGCAGCCCTACTCCGGGGCGTACATCTAGAGAAAACTCTCAAGATTGAAAAGATACATGCATCCCAAGGTTCATAGAAGCACTATTTACATAGCCAAGGCATGGAGGCAACTTAAATATCCACTGACAGATGAATGGATGAAGGTGTGGTATATGTGTATATATATATACATGTATATGTGTATATATATATATACACATATACATGTATATATACAATGGGAAACGTCAGTTCAGTTCAGTTCAGTCGCTCAGTCGTGTCTGACTCTTTGTGACCCCTTGAACCACAGCACACCAGGCCTCCCTGTCCATCATCAACTCCCAGAGTCCACCCAAACCTATGTCCGTTGAGTCGGTGATGCCATCCAACCATCTCATCCTCTATCGTCCCCTTCTCCTCCTGCCCTCAATCCCTCCCAGCATCAGGGTCTTTTCAAATGAGTCAGCTCTTTGCATCGAGTGGCCAAAGTATTAGAGTTTCAGCTTCAACATCAGTCCTTCCAGTGAACACCCAGGACTACTCAGTCCTAAAACATTGAAATCATGCCCCTTGCAGCAACATGGATGGACCGAAGGTTTATACTAAGTGACGTAAGTCAGGCAAAGGGAAATATCATATGATATCACGTGGACTCTAAAATATGATACAAATAAAGTTTTTTACAAAACAGAAACAGACTCACAAACATAGAAAACAAACTGGCCAGGTTGGTGAGAGTAGGCAAAAGCTAAAAGGAGGGAACTTTGCATATCGAAATCCTAGAATCTATTCTAGGGAGAATATGGCTTCTTGAATAGGTGGAGTTGGGGAGGGGATGGAGTGAAGTGGGGGAGGGGATGAGGGAGTGGCTGGTGAGGAAGCGGAAGTCAGATTAGGAAGACACTAAAATATTTTCAAGCTGGAATCAAGATTTCGGGGAGAAAGATCAACAACCTCAGATATGCAGATGATAGCACTCTAATGGCAGAAAGTGAAGAGGAACTAAAGAGCATCTTGATGAGGGTGAAAGAAGAGAGTGAAAAAAAGCTGACTTGAAATTCGACATTCAAAAAACGATGATCATAGCATCCAGTCCCATCTCTTCATGGCAAATAGAAGGGGAAAGAAGGGAAGAAGTGGCAGATTTTATCTTCTTGGGCTCCAAAATCTCTGTAGATGGTTCCTGCAGCCATGAAATTAAAAGACACTTGCTCCTGGGAAGGAAAGCTATGACAAATCTAGACAGTGTATTAAAAGGCAGAGACGGCACTTTGCTGACAAAGGTCTGTATAGTCAAAGCTATGGTTTTTCCAGTAGTCGTGTATGGATGTGAGTGCGTGTGTGTGCACTCAGCCATGTCTGAGTCTTTGTGACCCCATGGACCGTAGCCCACAAGGCTCCTCTGTCCATGGAATTTTCCAAGCAAGAATAATGGAGTGAGTTGCCATTTCCTTCTCCAGAGGATCTTCCCAACCCAGGGATCGAACCCACATCTCCTGCGTTGACAGGTGGATTCTTTACAGATGTGACAGTTGGACCATAAAGAAGGCTGAGCACCAAAGAATTGATGATTTCGAATTGTAGTGCAGGAGAAATCTCTTGAGAGTCCCTTGGACTGCAAAGACATCAAACCAGCCAGTCCTAAAGGAAACCAACCCTGAACATTCGTTGGAAGTACTGAAGCTGAAGCTTAATACTTTGGCCACCTGATTTGAAAAGCTGACCCTTGGAAAAGACCCTGATGTTTCGAAAGAGTAAAGTCAACAGGAGAAGGAGGTGGCCGAAGATGAGATGGTTAGATAGCATCACTGACTCAGTGGACGTGAATTTGAGCAAACTCTGGGAGATAGTGGAGGACAGAGGAGCCTGTGTGCCACAGTCCCTGGAGTTGCGAAGAGTTGGACAAGACTTAGTGACTAAACAACAGCTTGGTATTTTCAGCAGGGGCATAAATGATAGTATTTGAGTTCTAGAAAATCTCTCTGGTTGCTGTGTAGACTTTTCGGAATCACTTTCTCTTTCTTTTATCTATTTTGTGTTTTATGTATCATGTAGAGACTTAAGGAAGCACTGTTTTTCTTTTTAAGTAAACTTTTGTCTTTGATAGTTAGCATGCAGCCAGAAAGGTATACAAGGTTATAGCTCTATGCATTTTCACTAAGTCACTAGCATTTTCACTTGTGTAATCATGTTTTACCTTTCACATTTAGATCTATAATCCTCTTGGAATTGAGTTTTGTATATGGTGTGAGGTAGGGGTGAAGGTTATTTATATCTATGTAAATATCCTGTTGACTCAGCATTATCTGTTATAAAGATCATCCTTTCTCCCCTAAATTGCAGTGGCCCTTCTTTCATCAATCAAATAATCATGTAATGTTTGTGAATCTGTTTCTGGACTCTCTGTATTCTGTTCTGTTGGGCTATTTGTTTAATAAAATGCCTTAAATTATTGTCGTTTTGATATCAGGTTTAGTAAGTCTTTCATTTTTGTTTTTCTTCTTTTTTTTGTCTTTTTCTTGGTGTTTAGCATTTACATAAAAATTCTAGAATCACTCTATCAATTTCCACACACACAAAACCTGGCCAAGGTTTGGGTTGGGATTGTATTGAATTTGTAGATCAGTTTGGGAGAGTTTACCGTCTTTACGATATTGACTCTTCTAATCAATGAATGTTACAGGTTGCCTTTAATGTGTTCAAGTTCTATTGGTAGCATTCTTGTATATCTTTCATTAACTTATATTCTTTTTGTTGTTACTGAAAATGATATCTTTTACCATTTCATCTTTTAGTTTTTGTTGTCTGTGCAAATCTGTTGCAATGTGATAGATTTTGTTGTATTGACCTCGTTTCCAAGGATTTTGCTCCGTTCACTTCTTAGTCTTAATAGTTTACCCATAGGTTCATTTGGATTTTCTTTGTGCATGATCATTTTATGTAGGGAAGAGTTTTATTTTTTATTGTCCAGTTCTTATACTTTCCATTTATTTTTTATTGCCTTGTTGCACTAGGGCCTCAGTTATAACTTTGAATAGTAGTGATGATAGCATATATTTCTGGTTCCCAAAACCAGGAAGGAGAGCTTTCAGTATTTAAAGTATGGCATTTACTTAGGAGTCTGGTTGAAAACTTTTTTGTTAAAGAAGAGTGTCTAATTTCTCATTTGATGGGCAGTTACCTATGAACGTGTGTTGACTTTTATCAAATGCTTTTTCTGCAGCCACTGAGATTGTCATATAATTTGTTTCTCCTTTATTTTGTCAACATGGTAATCATATTAAAAAACGTTAAAACAATCTTGTGTTCCTGTCCTAAACTCAACAGATGTGCTATCATTTTTGTGTTTTATTGGATTCAGTTTGCTAATATTTTAAGAATTTTGCTTCTGTGTTTAGGGGGGAGGTTAGCTTGTGGTTTTCCTTTTGTGTAATGAACTTACTTTGTTTTGGCATCAGGGATATGCTTGTCTTATAAAATCAGTGGGGAAGTGTTTCCCTCTTTTGTTCAGTTCTCTGGAAGAGATTGGTATTACTTCTGTCTTCAGTGTTTGATAGAAAATTTATTAGTGAAGGCATCTGAGACTGGAGTTTTCTTTGTAGTAAAGTTTTGTATTATGGATGTAATTATATTAAGTACATATTTCTATATACCATTTCTTGTGTCCAGTTAAACTTTTTTTGGACTATAATTAGGTGTTACCTACCTTTTTTGAGAAAGATACTTAGATTATTGATTTTCAGTCTCCGTTTCTAATGTATGCATTCAAAACTATACATTTTCCTTTAAACCGTGGTTTTAATAGGATCCTAGAAGTTTTGATGTTGTATTCTAATTTTTCTGCTCAAGATGTTTTAAAATGGTCATAGTACTTTTTTCCTTTGACCTTTAGGTAACTTAGACACTTGCTATGAAGTCTGTCTCCCCATGATGAGTCTACACACTGCTGTCTCTGCTGAGTATTTTTTTTCCTCGTCTTTTATTTTTAAAGCTTGGCTTCCTGGGGATCTTTTCTGTTTCTGCATAGCTGTAGGTTCAGCCAAAGACAGAGGTTGTGCGCAATTTTCTCAAGTCAGGAAGGCTTCCTCTCTCTATGGAGAGAGCTGCGTGTGGCCTGGGAAGTCCATTCGAGTTCAGGGCATTTTCAAGTCTGCTCTTGTTTTTACTTCCACAGGCACTCATGTCTTCTCTATGCAGGTATTCAGACTCTGTTTGCTGTGAATGTGTTTGTGTGTTACACATTAGTCTCTGCGATGTATATGCTCAGCCTCTGGTTAACCCCAGGCTACGTGGAAAATTTTTCAAGCCTGTCTTTGCTGTCTTAACTTCCAGAACACCCTGTCTATGGCTTGTCTCAAATAATTGTTTTCTTAGGCTAGCAGAAGCGCTGTCTCTATTAGCTTGTAACTGAGATCACCACCTTGAACAACACTGTTTCATATCAAGTGAGCTTCCGTGACAGTGGAGCTGCTGTTTCTTGCAATTGGTTATGCCCTGGATGAAGTAGCGTACTGCTGGGCAGGGGCCGGGGGTGGAGGGAGGTGATGGGAGGGGCCCCAGGCAAGAGAACTGCAATACTTAGGTTAAGCTCACCAGAGTTCTCCTTCTGTTTGTTGTACACTGGAATTTTCAGAATGCTGAAATGATTGTATTTGACAGTTCTGACTGGCTTTATAGTTGCTTTGTGGGGAGATGATTTATCAACCTCTTCATCATGCCAAAGTGAATCTGTTCTAGCTATTGTATTTTTGAGATTTACAATCTCTATTTGATTTTTACCTTTCCTTTTTCTCTTTAAAACAGGTCCCAGTTCTCCGGTGTGATTCTTCACTTGTCGTTTTATTTTTTTTGGACAGATTAATCATAGTTCTTTTAATGTCCATGTCGGATGACTTCCAGTATTTGGATCACCGGTGGGTCTCTTTATCTCATGTCACCCCGCCCCTCTCCTCTGCCCTGATTCTAGACATCTGGTCTTGTCCCCTCACGTGATATTTTTGCTAGCATGTCAGAGCATGTATTTGTAAAAATTGTAAGAAGCTCTGAATGATGCTGTCTTTTTTTCAGAGTGCAGTAAGTTTTCTGGAAGACAGAGTTGGGGGGCTGCTTGTTTTGATTCGGTCAAGAATTGAGAGGATGTGATTCTGAGTTTCGTTTGTTTTTCTGGCTGCCCTGAGTCTTCCCTGCTTTTGCGCAGGCTTTCTCTAGTTGTGACAGATGAGGCTCTTCTTCCTTGTGGTGCTCGGGGCGCTCCTTGCGGTGGCCTTTCTTGTTGGGGGGCACGGGCCCTAGGTGTGCAGGCTTCAGTAGTCATAGCACGCGGGCTTATTTGCCCCGAGGCATGCGGAATCTTCCCCCACCAGGGACTGAACCCGCGTCCCCCGCATTGGCGGGTGGGTTCCTGTCCACTGCGCCAGAGTTTTATTCTTTTTGAGGAATATCTTACTTTGATATTCTTTTATTCGGGCACAAGCTTTTAGAGATCCCAGTTGAAACCTAAGGTGTTTGCTGGGGGCTTCTTCCTTGGTGAGCCTGAGCCCCACTTTCTTTTCTTCAGTCCTACAAATCTACCAAAATCTCTGCTTAGTATTTTAACCTCACGTGCGCCACTTTCTCTGGTCTTCTGGCTTCTCAGCGTGTGCAGCTTAGGAATCCTGAAGGGAAGTGTTTCGTAGAATGTTAGTCTCGCTCTCTGCACATGTCTTTTCTTTGGCGTCGTGGCTCATCCAGTCCTACTGACTTTGGTGAACCTGAACTCTAATTCTTGAGCACATACCGCTGAACCAAAATATTTGAACCACCACTTCTTTCATGGTCTGCTGGCCCCCAAGTGTACACAGAAATTGTGTACACTTGACCATCGACGTGGCAGATCATGGCAAGTTACCCACGTTAGTGCTTTTCCCTTCTCTCCAGCAACTTGTCTCTTAAGTCCTGGTTGCTTGGGTTGCTGTTGAAGGACTCGAACAGCTTTTTGCTTTTTAAAATTGTATCCTCTCTTTCTTCATGGGGTTACTGAAGCAACTACTTCACTCTTTATGGAAGTGGAGCGCCACAAAAGTATTCTTAGTGTCATTACTTTATTTGATCTAAGCTGACAGATGTATGATCATGCAATTCTTTTTCTCTAGATTAGAATCTTGGAATAATCAAGGAGTCTCTCAAAGGTATAACTAGACTGGAAAGACTGAAAAGTCATCTTGCAAAATTTGAACTAGGGAAATTTTACTCAAAATATATCAGTAGCTAAGAGACAAAACTGTTTTGCATAAACTGACCTGCAGTGTTATTATAATTTTGGTCTTATGAATGCTTTATTTGGAATTATTTCTTACAGTAAAATCAATCATGACTATATAAGGAAATTTTACAAAAATTTGATAATGACTTTTAGTGTGTGGGTCACAGCAAACTATGGAAAATTCTGAAAGAGTTGAGAATACAGACCACCTTACCTACCTCTTGAGAAACCTGTTTGCGGGTCCAGAAGCAGCAGTTACAATCAGACATGGAACAGCAGACATGGAACAACAGTTAGAATTGGACATGGTTCCAAATAGGGAAAGGAGAAGGTCAAGACTGTATATTGTCACCCTGCTTATTTAACAAATATACAGAGTACATCATGCGAAATGCTGGTCTGGATGAATCTCAAGTTGAAATCAAGATTGCCAGGAGAAATATCAATAATCTCAGATATACAGATGACACCACCCTAATGGCAGAAAGCATAGAAGAACTAAAGAGCCTCTTGATGAAGGTGAAAGAGGAGAGTGAAAAAGCTGGCTTAAAACTCAAATTCAAAAAATGAAGATCATGGCATCCAGTCCCATCAGTTCAGTTCAGTTCAGTTCAGTTGCTCAGTCGTGTCTGACTCTTTGCAACCCCATGAACCACAGCACGCCAGGCCTCTCTATCCATCACCAACTCCTGGAGTCTACTCAGACTCATGTCTATTGAGTTGGTGATGCCATCCAACCATCTCATCCTCTGTCATCCCCTTCTCCTCCCGCCCTCAATCTTTCCTAGCATCAGGGTCTTTTCCAGTGAGTCAGCTCTTTGCATCAGGTGGCCAAAGTATTGGAGTTTCAGCTTCAACATCAGTCCTTCCAATGAACATCCAGGACGGATCCCCTTTAGGATGGACTGGTTGGATCTCCTTCCAGTCCAAGGGACTCTCAAGAGTGTTCTCCAACACCACAGTTCAAAAGCATCAATTCTGCATTCAGCTTTCTTCACAGTCCAACTCTCACATCCATATAGGACCACTGGAAAAACCACAGCCTTGACTAGACGTCTGAACCTTTGTTGACAAAGTAATGTCTCTGCTTTTTAATATGCATCACTTCATGGCAAATAGATAGGGAAACAATGGAAACAGTGACAGACGTTATTTTCTTGGGCTCCAAAATCACTGCATTTGGTGACTGCAACCATAAAATTAAAAGACGCTTGCTTCTTGAAAGAAAAGCTATGATCAACCTTGACAGCATATTAAAAAGCAGAGAGATCACTTTGCTGAGAAAGATCTGTACTGTCAAAGTTATGGTTTTTCCAGTAGTCATGTATGCATGTGCAAGTTGGACCATAATGAAGGCTGAGCGCCAAAAAATTGCTGCTTTCCAACTGCGGTGCTGGAGAAGACTCTTGAGAGTCCTTTAGACAGCAAGGGGATTAAACCAGTCATTCCTAAAGGAAATCAACCCTGAATATTCATTGGGAAGACTGTTGTTGAGGCTAAAGCTCTGATACTTTGGCCACCTGATGCGGAGAGCTGACTCTTTGGAAAAGACCCTGATGCTGGGAAAGATTGAAGGCAGGAGGAAAAGTGGGTGACAGAGGATGAGATGAGTAGAAACTCCAGGACATAGTGAAGGACAGGGAGGCCCGGCAGGTCCACGGGGTCACAAAGAGTTGGACATGACTGAGTAACTGAACAACAGCAAAGAATCATATTGTTTGAGTTTATGATTTGGAAAACACAGATATTTAAATTATAGTGTCAAATTATTGTTTAGGTTTTTTTTTTTTTTTTAGTTTTAAGTGAAACAACACAGAATGCTAAACTTTTAGAGCTAGTTTATTTTGGATCTAATACTTTTCATTATATTATAGAAAGTAAAAATCAATTTTGAAAATAGCTTTTAAAAATTATTAGGTAAGATTCATTGGTTGTAACAAATATACTGCTCAAATGAATGATATAGATTATGTGGGGGGCTGTGCAGGTGTGAAGGGAAAGGGTATGTGGGAAATCTTTGTACCTTACTCTCAATTTTGTTGTGAATCTTAAACAGCTCTAAAAAAAATTAAAGTCTTCAAAAAATTGTTAGATACAGAGAAATTACATTCACCTGCTCTGATATACCAGTGTTATATTGTTATACAGCAATCTACTTTTCTTAGAAGTAATTTACATTAGTAGCAGTTAATATCGATAAGCTGCTCACTAGGTGTCAGATCCTAAGGGGAAAATTTAGTAAGGTCTAATAAACTCTGAATAGTGAGAAAGTTAGACTGTTCAAATGTTCTCAGCTGTCATTTGAATGACTGCTGACACCCTAATACCTATGGAAAGGCCAGCCGTAATCCTAGATCCTTGTAATGTTGGAACAGGGAGGTCTTTACCCATCAAGTCTAGAATCTTAATTTCTTGGATGAAAACGTCATGACCCAGAAAGGGTAAGTGATTTCCCCAAATGATTTACTCCAGGATCCCAGAGTCTGCTCATTAGACAGAGCTGGGATTGGAATAGACAAATTATTGTGGCCCAATTTGGAAATTTACCCTAAGCTGTCCTTATCACAGTGCATATTTATCAAATGTCAAACTGCCACAGCGTCTCCACTGCATTCCGTTAGAAAAATAACCTTAAAAGGTGAAGTTGTCCGTGGGTGGAGATGACAGTGACTCAGCAGTGTCCTTGAGCCCGTTAATGACTTAGCAGGGCTCTCTGTAGAGACGCTTCTGCCTCCATCTGCCGGATCGCTTTCAGTGGCCCTCCCCCTCCACCCAGCCCCAGTGCTATAGCTTTGGCCAAAATAAAGGAACAGCAACATGACAGCAACAACACAACAGCCAGTGTGCGTGCGTGCTAAGTCGCTCAGTCCTGTCCGGCTCTTTGTGACCCCGTGGGCTGCAGCCCGCCAGGCTCTTCTGTCCATGGGCTTCTCCAGGCAGGAATACTGGAGTGGGTTGCCAGGCCCTCCTCCAGGGCATCTTCCCGACCCAGGGGATTGAATCTGCATCTCTTATGTCTCCTGCATTGGCAGGTGGGTTCTTTACCACCAGCACCACCTGGGAAGTCCAAAAAAAAAAAAACCAACACATCTAAAAAACAAAAAAAAACCCAAACCTTGATTTTATTTATTTATTTATTTTACCTAAATGTGATCTTTAGAGCATTTAAAAAATTTCAAAGATTAAAATGCACCATTTCTGTTACTTATGTCAAATCTTTTCATTTATGCTGTTTTAGGTGTTAATTAGGCTTCCCTGGTGCTCAGTGGTTAAGAATCCATCTACAATGTAGGAGAGTCAGGTTCAATTACTGGGTCGGGAATATCTCCTGGAGAAGGAAATGGCAACCCACTCTAGTCTTCTTGCCTGGAGAATCTCCGTGGACACAGAAGCCTGGCGGGCTACTGTCCATGGGGTTGCAAAGTGTCGGACACAACTGAGCGACTAAGCCCACATCCATGGTGGATGGGCAGCAGGACAGAGTAAGTATCCCTGAACACAAACACTGGCAAGTAGGGACAGAAAGCTTGGCTAGCGGTTTTTATTTTTGTCTTTTTATTATGGAAAAACTTTAAATGTATTCAAAAGTAGAGAAAATGGTAGAATGAATCCCTATTTTACTAATCATGAAGGCTTAACAATGGTCAACATACGGCCAATCTAGCATCTTTTATCTGCCTCTCCCCACTGGATTACTTTAAACAAAGCCCAGATGTCTTATTATTTCATCTGTGACTATGCCAGAGTGTATCTTTAAAACAATAAAGAGACTTGCCTTTGTAAAAAAATAAAAAATAACCACAATGCTATTAGCACACCAGAAAACAGCATTCTTTGCTGTCATCAAATGTCTGATGAGTATTCAGATTTCCCTGATTGTCTTGTAAATGTTTTCTCAGTTGGTGTGTTAGAATCAGATCCAAATAAGGACCACGCATGCACTTAGTTGATAAATGTCCCAGGACTCTTTTAATCTATAGGTTCACCCTTTTCTCCCTCCTCTGGCGATTTATTGCAGAAACCAAATTCTTCACCTGTAGAATTTCCTACAGTATGAAATTTTGCTAATTATATCGCCCTGGTGTAGCTTAATTTTCCTGTCCCCTGTATTTCCCGTAAACTGGTAACTAGAACCAGAACTTTGGCAGATTTTCCATTTTCGGGCAAAATTTTGGGGTAGGGGACATATACTTTCTAGCCACCTTCCCCAGTGGCTCAGTGATAAAGAACCCGCCTGCAGTGCTGGAGACATGGGTTCAATCCCTGGATCAGGAACATCCTCTGGAGGAGGAAATGGCAACCCACTCCAGCATTCTTGCCTGGAGAATCCCATGGACAGAGGAGCCTGGTGGGCTACAGTCCACGGGGTTGCAAAGAGTTGGACACAACTGACTGAGCATACACACACACATACTTTCTCCTGCCGGACATCAGGGGGCACATGCTACCTGGCCTTCCTGTTTGTAGGGTGAAGTTTGACCTGTGAACAAGTGTTGTCAGCCTGACAGATCCATTATAAACTCCCCCATCTGCTTTGTGCCTGGTGGTTTTAGCAATCATTGGTAATTATCATCTAGATCAGGGGCTGGCAGACTCTTTCTGTAAAGGGCCGGATAGTGAATATTTTGGACTTTGAGAGCCATATGGTCTCCATCATTGCACAGAGCAACCTTAGGTAACATGTAAATAACTGGGCATAACTGTGTTCCTATAAAACTTTACTTACCAGATTAGTTCTGGCCTGTTGGCCACTTTTTTTTGCTGACTCCTGACCTACATCAATTATTTCATAAGGGGTTGCAAGATAATATGATTCTATCATTCTTTCTTTGTTTATTCACTGAGAGGCTTCTATAAAGAATTTGACCTCATCAGTTATTCAGCTCCTCTAAGCAACTGTTTGTAAAGGAAAAGCAGGGTAAATACTGGAGTCTTTCCCTTTGTTTATTATCCATCTTCAGAATAAGGTGTTGGTTTCCTAGCATCTTGCAGAGGTGATCATTTTGTTTTTAAAGTATTGTCATGGAATTCCGGATCTTTGACAGAGTCGATGTTTCAGGCCTCCTAGACTTGGGCCCTGTACATGCTCAGAAGAGCCTCGCAGCTGTTGCCTTAATAGTCAAACTGCAGCCGTGTGGCACTTCCCAGACTTCTTTATTTTATTGTTATTATTATATTTTTGTCTTTGAGTGAATCTAAATCCCAAATCTCAAGGACAGATGTCCTCAAATATTTTCCTTTGGCTGGTGTTAAATGAGTGCCCATTCTATGTCAGACCCAGTCCTGGATCCTTTCCTCCCAGGCATCTTTATCTCCCTGGCAGAAAGGCTCTGATGTACAGTTGTTATAGAATAAGTGGTCTCCTTCTGCAGCTGTAGAATTCATGATGCTCTGGTTTCCAGTTTTATTAGGTAAGAAAAACATGTTTTTCAAATTCAACAGTGAGATTCTTCCACATAGCTTTCCATAGTTTTTAATCTATGTTCAAACATTTGTTTTTAATCACGGCTAAGTCACTGCTATCAAGCGAGATTGACATTTAAGTGTTCACAATGCAATATTATTTAGTTAGCCTGCAATCTGAAATTTGATTTAATACCCTCTGGTTTTTCATTAGTGCCATGTAGGGAAAAAAAACGGACATGTTTAAAGAGCTCAAATTTAACACTGTCAGAACTGTTGAAATGCTCTCTCCTGGTGACTCATCCAAAGTTCACTTCGATCAGTGGACTGTTCTGATGCTCCTTGCTTCCTCTCTCTGTTGTTTTAGCGCTGAGTTCGCTCTTATTTTCTCTCTCCTGTGGCCAGACTTTCACCCTAAACCCACAGGCTCTGTCTCCCCTCAGTTATTTGAGTTTCTGTGAGGTGTTGGTGTTGGTGCCCTGCTGCTGCTTTTGACAGCTCCTTGTCACCCTCTCTTCCCTTGGCTTTAGGGGCGACCTTTAGTTTTTCTTCTCATCCTCTTCTTACTTGCTTCCCTCTCCTCTCTTTTCCCAGCCCACCAGCAGTGTGCCCGGATCTTGTTTGATCTCACCTCTGCATTTCTCTCTGACTTGCTAGGGGAGCTCGTGGTTTGCCAGTCTTGCTTTCACGATTTTAGTTATCCCCTCTCTGCTCTTGATTCTAGAGCCCAGTCTCCAACGCTGAGCTCTGATGTTTCTATTTCTATATTTATTGTCGAGGATGAGATGTTTAAACACTGACTAATTTTTTTTTTTAACAACTGAAGATAAAATCCAAGAAAAGAGTATGCCATGTTCCTGAGGTACCTTTCAATGTAGTCCTGTCCCTCTTGAAGTCCCTGGTGGTTGGCTGATCAATGAAAGGCTCGTGAAGATGGGTTTAAAGCCTCTGAAAGTTGTCTACGGATCCCTCTCTGTTACCATCTTCGGCTATACCCTGTCTCTGCTCTGGCCCTCTATCTGCTGGCTGACCTTGCTTTAGACTACTTTATAACATTTCTCTATTTAATATATCTTGCCACACCACAAGTTTCCCTTTTTTTTCTGGAAAGATTTTCCAGATGAATTCTGACCAGCTTCAGATACCAGAAGCTGAATCCCTTTTCTCTCAACCATAAAACTGGTGTGTGTGTGTGTGTGTGTGTGTGTGTGCTTTTGGCAACTCCACGGACTGTAGCCCACCAGGCTCCTCTGTCCATGGGACTTTTCAGGCAAGAATACTTGAGTTGGTTGCCATTTCCTGCTCCAGGGGATCTTCCCAACCCAGGGATCGAACTCCACTCTCTTGAGTTTCCTGCACTGGCAGGCGATTCTTTACCACTGAGCCACCTGGGGCGCTCGAGTAGGTGGCTCAGTGGTAAAGAACCTGCCTACCAATGCAGGAGGTGAGGGTTCTATCCCCGAGTTGGGAAGATCCCCTGGAGAAGGAAATGGCAACCCACTCCAGGATTCTTGCTTGGAAAATCTCAAGGGTGGAGTAGCCTGGCAGGCTACAGTCCATGGGGTTGCAGAAGAGTCTGATATGCTTAAATGACTAAATAACACCACCACAGAATTAGGAGGAATTTTTTTTTTCATGACTTAAAGACTTCCCCAAGCCCATTATTTTCTGCACTGATGAGAAGGGAAGCAATGTTTTATTTCTTATCTTTTGAAGATGTATTTAGTATGTCTGACACACAACAAAATCATTTAACCCTAATGTATAATAAATGTAAAACTTTATTTCCTAACAATGTGCTCCTTTTCCTATACAAACATCATTTTTATCACATTAAGAAAACATTGAAGGTCTTTCTTTATCCTGATCTTCACAGCTGAGTATGTGTCGATCAATAAAGCCACTTTCTGTAACTGTGTTGCAGAGTGACACATTCATTAAGATTGAGGCCGAAAGGCCTTTTGAGAAAAGCCCTTCAGGGCAAATAAATTCAATAACACTTAATCTAATTTCTGTTTCTGCTTACCAAGCTTGTATTAAGGCAAATAGTAAATGTGGTAGAATTTAGAAAGTGATTTTTTTCCTTTAAAAATCTTTGCCCATTATTAATTGAAGTATTTTGTTCATCGGATTGATCACATTTTACTGAGTCAGAGCACAGGTGGGCCTTGGTAAGTACAAATATTCAGGATATGTAGGCATTTCTGTTGAGGATGGAGGAGAGAGGATATATTCCTTAGAATTATGGGAAGTGAGCAAAACACTTTTGGGAGAGATGAAAACAAAAATATTTTCATTTGTGACTTTGTTTTTACTTTAGAATAACAGTATAGCAAGAACACCTTTCTAGCTTTTACTTTATTTATAATTTTGAGAAAGTTGTGAGTTTCGAGAATAGTAGTGGTCATTTTTACTAAGTGTATAAGGAAACATTTAGAGAAAATTTAAAATGCTTTAAGTGCAAAGTATACCTCTTCATGGAGAAGGAAATGGTAACCCACTCTAGTGTTCTTGCCTGGAGAATCCAAGGGACGGAGGAGCCTGGTGGGCTGCTGTCTATGGGGTCACACAGAGTCAGACACGACTGAAGTGACTTGGCAGCAGCAGCAGCAGCAGACCTCTTCAGATTGATGTCCTGATATTTACAGACAAAGAATCCTATAGAAGCTGTAATCTCTGATTTTCATTAATGAGTATCTAGGAGCCTAAACCTAAAGCTGACTGTGGGTAAATATTTATGAAAATGGGATTTTCAGTGATGAAGATAAAAGAATTCATTCATTTGTTCAACATATATTGAGGGCTTTCTAGATGGTATGATTTAAGGACTTCTCATATCACCTATGGAGAAGGCACTGGTACCCCACTCCAGTACTCTTGCCTGGAAAATCCCATGGATGGAGGAGCCTGGTGGGCTGCGGTCCATGGGGTCGCTAAGAGTCGGACACGACTGAACAACTTTGCTTTCACTTTTCATTTTTATGCATTGGAGAAGGAAATGGCAACCCACTCCAGTGTTCTTGCCTGGAGAATCCCAGGGACGGGGGCGCCTGGTGGGCTGCCGTCTCTGGGGTTGCACAGAGTCAGACATGACTGAAGCGACTTAGCAACGGCAGCAGCATATTAACCTAAAGCAGGAATGAGTTTAGATTATTCCTGGAACTTAGCAAACGGGGATGTGACAGGAAGGTGATATGAGTGGTGAATCCAGACTGAAGGGAATGCAGAGGCCAGACTGTGCAGGGAGCACCCTGCCGCAGGGAGTCTGGACTGTAATCTCTATGTAATGGAAAACTATTCAGTGATGGTAACTGTTTCGCTTAGTATTAATATTCATATATAAAACAATATTTAGAGAAAATATAGAAACCTTAATGACAAAGTATACCTCCTTAGGTTGATGTCTATAAAAATATAATCTAATTTACATTTCTAGAAGTTCATATTTGAGCTGCAAAGAAGATAGTTTGTAGTGGGGCAAGAATGAAGCAGGAAGATCATTTAGGAGACAATATCCTGACAGACAGGCTTTCTAGGTGGTGCTGGTGGTAAAGAATCTGCCTACCAATGCAGGATACGCAGGAAATGTGGGTGCGATCCCTGAGTCGGGAAGATCCCCTGGAGGAGGGCATGGCACCCCACTCCAGTGTTCTTGCTGGGGAAATGCCACGGACACAGAGAAGCCTGGCAGGCCACAAGGGGTGACCACGCAGGTCACCCGTGGGGTCCCACCATGGGATCGCAAAGAGTCAGACACAACAATTGTAATGGACCAGGTCACCCGTGGGGTCCCACCATGGGATTGCAAAGAGTCAGACACAACAATTGTAATGGACCAGGTCACCCGTGGGGTCCCACCATGGGATCGCAAAGAGTCAAACACAACAGTTGTAATGGACCAGGTCACACGTGGGTGCAGTTGGAAGACTGGAGACACACTTTGTGGGCAGAATTGACTCTTCTCCCCAGTGGGTTGGATGTGAGGAGTGGGATGCGGGGTAGGGTGAAGCACGACTCTTGGGTTGTGGCCTGAAAACCAGAGAATGAGAAGCTCACACACACTGTAAAGCAGTTTGACCCAAATTTACGAAGTAACTAATCATTAATTTAAAAAGCAGAGGATGGTGGTGCCATTCATTATGATGGAGAAACTGTATTGGGTGTGGTTAGAAGTGAAGATCAAAAACTGGTCTTGGATTTAATTCAGGTCTGAAATGTTAGTAAGAAGACAAGGGGCAGTGTTGGGTAGGCGGTCTGTAACTCAGGGGAGAGGTGTGAGCTGTAGTCCCAGAATCAGGGGGAGCTGTCAGGGGGCATTAAAAGACAGCCTTCGGAATGGCAGAAAATAATGGCAAATGAAGCAACTGACAAACAACTAATCTCAAAAGTATACAAGCGACTCATGCAGCTCAATTCCAGAAAAATAAACGACCCAATCAAAAAATGGACCAAAGAACTAAATAGACATTTCTCCAAAGAAGACATACAGATGGCTAACAAACACATGAAAAGATGCTCAACATCACTCATTATCAGAGAAATGCAAATCAAGACCACAATGAGGTACCATTTCACACCAGTCAGAATGGCTGCAATCCAAAAGTCTACAAGCAATAAATGCTGGAGAGGGTGTGGGGAAAAGGGAACCCTCCTACACTGTTGGTGGGAATGCAAACTAGTGCAGCCACTATGGAGAACAGTGTGGAGATTCCTTAAAAAACTGGAAATAGAACTCCCTTATGACCTAGCAATCAATCCCACTGCTGGGCATACACACCAAGGAAACTAGAATTGAAAGAGACACGTGTACCCCAATGTTCATCACAGCACTATTTATAATAGCCAGGACATGGAAGCAACCTAGATGTCCATCAGCAGATGAATGGATAAGAAAGCTGTGGTACATATACACAATGGAGTATTACTCAGCCATCAAAAAGAATACATTTGAATCAGTTCTAATGAGGTGGATGAAACTGGAGCTGATTATACAGAGTGAAGTAAGCCAGAAAGAAAAACACCAATACAGTATACTAACACATATATATGGAATTTAGAAAGATGGTAATGATAGCCTTTTATGTGAGACAGGAAAAGAGATGCAGATCTACAGAACAAATTTTTGGACTCTGTGGGAGAGGGCGAGGGCGGGATGATTTGGGAGAATGGCACTGAAACATGTATAACATCATATAAGAAACGAATCGCCAGTCTAGGTTCGATGCAGGATACAGGATGCTTGGGGCTGGTGCACTGGGATAACCCAGAGGGATGGTGAGGGGAGGGAGGTGGGAGGGGGGTTCAGGAGTGGGAACTTATGTACACCCGTGGTGGATTCATGTTAATGTATGGCAAAACCAATGCAGTATTGTAAAGTTAAAAATAGGAAAAAAAAGAAAACAACAACTGTGGGAGCAGATGGGACGATCTGAGGCACATAGGAAGGACCAGTGGCTCCAGACCAAGCGCTCCGGTGCCCCAACCTTCAGAGACGTGGCAGAGGAGGAGCTGGCAGAGAACGAGTGGTCCCAAAGAGACCTGGGGAAGTGTGGCATCCTGGCAGGGATGAGAAGAGAGGGTTTTGGGAGGAAGGCCGTGGGCAGTGGGTGGGAAATCCTAGAGAGGTGAAACGAGATGAAGGCAGAAAAGGATCCATTTATTACCTTTATAGTCGACTTCTGCCTTCAGAAAGCTCATCTCATTTACTTTTGTGTCCTCAATGTCTAGCACATAGCTTGACACATCATAGGCATTGGGTAAATACTTGTTGAATAATTAAATGAAAGAAGTGGTGTGAAAAGAGGGCTACATCATGAGTCTATTGGAATTAAAATTCAACTACTGCTCCTTTAAGTATTTTCTGAAGGAATTGAAGATGGCTTTCCTATCAATTACTAATATATTGATTAAAACGTTTTGAAAGTCTTTGATTTCAGGAGTATGATTGTGTAGTGTTTTTGACCAGTAGGTATGTTTCCTTTGTTTTCCAAAATATAGGCAGTTACATTGGTTTGGGAGAAGGAGCATTTGAGTGTGTATGTATGTGTGGCATTAGTTTTATTTGAAATCAGCATTAAAATAATTAACTTACTTCTACCTAAGTCTGAAGTTGTAGAAATGTTGCAAAGCACCTACGTTAGTCTCTTTGATCATGTTATTCTTTCTTGATATAGTTAGAGATTTTTATTAAATTTGGCCAAGGGAAATAATGGGGGAAGGATTAATAGCAAAGAGATTTGTCTAATGGGAAAAGAGTCACTTTTAACAATGTAATTTGCAGCCTATATTCCTATTAACACTTGATCTTCTTATATTCTCCTTTCGCTTCTTCCAAGTAAAGTAAGATACCAGACAAGCAATCTAAACTTATAAAAGAATGAATGAAAGAAAGTGTAGTCGCTCAGTCATGTCTGACTCTTTGCGACCCTGTGGACTGTAGCCCACCAGGCTCCTCTGTCCATTGAATTCTCCAGGCAAGAATACTGGAGTGATTGCCATTCCCTTCTCCAGGGGATCTTCCTGACTCAGGGATCAAGCCTGGGTCTCTTACATTGCAGGAAGATTCTTTACCATTTGAGCCACCAGGGAAGCCCAAACTTAATACGACTTATACATTATCTGTTCATGTCCTATATAGACAGAATACTCATGAAAAAATAAAATAAAATTTCCCTTTCAACTCATCAGGTTGTGGAGATTATTAGAATCCTATAAATTTGGTAGATTACGTTTTACTTGATGTGTGTTCTATCTATAGATAGAAAACCTGGGTAACTTGGTTCAGCGCATATTCTTATAACCACTACCGGTTTAGAATGCCGCAGTACTTAAAAATATCAGTGGATACATTATTTATAAATGTCTGACAGCATCCATATAGTGTTTACTTATGTAAAATATTTCTACCCGTGTGATTTCATTGAATCCTTACGACACCTGCTGAGACAGGTGTTCCTTCTTAGTCCAAGATCATATAACTGTCAGTGTCAGAGCCGAGCCCCACATCTGGGTGTCCTGACTCATTTCAGACCGCCTGCAAGAGATGGCCATGCCTCTGGCTCCCCACATGTCCTGAGACTGCAGGTGTGGATATACATAGGGTGAGAAGAACCTGACTTCTCTCCCTCATTGCTGGACATGCACGCTGGCTTAAGAGCTGGCAAATGATGAATCGTTAAGTCCCTCCTCCATCTGTATAAACAGTGGCCTCGCATCCAGAAGTAAAGCCTGGAGTGCTCAGTCATTAATTCTGCTGTATTCTAATAAATAGATTATGATTCCCCATCAAATTAAATTGCCTGGTTGTGGAGGAAGGGTAAAGTAAGAGTTTCAGTCTTTGACAGAAGTTTTCTGGAAGTGCTCAGAAGGCTGCCAAGCAACCACTAAGGGTTATTGGTGTTGGAGGTTAAATTCATTTTAGAGTCGGCTGGTGATCCTTCAGGAATGAGTATTCAGCACCCACTGAGCGTTTTCTTCCAGGGTTTTCTAAGTTAGAGCCTTTTTTAATAACAAGAAGGATTGTTCTTAATGAAAAGGCACAGCCACCCCCTACCCCCACCCCTACCAATATGAGCTTGTCATGCTATACAAAAGCTTAAATATTGTTAATGTTCCCTAAGGGGGCACTATGATCACTGAGACTGAAACCAGCATATTATTGGAAATTTGTAATTATTAACAGTAATGTGAGTTTTTCAGACTCTAACTGGAAGCTAACTTAATGAATCTCTGGATGGAAAGACTGGACATTCTTGAAGATAGATGCCACATGTATGGTGTAAGTTTACTTTGAGACTCAAGAGCCATAAATACTAAGATTTGGAGTGCAGGGATTTGTGAATGCATGATTTAGCATTATATGGCCAGTATGTATCCTTTTTAGTAGCTGAACTTAAAATCAGTGTCCTACCTTGGTTATTCACAAAGGAGGATGGTGCTGCAAGTGCCAGGATCTTTCATATTGCTTTTCACTTTTTGGGTGAAAAAAAGTGGGTTAGAGCTATTAGTCAAGAATTTAAGATGTCATAAAAACTGATGATCAAAACCCGAAAATGTTTGAATAACGATGTTCCAGTTTTGCACAAAAAGAAATTAAAAATAGAAGCAAGTCTTTAGCACCATCTCTAAAAACAGGAACCATAGGTAATGAAAGTGACAGCTGCTCAATCTGTATCAGTTTTTTGGTTAGAGAGTCCTTTAGAATATACTGTCTACCCATGTAGGAAGCAATGTTAATACTGTTTATTTTCCAGGATTGGAGGAGGATCCAGGAAATGAGAATTGAAACTTGGCCATGTTGCTGTTTCATAAGGGGGAAAAATATAACCTGTCCTGTTAATGCCAAATTAAAATGGTTGATGGACTCCATGAGCATGATTCAGGCTAAATGAAACCAGTATGAGAAATATTGGAAGAAACTAAATTCACCCTGAGACATATAAATATAATTTATATGGACACTGGAGTGAGACAGAGGATAGAGCCCTGGACAGGCAACAAAATAGTATCACATTTGATGGCTTATTTTTTGAGCTCCCTTTGTTCTTATTTGGAAAAAATGCTTACCTTTTGTGTCCATTTACATATCCTTTGGGGCTTCCCAGGTGGTGCTAGTGGTAAAGAACCCACCTGCCGAAGCAGGAGACACAAGAGATGAGGGTTTGATCCCTGGGTCAGGAAGATCCCCTGGAGAAAGGCATGGCAACCCACTTGAGTGTTCTTGCCTGGAGAATCCCCATGGACAGAGGAGCCTGGGGGGCTACAGTCCATGGGGTCGCAAAGAGTCGGACACGACGGAAGCAGCTTAGCACAGCACAGCATATGTCTATCAAATAGGAATGACGGTGCCCTTCATTATTGTGAAGGTTATGTATGTTTCTAAAATTCTTGAGTTTCTTAGAGAAAGTCTCTTAATTAACAGAAGTAATTATAGTAAAAATTATAAAAGTTTATATATAGAATAAGGTACAGGGCACTTTCTTTTGACCAAGAACTTTCTAACACAAAAATTGCAAGGATCTCTTAGGCAGCTTCAAAGTGTGCAAGGAAGTCCTTTAGGTAGGATGATGATAAATGGTGGCTGCCTGCTGTCACTCATCGAGGTCACAGAGTAGAGACCTCTGTGTCCCCTCGTGGAAGCGTAGTCACGTGGGTCCTCCAGCTCCCCAGCCAGAACCCCAGGGATATAACAGAGAGAAATAATGGTTCCATGAACACATGGTTAATGTGGTAGAGTGGCAGCTGGAGACAGGCGCCGACCTGACAAAATATAGTAAGAGCACATAAGGAGATTTAAATGCAGCCTAAGAAGACTTCCTAGAGATGAAAAGCATGATTTTCCCATCAAGCATTTCAGTGAATGAATGGAAGGAGATGACAGTCTTCCCGGAGACTTGAATGAAGAGCCAGGGCTCTCAAGTGGAAGAAGTTGAACGCATAGAACAAAAATATAAAGAAAGGGATCAAAATTACAAGAGAAAATGGATCTAGGAAATATAACATGTGAGTAACAGGAGAGCCAGAGGGAGGAAAAGGAGAGAGGGAGGAAAGGCAATAACTAAATAAATATAAGAAATGAATTTTCTGAGCTTGAAAATCAAAACTTGTGTCTGTACATTCAAATGGCTCATCAAGTTCCAGGCAAGATTTCTAAATTCTCTGTGTATACTGGAAAAGTTCTTGAACTCTTAAGAATACAAAGCAAAATCTTAAAAGCTTCCAGAAACAGAGAATGAATTACCTACCATTTAAGGAGTATCAGACTAGCAACCTATTTCTCATTGATGACCCCAGAAGCTAGAGATAGTGGAGTAACTTCCATAGACCATGGAGACAAAAGGTCAGCAGCCTGAAAATCACATACACAGTCAAACTACCATCTCTCTTAGGGTAAAAGGAATTTACTGTTAAGTAAGAATTCAGAGATGTCATCACCCATTTTCTAACAAAAGTACTCAAGAAAAGAGTATCAAATGAAAAGCATCCAAACAAAAGTTAATCAGAAATACTTCAAGGTGAGCAGAGATAATAGCAGAGGACATTTTTCTTTTTCTTTTTTTTAAATTTCTAAATTAACCGTTTAATTCAAGTGGAAAGGAAAGAGTAAGTTCAAATAGTCTTTACATTAAATGTGAATGCACTGAATTTTCCCATACTGTTAGACTAAATTCAAAAGGAAAACCCAGCTATATGGTATTTTTAAGAAACATTTGAAACAAAGTAATGGAAGTTGAAAAAAAAAATGGTAGACAAAGATCCCAGGTCAATACAGAGAGTCAGAGGAACTATCGATATTAGGGTTAATATTTAAGTTAAAGGCATAATTAGAATAAGGAAAGAGATTATATAATGATTCTTAAGAAGCACAGTTTATGAAGAAGATACAAGAACCTGTATATGTAAAGAACATAGTCATTAAATCTGTAAAGCAGAAGATTAGAAATGCAGTTATGGTGAGACACTTTAGTAAGCCTTTCTCATTTGTCTCAACCCGTCTTAACTTCGTGCAGACCTCTAAGATGGAGAAATAGAATAAGTAAAAAAGTTAGATTTAATAGATATGCAAGAACCTTACATCCTTTGAATACAGAATATTCTTTTCTGGTTTACTTACAAACCTTGATTATATACTTGACCACAAAGAAGACCTTAACAAAGTCAAAGGAAAAGAGATTTTTACAGATCTTGTTCCCTGATCATAATCCAGTAAGATCAGGAATGAACCAGAGAAGGTAATAAAGAAGAAACTTTACTTGGAAATTTAAAATCACTCTTTATGGCCTTTGTATCAAAGGAAGAGGCAAAAGTCAATTTACATGATATCTAGAAATCAGTAAAGGGGGCATGATTTATTCTAAAAGCTATGAGGTGGAATGAAAGCTATAGGCAGTGGAAGTTTACAGCCTTGGGATGTATTCATTATTTAAGAATAAAGACAAAGTGTACCTCGTCATGAAATGAGAAAGAAGAATGACAAAACAAACTAAAATAATCAGAAAGAGGCAATAACAAAGATAAAAGCTGAAGTTAATGAAATAAAAAATAATGGATAAATACATATGCTAAATTTACATGTGCTAAATTGCCTCAGTCATGTCCGACTCTTTGCTACGCTATGGACTGTAGAGCCCACCAGGCTCCTCTGTCCCTGGGATCCAGCTGTAAACAGCTGGTTCTTTGAAACAGTAAGATAAGACATAAAGATTTGTGTCTGATTAGGAAATGAATAGAGAGTGAAAAATTTGCAGACTGGAAATGGGAAAAAGGATATAATCAGAGCTACAGGAGCAATCCAAAGAAGATAACAAAGATAACTGCATTTGAGACTTCCCTGGTGGTCCAATGGCTAAGACTCCGTGCTCCCAATGCTGGGGGCCCAGAATTCATCCCTAGTCAGGGAACGAGATCCCACATGCTGCAAGCAAGGATCCTGCTGTATGCCACAACAGAAATAAAGGATCCGGCATGCTGCACCTGAGACCCAGTGCAGCCAAACCAATGCATAAATAAAAACAAATGCTAAAAAAGATAATTGCATTCAGCTCCAGGACAATAACATTTCAGAAACCTGAAATGGATTATTTCCTTGCCAAATATAAATGTCTAAATTTGACTCAGGAAAAAGCAGAAAATTTGAGTAAGACAATAAATACCATAAAAGACATTGGAAAAATGATTAAAGATCTTTCGTTTAAAAAGGCCATGGTGGGACTTCCCTCGTGGTATAGTGAGTGAGGGTCGGCCTGCTAATGCGGGAAACATGGATTCGGTCCCTGAATGGGGAAGATCCTACATGCCATGGGCAACTGAGCCCAAGCACCACAGCTACTGAAGCCTGTGCCCCCTAGGGCCCGCGACCCACAGCTGATGAGCCCCTGTGCTGCAACTACTGAAGCCCCAGCGCCCCAGCGCCTCGCCCCACAACCAGAGAAGCCTGCATAATGAGAAGCCTGTGCTCTGCAACTCGAGAAAGCCTGCTTGCAGCAATGAATACCCAACAAATAAAAAATAAATAAACATTATTTTTAGAAAGGCAATGGGATCATGTGAAGTTATAGATGAGTTTTATATGTGTGTGTGTTTAGTTGCTCAGTCATGCCCGACTCTTTGAGACGCCATGGATTATAGCCCGCCAGGCTCGTCTGTCCATGGAATTCTCCAAGCAAGAATATTGGATCGGGTTGCCATGCCCTCCTCTAGGGGATCTTCCCAACCCAGGAACTGAACCCAGGTCCTCTGCATTGCAGGTGGATTCTTTACCATTTGAGTAGGGTTTATTCCAAGAACAGAAGAGTGCTACTCTTATCAGTGAAATCCCTCACCGGATCAAATTAGGGCTAGAAAACCATATGGTCGTATCAGGAGATGCTGAAAAGTGTTTAATGAAATGTATAGACACAACTAATAAAAAAATATAAATCAGAAACAGGAAGAATGGAAAGACACCACATTAGTATAGTAGTGCTTAGTCGCTCTGTCGTGTCTGACCCTTGGCTCCCCACAGACTGCAGCCCGCCAGGCTCCTCTGTCCATGGGGATTCTCCAGGCAAGAGTACTGGAGTGGGTTGCCATGCCCTCCTCCAGGGGACTTTCCCAGGCCAGGGGTCGAACCTAGGTCTCCTTCACTGCAGGTGGTTTCTTTACCATCTGAGCCACCAGGGAAGCCGTGGTGTATAAGCCCTAGTATAGTGGACCATTTACCAAAACAAACAGCATCATCCTAAACAGCAAAACACAAAAAATGTAGTTAGTGTTAGGAACTAAACAACCTTACTATCACTTATTTATTTAACAAATGTTGTTTTCAGCACCTCCTTTGGGTCAGGGTATTGGTCTGTGTTCTCAGGAATGAATAGAAAAGAGAAAAGGCTGTGATTCACAGAGCTTACATTTTAGTGTGAATTAAGAACATTGTCTTAGAGTTTCTGGTAGGTTCATTAAAACAAGAAAAATGAAATAACTGGAATAAAGACTAGAAAAGATAAGCTAAAACTATCTTTCCCCCTAATGATATCATTGTATACCTTGCAAATCCAAGACACCCCCAGTAAATCCTGTAAACAAGAGAATTTGATAAGTGGCTAAATTTAAAATAAATCAAAACCTCCTTCTTGTCCCCGTAATAGCAACAGTCTCTTAGAAATGAAGAGTAAGGACAAATTAGGATAGTGACAAAACCTTAAAAATACTAAAGAATAATTTTAAAAGAAAGGCATGAAACATGGAAAAAATGAAAGTACCATATTGAAGAACACAGATCAAGATTGTGAACAAATGAGAGACCATGTTCTTGGGTTGGAAGTCTTAATATATTTTCTATTGGAATTGGAATTGCTTGGAAGTCTTAATATTGAATTATACATTTGATGTGATTCCAATCCCAACAGGTTTTTTTTCCAATTTGATAAAATGAAAGTTTATAACAGAAGGTTAAGTACCACCAATAGCCAAGAAAATAATTCCTCCATTGCCTCCCTCTAGACCACTGAAATGTAAGCTCAGGAGAGAAGGGATTTTGCTCATGGTTGAATTGTCAGCACCTGTAACTGTGTCTGGAACATATGAGACACTTAATAAATAGTTGAATGAATTAATAAAGGAGATTTCCTCAAGGAGACATAACTTCCCAGGTATCAGAACATACTAAAAAGCCATGGTATTCAAATACTATGGTCGAAACAGATGGCTTAACAAACAGATCAGTGCAATACAGTAGGTCATCGGAAATAGATCTCAGAATGCATGAGGATTTAATATATGTCAAGCAGATGCAGCTTGAGCTTCCCTGCTGGTTCAGCTGGTAAAGAATCCGCCCACAGTGCAGGAGACCTGGGTTCGATCCCTGGGTTGGGAAGATCCCCTGGAGAAGGGAAAGGCTACCCACTCCAGTGTTCTGGCCTGGGGAATTCCATGGACTGTATAGTCTACAGGGTCGCAGAGAGTCGGACACGACTGAGC
Source organism: Redunca redunca (assembly GCA_006410935.1). Classification (NCBI taxonomy): domain Eukaryota; kingdom Metazoa; phylum Chordata; class Mammalia; order Artiodactyla; family Bovidae; genus Redunca; species Redunca redunca. Next base: position 128,173 of record SJYQ01093880.1, on the reverse strand, counting down.
GACTTTCACTCACTCACTCACTCACTCAAGCAGATGCAGAAGGCCAACAAATTAGACTTGGCTTAGCAGAAAAGAATCTGCCTGGAATGCAGGAGACACTGGTTCCATCCCTGGGTCAGGAAGATCCCCTGGAGAAGGAAATGACAACGGACTCCAGTACTCTTACCTGGGAAATCCCATGGACAGAGGAGCCTGGTGGGCTACAGTCCCTGGGGCTGCAAAAGAGTCGGACTCAACTTTCGGACTAAACAACACGTGAAGACAGAATTCAGAGAAGAACAAATCCTGCAGGCCAAGAAATGAGCAGATAGTCACGCTCAAATCATGACATGTCACCCCTCAGACTGGCAAAATCTACATCAGTATCATCTAGTCTTGTTAAGGGAGAAGGGCTCTTACATTACTGAGTTTTGAAGTCTGTGTGACAGTCTTTTTGGAAGACAGTCCAGCAGCATGTGTGGGGAGTAACATCTGTTTGACCCAGGAATTCCACTCCTTGTTCTCTTGAAAAAATGAAATGCTGTATGCATGGGTGTGTATTCCAAGACTGTGTTCTACAGTAATGTTAGTGTGGAGGATAAAATGGAGATATATGGATGCTTATCAGGGGAGGAATGGTGGGCTATATTACATCCATCCCAATGGTGAAATGTTATACAGCTGTTAAAAAGGAATTTGGGGCTGTATTGGTTGAATTGAGAGATTTTCTGAGTCTTTATTGAGTGGGAAAAACAAGATGCAGAAAACTGGATATAGTAAAATAGTAAAAATAATGGAAAAAACTGTGCTTATAGTGTCTTTCCAATTATATGTACGTGGATAGATAATATGCACATTGGAATATATATGGAAGAAAACATAGCAGGTAGTTAATATGAGTTATTGGAGGGAAGGGAGTGCCTTTCAGGCTGATACTAGTGAAGGGAAGTGAAGAGGAGAAATTAACCAAATAAAAAAGGAACACACAGACAGACCACTAATAAATAAACAATATGTATGATAACTTTTCCAGCAAAGGTCCATCTAGTCAAGGCTATGGTTTTTCCAGTGGTCATGTATGGATGTGAGAGTTGGACTATAAAGAAAGCTGAGCGCCGAAGAATTGATGCTTTTGAACTGTGGTGTTGGAGAAGACTCTTGAGAGTCCCTTGGACTGCAAGGAGATCCAACCAGTCCCTCCTAAAGGAGGTCAGTCCTGGGTGTTCATTGGAAGGACTGATGCTGAGGCTGAAACTCCAATACTTTGGCCACCTGATTTGAAGAGCTGACTCCTTGGAAAAGACCCTGATGCTGGGAAAGATTGAGGGCAGGAGGAGACGGGGATGACAGGATGAGATGGTCGGATGGCAGCTCTGACTCGATGGACGTGGGTTTGAGTATACTCCGGGAGTTGCTGATGGACAGGGAGGCCTGGCATGCTGCGGGTCATGGGGTTGCAAAGAGCCAGACACGACTGAGCTACTGATCTGATCTGAAACTGAAAATGATGACTTTCGGGGGCTTCCCAAGTGGCTCAGTCATAACGAGCCTGCCTGCCAACGCAGGGGACACAGGAGACATGGGTTCGATCCCTGGGTGGGACGATTCCCCTGGAGGAAGAAATGGCAACCCGCTCTAGTATTCTTGCCTGGAGAATCCCACAGACAGAAGAGCCTGGCGAGATACAATCCATAAGGTCTGAAGGAATCGGACACTACTGAGCACACACACACACAAGCAATAATGTTTATATGCTTTTGTATATAAATGTGTGTGTGTGCATGCATGCACATGCACATGCATGTGCAAATGAAACTTTTAAAGAATTCCTATTGGTTTTGGCTTGTTTTACTCAATTATTTATTTATAATTTCTGTAGTACTAAGCAGAAACCTAGATATAAATACACAGTAAATTCTCAAAGTTAAATGCAGCATGGTAATTATATCCTGGCTCTTTGTGTTGTGAGTAGCAGAAATCCTACCAAAAAATCTAACATGAGCAAAAACGGGGATTTACTGACTCACACGAGCCTCACACAAGATTAGGTTCAGAAGCTCAGCTCAGCTCTCAGGAAGTTTTTTGCCTTTATCTGCATCTCTGCCTCCCTTTACTTCTCTCTCTCTCTCTTTTTTTGGCCCATCTTCTGCTTCTCTCCCTCTTGATGGCATGACAGTTCCTTGATACATTTATTTCTGGTCTGTCCCCCCTGCCCTGGCATTCAGCATGTTTCTTCTTTCCTCCAAGCTTTACACTGAAAAAGCCTCAGAAGGTGCTGTGACAGGGCTGGTTTGAATCGCATGCCCACCCAGACTGTGGTCCCCATGAGGACGGGGTTTGTGGAGTCCTGGGATGAGGCAGGCCAGGGTCACGGATCCCACCTTGGGAGAAAAGGGAGGCAGTGTGGCATCGTCACCATCACAGAATCTGAGTGAGGGGAAGGCTTCCCCAAAGAAGCCATGGCAGGTGGGAAGGAGCAGTGTGGTCTAAAGGGAAAAAAAAAAAAGATCCTGGGTGGGCGGACAACAGATGTCCATTGGAGGGACTTTGGTTCAAAATACAAGCCAAGTTTGCATCTTTAATAGCAAAGGACTTGAGAAGTGGAGAAAGTGGATTTGAGTCAAGTAGTAACCACCACACACTTTGTGTTCAGTTGCTCAGTTGTGTCTGACTCTTTGCGACCCCACGGACTGTAGCACGCCAGGCCTCCCTGTCCTTCACTGTGTCCCAGAGTTTGCTCAAACTCATGTCCATTAAATAGATGATGCCATCCAACCATCTTATCTTCTGTCATCCCTTTCTCTTCCTGCCTTCAATCTTTCCCAGCATCAGGGTCTTTTCCAATGAGTCGGCTCTTTGTATCAGGTAGCCAAAGCATTGGAGCTTCAGCTTCGGTATTAGTCCTTCCAGTGAATATTCAGAATTGATTTCCTTTAGACTGACTGGTTTTATCTCCTTGCAGTCCAAGGGATTCTCCAGAGTCTTCTCCAGCACCACAGTTCGAAAGCATAAAGTCTTCGGCCCTCAGCTTTCTTTATGCTCCAAATTTCACATCCGTACATAACTACTGGAAAAACTGCAGCTTTAGCTATATGGACCTTAACACATTTGGGGCAATGAAAATATTTAGTCCTTTGTCCAAAAGCTCAAGTTAATTTATAAGAATTATAGTAGGTGATTATCTCTTTGTATATACTTACCCTAGGTAATCTATAAAAGGATTAAAGACTTAAGTGGCTAATGAGGGATATCAGCTTCAGATATTTGAATAGATATTTTTCTAGGAAAAGAAAATCTACCTTTTGTATTTATTCCCTCCAGCTTTATTTAGATGTAATTGGTACACAATATTATGTAAGTTCAAAGTTCACAGTGTGATGATTTGATACTTGAATGTACTGCGAAGTGATTAACACAATGAGGTACCACATCCCTCACCTCACATAACCACACGTATTTGTTTTTGAGGCAGTTTAGCATGCCAGATTCTTTGCCCTGTGTCTGGTGAGACATGCGTTTAGGAGTTTTTCTCATCACGTAATGCTCCAGATTTGCTCACTTTAAAGACTCCATCCTTTTTCATGTTGACTTATAGCGATGCTTGGATATTTAGGTGATAAATAAATGACTGGCATCTCAATTTTGTGGAAAAACAATGAATGAACTTACAGATCACAGAGGAAAAAAATAAGTTCATCCAAAGTATCCATGGACAGAAAACTCTGGGCTATCAAAGTAGCAAATGTATTTAGCCATGGACTTAAAAACCAAGCAAAACACTTTTTACTGTGAAAGTAATGCCAGTACAGAAAGCGTGCTGCCCGGTGGTGTAGGACGACTCGGACACTCACAGGTACCGCCCAGGTCAAGCCTCTCAGCCCACACCCAGCTCTATCTGCTGTCCTGACTTTCATGCTAATCGCTTCCTGGCTTGTCTTCTTGGTTTTACCACTTAAACTTGCATCCCTACCACGGCTTACCTTTGCCTGTTTTTTGAGCTTTCTAAAAATGGAGTCATACGCTGTGTGCTCTCCGGGGTCTAGTTTCTTTCATTCAGCATTTGAACTGATGCCCACAATTATGAAGTGAATGCAGGGTGGGGATGAGCTGCAGTGTCCATCTTTTAGATGATCAAATTAACAGCTCCCACTAATTGTAACCCTATAAAGTTACAGATTTTAGGTTATTACTTGAGTATTTAGGGGCACCTTAGAATTATAATGAGACACATGAAGTATTTAAGAATCCAAGTGCTTGGTACCCCATCCTTCCAGGAGGAATAGTCACTGCCCTGTTTATGCCATTCCAGAAAGAAAACACTTGTGCTGGCTGCATTTCTTGGGATGTGACCTGAGCTCAAGGCTATCAGCCGGTCCTGCCCAGAAGTGCTGCTTTCAGAGCCTGGAGTTGATGAAGTATCTCAAGCTAATGGAATAGGTTTTCTAGAAAACTCCTTAGAGATAAAGTAGGTACCTTTTTGATTGGATATTTAAACATTTAGTTTTTTTTTTTTGCATGTTACCAAGAAGCCCCCGTATGAATTTTTAGAATGTTATGATCATAACATGCTAAACATGTTCATAGGAATGAAGAGTGGTTCTGTGAAAAAGGTAAGCTTTATTTAAAATAATAGCTCAGCATGGGCTCAGCGAGTCTTCCCTGATAGCTCACTTGGTAAAGAATCTGCCTGCAATTCAGGAGACCCCGGTTTGATTCCTGGGTCAGGAAGATCCACTGGAGAAGCAAATGGCTACCCACTCTAGTAGTCTGGCCTGGAGAATTCCATGGACTGTATAGTCCATGGGGTCACAAAGAGTCCTGACTGAGCGACTTTCAGACACACATTAGCTCAGTGAATAACTTATATTCCCAGAATTAGGAACTAAAAATTGTGCTTGGCTCAAGATATTAATTGAACTTTCCTGATACTCCTCTAATGGTAGGAAGCTTGGGTATAGAAAGTATTAAAGTAACCAGCTGACTGTCAAATGTTGACAATGTAACGTATTCTCACACACACACAGTCTTTAAATTTTTTTTAGTTTCCTCAGTTTTATTGAGATTCAATTTACATACAGCATTATAGGGGCTTCCCTGGTAGCTCAGCTGGTAAAGAATCTGCCTGCAATGTAGGAGACCTGGGTTTGATCCCTGGGTTGGGAAGATCCTCTGGAGGAGGGCATGGCAACCCACTCCAGTATTCTTGCCTGGAGAATCCCATGGACAGAGGAGCCTGGTGGGATATAGTCCATGGGGTCGCACAGAGTCAGACACAACTGGGTGACTAAGCACGTTGTAACTTTAAGGTGTACAGCATAATGATGTCATTTACATATATATTGTGAAATGATCACAATAAGGTCTATATATTCTTTTTTGCAGTAAGTGTAAGTACAGAGAAATTAGCTTTCATAGCAGTTTTGAAATACATGCATTCATATACAGTGTAAAGTGAAGTGACCTGAAAGTCGCTCAGTCGTGTCTGACTCTTTGCGACCCCCATGGACTGTAGCCCACCAGGCTCCTCTGTCCATGGAATTCTCCAGGCAAGAATACTGGAGTGGGTTGCCATAGTAAACTCTGTTAGAAAAAAACTCTACCTATACTTTTTGGCTGATGCCAGAGGTGAGAGCCTAACTTATTGACTGACTTCCTTTTCCCACCAAGAGTACATCTTACCATGCTAACCATTACACTATACATTCTTGTACTATATTGAGTCAGTTTAAAATTAACTAAGGTCATAATTTAAAAGGAAGATGATATATATTCACAAACCAGTCAATCATGGTTTTAAAAATCATCCAAGTTTACCTGTACCCTGGCTTTTCTCTGGTCAGACAGTAGGGTCCATAGCAAATTTAAAATGCTGGCATAGTTGCATTCTACTTCTCAGAACTCTCATGACCTCCCTCTGCTGTTATTTCCTTGGGGGTCTTCTCAGAAATTCAAATACATTCTGATATTTTTCCAAGCAAAATGTAATTTAAGACAAATCTTCGCACGTGCCTGTGTGCTAAGTCACTCAGCCGTGTCCAGCTCTTAGCGATCCTGTGGGTCATAGCCCACCAGTCTCCTCGAACACTGGAGTGGGTTGCCATACCCTCCTCCAGGAGATCTTCCGGACCCAGGTATTGAACCTGTGTCTCAAGTCTCCTGCATTGGCAGGCAGATTCTTTTCCCCTAGCGCCACCTGGGAAGCCCAAGACAAATCTACTACCCCCCCAATCACATATATTAAAGCAAAATAAAAATTATTTGGAGAGTCCCCATATTGCTGCTCCCTTTTAGTCTTGGGGCTTCCCTGGTGGCTCAGAGGATAAAGCGTCTACCTGCAATGCAGGAGACCTGGGTTCGATCCCTGGGTTGGGAAGATCCCCTGGAGAAGGAAATGGCAACCCACTCCAGTACTCTTGCCTGGAGAATTCCATGGACAGAGGAGCTTGACAGGCTACAGTCCATGGGGTCGAAAAGAGTCGGACACGACTGAGTGACTTCACTTCACTTCTTCTTTTAGTCCTGATAATGGAGAATGGACTGTTTATGTGACATTAGTCTTCAGCCATTTGTCCAAAGTCAGCAGTAATAGCAACTATCATGCTTTCTGTTCACCATAGAGTTTACAAGAGCTAAAGTAGGCAAGTGGCTGGAGTTTGAGTACTTTTTGATAGCCATGCGTGCATGATTCTTCATGTTTTGAGACATAACTGCACGTGTGTTCTGTGTTTAAACACTCTTCACTCAGATGGTTAAGCGCCTGTCTGCAATGCAGGAGGCCTGGGTTTGATCCCTGGGTTGGGAAGATCCCTTGGAGAAGGAAATGACAGCCCACTCCAGTATTCTTGCCTAAAAAATCCCACGGACGAAAGAGACTGGTAGGTGACAGTCCATGAGGTCGCAAAGAGTCGGACACGACTGAGCAACTCCATTTCTGTGTTCTCTTCTCTGTCTTGGCAATTAGACTTGACTTGGATATAATGCTTATTTTAGCTGTCATATGCTTCGCTCTTCTTTGAGTGAGTGTATGTGTACAGCCATGGTTTGCAAGACTAGTAATGAAACAGAAAGTTTGAAATTGAATAGTCAAATAAGGAAGACACTTGTAACAGATTTCTTTACACTGGGAAGGTAAGAATAGTCTGCTGTATTTAAATACACTCTCATCTGTATAAATTACTTTCTGAAAACACGTTTTAAACATCCATCCTTAAGTTTTCCCTCCTTTAGTGTGTTCTGAAGCACTATTGGGATTCTTTAGACAATCAGAGTTTATTACCAATGAGCCTCTAAGAGTTAATTTATACTGAATGGAGTTTAACTGCAAATGTATCTATTTCTGGTAAGTGTCCCATTCTGTCTTCAAAAAGGCCAGAATTTGTACAATTTCAGAGAGAAAAGTCTCTCTATTGAGCTGAACCCACAGTGCTCTGCAGTGTACTTCACACGGCTAAGATTCTTAATGCTTTCTTTACTATCATATTTGTGGACTGAAAAAAGCTAAGCATGGAGATAACGCGTTCCTATATCCTGGAGGCAGAAACGCGTGAAAAGATGCCGGGGATTTAACCTTTCAAGTCTGCCACTTCTAATCGCTGGAAGCTCAAGAAAATTCCATAAAGCGCTTTTCAGCGAACCGCTCACCATATTAGAATCTCTTTTCCTTTGCAGACCCCTCTCGTGGCCTTTGTCAATATGCTGTTTGAGACAGAGAGCGATACGCAGAAACTGAAAATGCCCGGCCGATTTCTGTCCCTCCTTTTCCTGCCTGTGTGCATCTCTGCCTGATTCGGACGATGTGATAATTCAGAGAGACGGCGCCGTCCAAGCCTTCCTTCCGCGGGACCCGTCCGGCCCAGGACAGGGGGCACAGAGCCCGGGATGGCCAGTCAGCCGCCAGAGGAGGCGGCGGAGTCTCAGGTCTCAGACGAGCTGGAGTGTAAGATTTGCTACAACCGGTACAACCTGAAACAGAGGAAGCCCAAGGTGCTGGAGTGCTGCCACCGCGTGTGTGCCAAATGCCTGTGCAAGATCATCGACTTCGGGGATTCCCCGCACGGCGTCATCGTCTGCCCTTTCTGCAGGTTCGAGACATGCCTGCCGGACGACGAAGTCAGCAGCCTGCCCGACGACAACAACATCCTGCTGAACCTGACCTGCGGCGGCGGCAAAGGCAAGAAGTGCCTGCCCGAGAACCCCACCGAGCTGTTGCTGACCCCCAAGCGGCTGGCCTCGCTGGTCAGCCCTTCCCACGCGTCCTCCAACTGCCTGGTCATCACCATCATGGAGGTGCAGCGGGAGAGCTCGCCCTCGCTCGGCTCCACGCCCGTGGTCGAGTTCTACCGGCCCTCCAGCTTCGACTCGGTGACCACCGCCGTGTCGCACAACTGGACCATGTGGAACTGCACGTCCCTGGTCTTTCAGACGTCCATCCGGGTGCTGGTGTGGTTGCTGGGCTTGCTGTACTTCAGCTCGCTGCCCTTGGGCATCTACTTACTGGTCTCCAAGAAGGTCACGCTGGGGGTCGTCTTCGTCAGCCTGGTCCCCTCCAGCCTCGTCATCCTGATGGTGTACGGCTTCTGCCAGTGCGTCTGCCATGAATTCTTAGACTGTCTGGCACCATCCTCTTAAGCGAGTCGGGTGCACCGAGAAGTCAGACGCCTCTTGCCACGTGTCAAGTTAGGTCACTTAGCCTTTGTTTTCTATCACAGTCTCTGTGATCAGCGCCCATGGTGTGAACAGAGCCACTGGGCATATGTCTGTGATCTGTTTTCCATCCAGATGTTGACTCGGTGGGTTTTTCCGTATGCTGGAAGTAACATGTTCGTTTCTACTTACATGTTAGCAAAAAAGAGACAGGGATCAGCTCAGTCTTCTAGCGCTTTTCTACTGAGTCTTCCCAGAGACAGGGCAGCCGCCACACAGAGCTGCTAGACAGACCCCGGGGCCTGACGTGTTGTGCTGTGGCGGCCAGAGTCTTTGTGGACCGTTAGGCATGAACTGGTTCCTCTTCTCATCATCTTAGCCTGGGATGGAGGGTAGACGCAGGAGGGGGACAGCCCCAGGGCACACCCATTTGCACAGTGCACACCCCTGCTCCTGGCCCACAGTTGGCACTTCCCTGGATCCTCTCCAGCTCAGATGCTGGTCCCTCCGTGCATGGTACTTGCCAAGAGGAACCCGGCCTCTTGCGCGGTTTCAGCTATATGCCTGTTTTGTCACATTACTATAGAGAGTTTAAAACGCCGGGAAATCTGCATCAGTAAACCTCAAAGCAGAATGTGGCCACTCGTTTTGGACACACACCCTTTTTTTTTTCTCTGTGTTTATTTTCTGCTCTCCAGCTTTCTCTGAAATTCTCTAAGAGCAGTTATTGTTCATGGAGATCCAATTTGAGCTTTTCCTTAAAGCATTTTAGTTTAGTTTCTTCTTTTTTAAGCCACATTGTTCATTCAGCACCATCCTTTATCCTGGATGGGGTTCCATTTACATTAGTTGCTATAACTATATGTGGATTTCGATTATTTTTTCCCCATTTCATTTTAAATTCTAGTATGGACTCACTTAACTTAATCCTGTAATAATTTGGCCTAAATTGTGGCAGTGGAAACCCAGGAACAGTTCAGGAGTTGTTCCAGCTCATGGTTTGATGTGCCGAGAACCTAAGTATTTTGCTATGTTCTATTGAGCTGTACCAAAATATAATGGTTTAGGTTTATGTGCAGTAGCTCAGGCAAAAGGATGGGCAAGAGAGATGTCAAGCTGATGCCCTTCAAGGGAGTATATAACAAAATGGAAGGGCAGAATGCAGTCTCTCATATTGCCATCCCTGTTAAGTCCCTTTTAGAATGGATTCAAGTTCTCATGCAGTTTATTTCAAATAAAAGCATAAGCTTATGTGACTTGAGTTAATGAACTTCTTTTCGTGAGGTAGGGGACATTGAATGTATATATTTACCAGAAGGAATTGGTTAGCAGATTTTAGGTTTGAGGGAATAGAATGCCCACAGAAAGCAGGCCAGAAAAAAAAAAAGGTTTTTTTAGCCTAAAACTCATTACTGATGATAAACGTTTAAATATTTATAACTCTTAGAAAAGAGCATTACTAAGGTTACTTTTCTTATTTGTGATGAAACATTTGTTGGGTGAAGGACAGTGGACCAGTTCTAATCTCTTTATTCAGGAAAAATCGATACTTTTCTAGAACAGTAGTTTTTAATTCTGTAACTGTTAACTTGGAGACTATGTATGTCCAGGGTAAATATGACGGGAAAGTATGTGTGGGATGTGGCCCAGTGAATTTATGCCCCAATATAGCTATACACTTATAATTTCCTAAAATCTAGTTTAGATGGCATTGTGAATGCAATTTCCAAATATCCATTTGTACTTAGAGTAAATGTCGTGTTTAGGAGGTGTTTTGTGGTTTGGATCCATATGTTTGTAAGGTTTTTTAAGAAAAGGCTCGTTTTGCCTGGAATGTGGCATCAGATAGACTGGCGCGCCGTCACGGACGCGCTCTCTAGAAAGCCCTGGGGGGGCGCTGTGCATTTTGCGTGTTTTCGTATTTGTCCGCAGTGCTCGCTTTGCGTCCCTGTATTGTGGTAGTTTTTTTTTTTCTTTTCTTTTTTCCCCCCAGTTTCCAGTAAGTTAATTTGGTGTTAACCAGTTTTAAATGTATGACAACAAAAGGCCTTTTCATGATGTTGAATGAAAAAAGGACAGTGCTTCAATCTTTTATTTATTGTGGTGATGTTTTATTTGTCCATTAAATTGTTATTGTTTCCAAGCTAGACGTTTTGATTTCTTTTCTGACTGATGGTTGAAATTCAATTATTTTGGACTTCTTTTAATGTTAGATGATCGCAAACTTGAGCTTGCAAAGACATTGATTAAGCTAATGCCTTTATTATACAAATAAAGATTCTAGAACTTTCTGACAAAGCTGATCTACTCCATCATAAAAGACCTTCATGCTTTTTTTTTTTAAAGAAAAGGACAAAAGTAGGAAAGATGAAATAAAAACATTGTATTTATAATAAAATATTTTGGTTTTAATTTGCTTGATTTGTTTTCCAGACTGCCTAGCTGCTGAGCAAAACACAATCCATTTTGGTTGGGAATTCACTAACCTTGTGTGATCAGTACAAGTTTAAAAAATTTACCTGATATTTAAATATGACCAGTGTTAGACAAGGTCATGATAATTTGGTAATATGTTGCAGTTTTATGCTTATGATACTTAGTAAATTGGCACCATATGTTAATCTAGAGTCATGGTTTCATTCATTTCCAAATCTCTATGTAAATGAGGGAAGAATCAGATTAAGGGAAACAGTTACCTGTGCTTGTCATAATTTAAGAATGTTTATTTATGCTCATATACTGAGAGACCCACTGAGAGTCATCAACAGTCAACCTTTTGTTACATTTGTTTTTGCTCTCTCTCCCCTAAGAATAAAGTCTGGCCTGAATTCTTCAGGCCAGAATACTGGGATGGGTAGCCTTTCCCTTCTCCAGGGGATCTTCCCAACCCAGAGATCAAACCTAGGTCTCTTGCATTGTGGGCGGATTCTTTACCAGTTGAGCCACAAGGGAAGCCCAAGAATACTGGATTGGGTAGCCTATCCCTTCTCCAGCAGATCTTCTCAACCCAGGAATTGAACCGGGGTCTCCTGCATTGCAGGTGGATTCTTTATCAACTGAGCTGTCAGGGAAGCCTCAAGAATAAGGGACATACTTTAATTTGACTAAAATATCATTATTGTATCTAAAACACTTAAAACTACTTTTCTAATGTCAATTAATACGCAGCCTACTCAAATTTTTCTATTTGTTCCCAAAATAACTTTCATCATTTGAAACACAAATTACAAACCAGAATCCTGTCAAGCTCCACACATTACATTTGGTTGTGTATCTTATTCTCTTTTATTCTGGAACAGTCCCCCACCTTGTTTTCCCTGTGACATTGACTCAAAAAAGCAGGCCAGTTACCTTGGACAATGCCCTAGATTGGACTGACTGTCAGACAAATGGTGATATTTAACTTCTATCAACTTGTATTTTCTGTAAACTGAGAGTTAGGCTTGGAAGTGTGATTGGATTCAGATTTGGGGCAAGAGGTAGTCTTAGGATGATGTCATGTACTTGGAGTTGCATCCCATCAGGAGACATGAGTGGAAGGTTGCCCCTTCGTCTGAAACGCTGACTCATCACTCGGGTAAGGGGGGTGACCTCCAGGTCTCACCATTTCCTGTGTGCAATTAACACAACATAATCTGTGTGGTGAATTTTGGTACTGTGCAGATGGCATTTTCCCTAAAAATTTTTCCCGATGGTCTTAGCATCCAGCGAGGATCCTTGCCTGAATCAACTGTTTCACTTTTCTCACTAATCTAATCCAGTGAGAACTGACTTCTCTCTCACTGGAGGTTTTCAAGGGAAGCTGGTCCAGTGCTTCTTGACAGGTGTCTAGTGCAGGAGAGAGATTCATGGAAGCCTGTCTAAAGCTTCAGTAAATCTTAAGGTTGGAATGTGTTTTTACACTCATCCGATTATTGAAGGGAGAAACGGAAATGTTTAATAATCTTTTCTCTCCTGAGGTGTTTTCTATGAGCTCATAGAAGGAGAAACCCAAATCGTCCGTGAAACAACATTTTTTAAACCTGTAAATAAGGCACTTGACTCTAACTTCAGACTTTCAATGTATGATACCACTTGGGTTTCTTAACCACCCATCTGAAACATGTCTTTACTCTCTACTTAAGTTGCTTCGGAGAAGGCAATGGCACCCCACTCCAGTACTTTTGCCTGGAAAATCCCATGGACAGAGGAGCCTAGAAGTTTGCAGTCCATGGGGTCACTGAGGGTCGGACACGACTGAGCGACTTCACTTTCACTTTTCACTTTCACGCATTGGAGAAGGAAATAGCAACCCACTCCAGTGTTCTTGCCTGGAGAATCCCAGGGACAGGGGAGCCTGGTGGGCTGCCGTCTATGGGGTCGCACAGAGTCGGACACGACTGAAGCGACTTAGTAAGTTGCTTAGCTAGCTCTCTAGTTATCTTTCAAATCATGTGTGGTCTTTGTGTGATTTTTCTGTTTTTGGCTTTAAGCAACAAAAGTTTATTCTCTCACAGTGCTGGAGGCAAGAAATCCGAAATCAAGATGTCGTCACAGCTGTTCCCTTTTGGAAGCGTGAGGAGGATCCGCCCCATGCCTCTCTCCTGGCTTCTGGCGGCTGCTGGTAATGTTGGGGTGCCTTAGCTGGTAGCCACATCATCCCAGTCTCGATCTCTGCCTTCATATGGTATCTGCTCCATGTGTCTCTGTCTCTTCTTGAGGACTTGCGGGTGGGAATTCTGCTTTATTCATCTCCGTATTCCCAGTGCTGGACTCATAGCAGCCTCTCAATCCTGTGTGAGGGGGAGGAAGGAAAAGGGCGGGAAATTTCATGTGCAGGCTCGCCTGAGTTTCTAAGAAGTGGGAACTGACAGGGCTGCAGACTTTGGGAATCCTTTCCCAAACATTCTTTGATCTCACCTGATGTTCCCAGAGCAGTGAGGAGTAACTGGCTACCACGAAGGTAATCTAGAACCCGGATGTGAGAAAGAACAGGATTGCAGTTCCCTGACCAGCTCCGTGTGACCTTGGGCAAATCTCTGGGTTTTAGCCAGCTTCCCGCTCTCAAAATGCCAGTGCAGCACATGGCGGTTGGGTTACTGGAGCAGACTTCTCCCAGAATCCTTCTTGGTGGAATCCATCTTGGCCGAGTGATGCCTGTGATTTTTCTTGAGTCCCTTCCCTCAGTCTTTACCAGGTCTTCTTCTTGAACTCTTCATTTTCTTGTTATTCTAGTAATCCGTTTCACTCCTCAGTTTATTCCTCAAAATGATCTTGTTTGGTTAGATAAAAAACCTCTTGTTTTTTTCCTGGCCATCCCCATCCTCCCTAAAACCCCTCTAGGTGGTGGGTTCATTCATAAAGTTCCCTGAATGCTCCCAGCCTTGATACCATTCTGGTACTTTGTCTCTGTCACTTCTGGCTTCAGATTTTTCAACCCCTTGAGTGGTAGATGAAATGCTTGCAGAGCTTTTATGAGTTCACATAAGATGCTTTAACCTCTGAGCATTAAAAACATTTAATGTTTTTAAATGTCTAGTAAGTATTATTTGTAGGTAAAATGCATGCTGTATAATCCTAAACTTAGTATCTTTCCCTGACTCTTGCCAATACAGTTCTAATTTGGTTGAGCCAAGCATGAATTATCTCTTGGGTAATAAATTTGTGCTGGACTAGGGTCAGGTCATCCTGAGAGCTGGCTTAACGTTTCAAATTCCTTCTGAGTAGTTTAGAAAAATTAAGGCCTTTGGTGTTTCATATCTGTATATAAGAAAGCTTAGTGTCTAATGTGGAAAATGAATTAAAGTAACGCTTCTGTTATGAAATGTTATTTTTAATACTAAATAACGTTATTAGTTAATAAATGGACATCTGTTTTTGTAACATGCTGAGCCAAAACCTCCTGCACTTTTCCTTTTTTTCCCCATTTCCTCTGGTTTCTGTAATGCCATTCATGGGAGGACATACTGTTCCTCACAGCCACCCCCCCACCCCAACCCCACCCCCTGCCATGTCTCCTGCACACGCATGTGTGTGTGTGCGCACATACACACACACGCGCGTGCGCGCACACACACACACACACATGCATACCAAGTCTTTACCTTTTATGAAATTTGAAAAAGATTTGAAAGAGAACCGCATTAGTCTCCCACCAGTTGGTAATTGTCCATTTAAGTACCATTTAAAAACATTTTTGTGACCTCTGACAACTATATTTATGACTTCTCGGAGAATAATGGACTCAGCTGTCTCGGGTGATTAGTTCCTCTTGGGCAGTATTTGCCGTTACTAAGCAGTGGAGACTATCCTGAGCTGCATGATGGACTGGTTGGCCACACAGCTTCCATCTGATGTGATTTTTTCAAGGTACTCTGGCTAGGACTGTGTATTTCTATGGCTAAATATATTGTCATCACCCATATTACTTTCAGTTAGGGTTTTAAAAATTAGGAAATGATTCGCAGCTCGTAATCTGATGAGCTGTAATCACTAGTTGCAAGGGAGCAACTGCGTGCCACCATTCTGTGGGGTTTTTCTGTTCCTACAGTGGAGGGTGGAGCGACGCGGTGCCAGGACACCAGCTCGTGAGGAGCTGGCTGCTTAATCCTCTTCCACGTGTGCAAGTGTGAAAGCCTTAGTTGCTCAGTTGTGTCCAACTCTCTGCGACCCTATGGACTGTAGCTTGCCAGGCTCCTCTGTCCCTGGAATTCTCCAGGCAAGAATACTGGAGTGGGTAGCCATTCCCTTCTCCAGGGGATCTTCCCGAACCAGGGTTCGAAGCTGGGTCTCCTGCACTGCAGGCAGATTCTTTACCATCTGAACCGCCAGGGAAGCCCAATCCTCTTCCATACTATAGCTTTATATCCCAAGTGGGACCCTTGTCAGAATTTCTTGATAAAATGACCTAAAGATTCATCAGTGAAAGTAAAAGTCCCTCAGTTGTGTCCGACTCTTTGCACCCCATAGACTGCAGTCCATGGAGTTCTCCAGGCCTGAACACTGGAGTGGGTAGCCATTCCCTTCTCCAGGGGACCTTGTCAACCCATGGATCAAACCCAGGTCTCCCGCATTGCAAGTGGATTCTTTACCAGCTGAGACACAAGGGAAGCCAAAAGATTCATTATCTAACTCATCCTATTAACTCTCTATTATGCGTGATGTGCACATGTTCCTTGATTCTTTGACGTGCTGTCCATGCATGTCACGCTTTATGGGGAAAAAAATTACGACAATCATGGTTTTTAAAAAGAGTATCTTATGAAAACAGTTGTTCCAAAATATATGACATGGATCATATCCAGGTAGGTGGTCCAGGAAGAGAGGACTTCCTGGTTGTGTGCGTTGGAGTCACTGAGCACCCTGTCTCTTCCTCTCAGAGATGCTCACTGAGCGTCAGCCCAGTAAAGCATCTTAGACACTCAGATAAAGAAACCTGCTTAATGATTAAATCCAATGTTTTCTAAAACTTATGAAACCATCAAAGTTTTTTCCTCCAAACGTCTACTGATATTGTGTGGAATGGGTGCTCATTTTGTGAAACTTTTATTAGGAAATTGGTAAAACAGTTATAATATGGAATCTGACTACAGGTGTAAATTATGGAGCCAGTACATGAATTATGAAAACAGTCAAGAAGAGAGTCATAATTAAGCCGTAGGTCCAAGCTGTTCGGAGGACACGAACAGGCTGGTTGTAGCAGGGGCAGTAAAATGTCCACAATTTCAACTTGTTTCCAAATTAGACAATTTACATTCTTACCAAAGTTTTATGAAATGACACATTCAAACTATGCCTCTAACGCAGCATCAGTCTGCACACTACATGCAGAGAAGCAGCTAAATATGTGCAGAAGGAGGGCACAAGCAGAATAGTTAACCACCGGTTATTTTTTTGAGCCTATGAAACTTCCCCAGTTAATTCTCAGAGAGTGGAATCTAAGGTTCCAAATTTTGAAAAACAGGCACCAGATTTAAAGTTCTGATCACTGAATGTTAGAGCTGGAAAGGTTTCCAAGATTACAGTCCAACTGCTTCACTTCACAGATTGTAAAACTCTTGAGAAAAGGTCGAAAGAGTCACATGACAAGCATTAGAGCCAAGTTCTAACCAAGGCCTTTGAAGTTCGTCTGCTTTTTACCCTACATGTCCCTGCTGTGGAGTCAGCATTAGCCAACTTCTGTTTTCTGCATGGATTATCAAATTATGGGCAACAAATGTGCAGCTGGACAGACATTATCTTTCCCCTAGAAGCCATATCTAGTTGTAAAAAATATGTAATGAAGACAGGAAGTAGTCATCAGAATTATTCAACGTCCTTCTTTGTCCTGGAGGAGTAAGATCAAAGCATTCTGAGTACCAAAACCTCATCCATAAAGTAGATACGGAGAGCTTTATCACACACAAGCAAGCAGATAGTTGTTGTCATTAGGAGAAAGGAAGAGGTATTGAGGTGAAAGGTTAGTACACGTGTGACAGATTAGCAGGATCTGAAGACCCTCAATGGGCTTCCCAGCTGGCGCTAGAGGTAAAGAATCCTCCTGCCAGTGCAGGAGGTGTAGGGGACGTGGGTTCCATCCCTGGGTCGGGAAGATCCCCTGGAGGAGGGCATGGCAACCCACTCCAGTATTCTTGCCTGGAGAATCCCATGGACGGAGGAGCCTGGCGGGCTACAGTCCATGCGGTCGCATAGAGTCAGACACGACTGAAGCAACGACTTATCACGCAGCATGCATGCATGGAGACCCTCACGTCCATCTCTTCTTTCCATAGTGGCAAGGAAAAATGTTATGTGAAACTCTCAGGAAGCATTTAACAGGAGGCTTCCTGTGTGCTGTTTTGGATCTGTCAGGAATCCTCTGTTCTTTATTAATTCCTGAGTATTCAGGAATTGAGAGGCAAGCCTCTCCTGGGGCTGAGGCATCCAGTCATTTCCTTCATTAGTTTTTCAATACGGTGAAAAGTACCCTCTTCCTTCTTATGAACCATACGGTAAACGTGATTGTTTACAACTCTCTTTAATTTGGATCGCCTATGTTTTGTAAGTCTGGAATTTTAATCTTTATCTTTGCTGAGAATAACTATAGTATATATGCCCACACCATGTTGATTAAAACACCTTTGCTCCATCAGAGCTCTGGTCCCTGTGTCTTGCTTTCTCTCTCTTTCTCTGTCTCCCTCTCTCCCTCTCTCTCTCTCTCAGGCTAATTCTTTGGAGCGCAGAGGCCCTCTGGTTTCACTTTCCTGCCCGGGCTTCTAAGAACCTCTCGAGAAGGTGCTCTGCGCCTACCCCCATGGAGAGGGCGCCTGAGGCCTTTGTGAACAGAGCAAGCCCTGTGTCAGGGACTCTATTGGTTTTCTGCATAAACCAAGGAATATCAGCCTCTCTTTCTCTCTCCTTTACTTTCTTATCCTTGGCTCCGGACCACCAGGTTCCGGTCCGTTAAAGGACCTCAACATGAAATCATTACCACATTCAAGGTAATAAACATGTCCATCACTTCCGAGAACGAAATGGCAACCCACTCCAGTATTCTTGCCTGGAAAATCTCATGGACAGAGTAGCCTGGCAGGCTACAGTCCATGGGGTTGCAAAAGAGTTGGACACCACTTAAGGACTAAACAACAACATCACTTCCAGAAGTTCCCTCTTGTCCCACCTCTTTTTTTTTTTTTTTTTTCTGTGATAGAAACACTTAACATGAGCTCTACACTTAATTATACTGACTTGTTAACCACAACGCCACGTGGTAGGGCAGGTCTGTAGCTCTTACTCATCTTGGACGTAGACCAATAGCTCCCTGTTTTCCCAACCACTCAGTCCCTGGCAACTACCACCAACTCCTCTCTTATTCAATTTTTAGTTTTCCCTGGAATTCACTGCCTCATTAAAAAATCTACATTGCTTTCTCTGTACTTGTACTTTCTCTGAGTTGTCCCCAGAGTCTCTGAAGACTGAAAAATCTTTCCTTCCTGTCAAACAGGATTGGAGAGGGAAATGGCAACCCAATCCAGTACTCTTGCCTGGAAAATCCCGTGGATGGAGGAGCCTGGTAGGCCACAGTCCAAAGAGTTGGACATGACTGAGCAACTTCACTTTTTTTTCCTTCCTGTCAAGCAGGATAGATGATCTGCCTGCTGACTCTCCTGGAGCCCTTTAGCATCTTGGATAGATGATCTGCCTGCTGACTCTCCTGGAACCCTTTAGCATCTTGATCCTATCTAGATGAGTCGCTTTCTGCACAGCTGTCATCCAGGGACTTCCTTTCATCCTGGGAACCCTCTTTTCTTGAATAGCCTGAGATCTTTTTCTTGGTTTATTCCTTCTCCATTAATTTTTATTGGAGTATTGTTGTTTTACGATGCTATGTTAATTTCTGCTGTGCAGTGAAGTGAATTGGCTATCATATACATAAATCCCCTCTTTTTTGGGTTTCCTTCCCATTTATGTTATCACAGGTTTATTCATTTTTTTGATGAAACACCTTCTCCAGCAGCTTGCAGGGGGGAAAAAGGCAGGAGATATAACTTTTGAAGTCCTCATAGTCTGAAAATATCCTTATTCTAGGCTTAGGCCTGATCGATGCTTTGTTTTGAAATCATTGTCTCTGGCTGCTTGTTTGCCTTGCAACCCTAGTTTGCTGTGGAGAAGTTCTACGAATTCTAAACTTGGAGGCTTTGTATGTGGTATTTTCTGTTTCCATTGTGGCAACCGTTAGCATCTTTTGTGTGTGTGTGTGTCCGTGTTGTTCTGAAATTTCACAGTGAGAAATCTGTTCTATATGCTTTTTCTCCCCCATATATTGTGCTAGGTATTCAGTAGACCTCTTCAGTATGAAAATTTATTCCCTTAGTTCTAGAAATGCTTTTGTATTTGTCTTTACAAAATCTCTTTCCTTCTATTTTTTTTTTTCCCTTCCAGTTTCTGGAACTCATGTTTGTCGGCTTTTGAACCTTCCTGATCGATCTTCTGGTTTGCTTATCTTGTCTCTCCTACTTCTCACATCTCTTTTATTTTTGATCTAATTCCCTAGAATTTTGCTCAGTTTTATCTATCAACCTTTCTCTTTAATTTCTGTTTGCCATCATTTAAAATTTCTTAGAATGCTTTCTTGGTCTCTGAATGTCTCTTTTCTTTTTTTAAATGGCATTCTCTTCTCATTGCATGAACACAGCATCTTTTTCCCTTAGAAAGAATATTCCATCCTAGAGTTTTTATGTGTTCTTTTGTTCCCCCTATTGTCTGTTTCTTCCAAGTTAATTTTGTCTGTTTCCTTTGGTCTTAGATTTGCATGGAGAACCATCCCTCATCTGTCTGATCCTCGGCTGTCTATTTAGTTTAGCAAGGAGCTAAATACGCAGGTTGGAAACAGTAGGCATGGCTGGGACTTGTCAACTGATGGGCCTCTGGGGATGGTCCTCCTGTTTCATTGGCGGATGCTCAGTTATCACTCCATCTAGGTCTTTCTTTTAAGTTGATGAGTTTCTCCACAGAGGAAATGCTGGCTGCCAGTGTTTGGGAAGCTGAGCAAGGGGAGGAGGGCATCAGACACCGCTTTCAGTATCATTTAATACTTCTGTTCTCTGTAGGACTCCCTACCTCCACCCTCAGGCGTTCCCGGCGCCTCTAGAGACAGACTTAACTCTGATGCAACTCCTCTAGAAAGCAAGCCTCGGTCTTTGGTCTTCAGCAGACCAGGGAGGAGCCAATAGGAGGAGGAGACAAGAAGACCTGGGAGGCCAGTTTCCCCTGTGCTGCTGCTGCTGCTAAGTCATGTCAGTCGTCCGACTCTGTGCAGCCCCATAGACAACAGCCCACCAGGCTCCCGTCCCTGGGATTCTCCAGGCAAGAACACTGGAGTGGGTTGCCATTTCCTTCTCCAGTGCATGAAAGTGAAAAGTGAAAGTGAAGTCGCTCAGTCGTGTCCGACTCTTCGGGACCCCATGGACCGTAGCCCACCAGGCTCCTCTGTCCATGGGATTTCCCAGGCAAGAGTACTCGAGTGGGGTGCCATTGCCTTCTCCACTGTGCTAACTCTCAACAACTCTGTGACCCCGTCCTCAGAGACGGTGCCTCTGTTCTTTTTTTTTTTTTTTTTTTACTTTTAAAACTTTTATTTTAACTTTAGTTTACTTTACTTTACTGTATTGGTTTTGCCAAACATTGACATGAATTCACCACGAGTGTACAAGCGTTCCCAAACATGAATCCCCTCCCACCTCCCACCCCATGCCATC
>SJYQ01093880.1:12585-106558 GCA_006410935.1 Redunca redunca | reverse complement strand
TATATAAATATATTACAGTGTGTAATTTTATTTTCTTGCGACTTGTCCTTGAAATTAGTTACATTTGTTTTCGGCCGTGCGGCATCGTTGTTGCTGCTCGGGTTTTCTCTAGTTGAGGTGAGCGGGGTCTGCTCTCTGGTTGCGGGGCCTGGGCTTCTCGCTGCGGTGGCTGCTCTTGTTGCTGAGCACAGACTCCGGGTTCCCGGGCTTCAGTACCTGCAGCTCCCGGGCTCTGGAGCTCAGGCTCAGTAGTTGTCGTGCACAGGCTTAGTTGCTCCACAGCATGTGGGATCTTCCCAGACCAGGGATTGAACCCGTGTCCCTTCATCTTAACCACTGGACCACCAGGGAAGTCCCCACAGCAATTATCTTAATATCTTTATCTAGCAGCTAAATTCAGGATGCTACCAGGTAAAATATAAAAGTTTTCTTCTCCCAAATCCACCTGAACTTCCTAGAGGTATTCCCTTTTAACTATTAAAAAAAAATTTTTTTTTAATCTGTTTTACACAGTGCTTCTTGATTCCCCTAAGAGGGGAATTATTTAGCTGGTATTACCTTTGCCTGCTACTCGAGCTTCCCAGGTGGCTCAGTGGTAAAGAATCCACCTGCAATCCAGGAGACTCGGAAGATGATCCCAAGATGATCAAGAAGATCCCAAGATGATCCCAAGATGATCAAGAAGATCCACAGAAGAAGGAAATGGCAACTCACTTAAATATTCTTGCTTGAGAAATCCCACTGACAGAGGAGCCTGGCGAGCTACAGTCCACGCGGTTGCAAAGAGCTGGACACGGTTTAGGGACTAAACAACAACCCCTACTTGCTCTTCTCTCCAGTCTCTTTAGTTGTGCCATTTGTAATCTTTCTACTGGTGATGTTTATACCGTGACATACTTTAACACCCAGGCTTATTTCTCCATGACTAACTGCCTTTCCTTTTCCCCTACACTCTTAGATCTCAGCTTTTTGTTGATTTGGGATGGAGACTCTGAGAAAGGGTTCATGCCAAGCTTCCGAGCAGCATTAATTATTTCTTAAATAAACTTTTCTTTTAGAAAAACTTAGACAACTGTAGACAGAGTTCCCATATTTGATACAAGTTAAGAAGAAATGTTGAGGAACCAACAGACCAAGTCATTGGGTGAAGGGCTGCATTTTGGGCCTAAACATGCAACTGTGGCTTTTTAAAAGCACTCATTTAAATGCACAAAGCTGAGAAAGCAATAGGACGTTAGGCTTTTTCATGGCCTAGGCCCAGGTTTGAAGAAGAGGGAAGAAGCCTGGAGCTGGGGGCAGAGGGTGGTGCTACGATGCTCCGTCCTCTCCCAGGATCTGAGTGATCCGCTTGGTGTTCATTTCTTATAAGATCATCTGGGATGGTAATAATTTCTACCTCCATAAAATAGATTAGAATTTCATTTCTCAATCCTCAGGAGAAAAATCGCTTATTACGGCTATTACTCTGATACTGTATTGGGTAATTTATACACGTCATTCTTACTTAGTTCTGTGTGTGTGTGTGTGTGTGTGAATGTGTGTGTGAATGTGTGTGTGTGTGTGTGTGTGGTGTGTATTTGTGCATGTGTGCTCAGTGTTGTCTGACTCTTTTCGACCCCAGGGACTGTTGCCTGCCAGGCTCCTCTGTCCGTGGAATTTTCCAGGCAAGAATACTGGAGCAAGTTGCCATTTCCTCCTCCAGGGGATCTTTCCAACCCAGGAATAAACCCAGGTCTCTTGTGTCTCCTGTACTGGCAGGTGGATTCTTTACCACTTGTACCACCTGGGAAGCCCTCTCTAGCAACCCCCCCCCGCCAAATAGATGATATTATCCCCTTCATACTGATGGAGAAATGGATAGTGCAGTTGCCCAAGGCTATAAAACAGTCATAGATCTGAGGTTCTCCCCCACAGATTTTTTTTTTAACTTTTTATTTTGTATTGGGCTATAGCCAATTAACAATGTTGTAATAGTTTCAGGGGAACAGTGAAGGGACTCAGCCATATATATACAAGTATCCATTCTCCCCCACAGATTTCTAAACTTGGAGTTTTCTTCTCCATTTTTTTTTTCTGAAAGCATTTTTTTTCCCTCCACTGTGGCTGCACATTAAAATCACCTGCAAGCCTTAAAATCTCTTATTGCCCAGGCCACATCCTTGACAGGTTTAATCAGACTTTCTGGGGTTGGAACCCAGGGGCGTTGCCGATGCCAATGTGGAGCCAAATTTGAGAACCAGGGTCTTCCAGAGCTGGCGTATGTGAGAGAGGTACGGAAATGTTAGAATTAGGGATAACTGATTTTACATTTGTTAAGGTAAGTGTGGGGAGGTGAATAAAACACTGATCTGCGGTTCATCCTACCATTTGTTCATTGCGAAGCCTTAGGAAGTCATAAATGAAAAAAAATTTCATTAGTGGAAAAGTACAGAGAATATCATAATAAACGTGTGAACCACCTCCCAGCTCCATCCAATTTCAGTTCAGTCTAAAGTTGGGCTGTACTTGTTTCATTTTTTCTCAATAATTAAAATGATACATATACATTAGAAACCCCCTATGTTCCTGACCCCAATACCTCTCTAATTGGGTTTATTTCCATGCCCCCTTCAGAACTTTTAATGTACACATACAATATATATATTTGATTATTAAAGTGTGTGTATTTTCAAACTGTATAAATGGGACATATACCACATGACTTTGTGCAACTTCATTGTTTCCGTTGTTGTTTAATGTTGTGTTTTTGAGATTTATCCACACTGTCACAAGCAGATGTGTAGTATTCCTTTGCATGTACAGCAAATTACTTCTCTACTCTGCTGATGGTGGATATCTGAATTGTTTCTGATTATTTGCCATTAAACACAAGCCTGCCCCACGTGGCTTGTGGGATCTTAAGTTTCCCAACCAGGGATTGAACCTGGCTCCTCGACAGTGAGAGCAGGGAGTCCTAACCACTGGACCCCCAGGAAATTCCCTGAATGTTTCTGATTAAACATCTCCATGTGCAAATGTGCAAGAGTTCCTGGGAAATACAGTAAGCAGAAGAATTATTATTGGGTTGAAAGGTACGCATGTTTTCAGCCTCTAGACTTGGCTCAGTTGCTCCTCCATGCAGTTTTTCTTTATACTCCTGGCAATCATAGATATTATCATATTTTAAAATTTTACCAAAACTACCAGTGTGAAGTGGTTTAAATCACTTTAACTGACATTTTCCCAGTTACTACATATGTTTATTGTCTTTTCACATATTTTGCCTATTTCACTTTTTGCCTGTTTGTCTTTTCTGTGTTGATCTCTGGAGTATTTTTATGTATGTTCTACAATTGATCTTTTGCTGGTTATACAGACTGAAAGTATCTAACAGTTTGTAGCTATCTCTTCAATTTATGTATATTGTATGTATACAATATATAATTTATGTATTATGTATTATGTATATTGGCGAACAGATGAGTTTAAATTGGATTCAGTCAAATACATTGATCTTTTCCTTTATGGTTTATAATTTTTAAAAACCTTTAAAAGGAGTCTTTCTGTACTCCGAGGTTAGAGAAATATTTGCCTGTATCTTTTTCTAAAAACTGTATAGTTTTCACATCTAGGTCATTAATTTGGGGGCTTATTTTTGTGTTAGTTGGGAGGAGGCTAGATTATATTGAAGAAACAAATGCCCCAAATCTCAGAGGTTTAATCCCCAGTTTATGTCTCATGACACTGTTGTCCACCTTGAGTGTGCAGGTACCCAGGCTGATGGAGGCTTAAGTAGACAGGGACATCCAGAACCCTGGAAGCAGGGAGGGGATCGTGGCAGGTCACACACTGGCCACCGAGGGCTGTACTTGAAGATAACGCTTGTCTGCTGGTCACATATCAATGGCCGTAGAGTCTTGTGACCGTCTATCTAACTTCAGAAGGGATAGATCCTTCTTGGATCCAGAAGGGGGACAGAATTGGATCATTTGATCAATGAAATTATTACTATTATTATTATTTGTCATGCCATGTGGCGTGTGGGATCTTAGTTCCGCAACCAGATATGGAACCTGGGCCCCCGGCCGTTGAAGCAGAGTCTTAACCACCTGACTGCCAGGGAAGACTCAGTGAAATTAACTTTTTATTGAAATAATCAATTTTCTCAACACCTTTTGGGGAGAGTCCATGCTTTCTTGATTGATTTGTAAGAACAAATATCTTTCTTGATCTATTTTGTCAGTACAAAATTTGTAAGAACAAATCTCTGTCCTATATCACCTTTTCACATTGGTGTGTTTATTTCTGGCTTTCTCTTGGACTCCGTTGTTCCATGATACCACATTGTTTTAATCACAGCAGCTCCAAACAGCTCTTGATCTCATTTCTTGTAGTGAAGGACCCCTAACCTTAGCTTTCTCCTTTAAAATGGTTTCCTCAGTTCATAAGGTCAAAAAGAGTCCGACACGGCTTAGCGAGTGAACAACAACAAATGCATTTCTCAATCAGTTTGTCAGATTTTATGAAATTCCTCCAGGATTTTTTGCCTAGTGTTCCCCAGCAAGCAAATACCTACTGCCAGAGTATGGACTTCGATCTCTCCGATCCCCATGTGAAAAACGCATTGAACTGTCAGCTTAGGCACCGATGCCAGCGGGTGAAGACAGTGTGTTTGGCTTGCTTTCTCCCCAGGCTCCTTCAGGGCACTGAGTCGCTGTGCCAAGCATGGGCTGGTCTGGAACAAGCACCACTTGGTGAGTGTTTATGTGAATGTGTGAGTCCCCTTGGCGCTGCCAGGGGAAAAGGGATCAGAACATTGTTCATAGGCCTGGAGAGTGAAAATACAGAATCTACTCCTACAGGAGACGGCTAGATCTCATCACTGGATGTTGGAGGAAGGCCACCTTACAGAGTAGGGACAGAATTTCTCATCAGCATCCAGAGCCAGGCTTTCTGGAAATGAAATCTGTTTGCCATCTATTCCCAAGGCATTGATCTCTGATCATGAGTTACTCAGTCCCCAGACGCCTCCTTGCAGTTGACTCACAAGAATTAATCTGCTCCCATCACTTGGTTGTTTCTCCCTGGGGCAAATGGTCAGCGTATCTACAACACATGCTTGTTGAATCAGACTGAAGGGAGACGGCAGCAATTGAGGCCTCAATCTGTCCTGATGTATGGCTGGTTGGGAAACAAAAGGATGCAATGGAACAGATCAAAGGCGTTTCTTCCATGCCCTTGACTACTCCGGAGGGATTTTTCCCTTTGCCAGTGGTCCTCTGTGATGTGCCACTCTTTTCCCTTCCCTGCCCTTCGGTAGCAGGAAAGCAAAACTCTTTGTCCTGGCTCATGAGCTATGCTGCTTATGACTCAGCGGTCAACCGGTTAGCACTGATTTGCTCTTTGTTGGGGGTCGGGGGGAAGCTCTACAAGTCCCAGAGGAGGGTGTGAGTGTGTTCTTGCCTTTTAGTTTGCATTGGCGGGGCCAGGACTCTGAAGCTGTTTATTTCTTTTTCTTTTTTTCCTGCACTTTGAACTTTTTATTTTGTTTTGGGGTATAGCCAATCACTGACAATGCGATAGTTTCAGATGAACAGCAAAGGTGACTCAGCCATACGTATACATGTGCCCATTCTGCAAGCCCCCTTCCCGTCCAGGCTGCCACAAAACTTTGAGCAGAGTTCCCTGTGCTATGCCGTAGGTCCTTGTTGGTTATCCATTTTAAAGATAGCAGGGTTTATATGACCTTCCCAAACTCCCTAACTATCCCTTCCCCCGCTGCAACCATAAGCTCATTTTCCAAGTCTGTGAGTCTCTTTCTGTTTTGTAAGTAAGTTCATTTGTATCATTTCTTTTTAGATTCCACATATAAGGGATGTCATATGACATAGCTCCTTCTCTGTCTGACTCCCAAGCTGTTTATTTCCGTCCAAATACCTTCCTTCCAAATACTTTCACTGCCCCTGAATGAATGCTGGCGCCTTCGTTACGGGCTAAGTTGTAGATGCCCACGTATTTTCTATGCAGCACGCTTTTATTGAACATCAAATAGACCTTCATGTAAAATAAATAGCAAGGCTTAACAGTAGCTAGCATTACTAACAATTACATTGCAAAAGTATGATACCCATACAATGAAATAATCGGAGTTATTCAATAATTGGATGCATTGCCCCATGGACATTGCTCCCATCCCTGGAAGTGTTCTACGGAGGCTGAAATAAATATTGATCCATATCAGGAAGGAGATCTGCATGAAATAGGAAGTTGGAGGAAACTGCTTGTAGGATTCCTTCTATACTCGTTTTCTGGGGCTGCTGGAACAAAGTACCACAGACTGACTGGCTTAAACAACAGGAAGGTGTCCCACAGTCCTGGAGGCTGGAAGGCCAAGGTCAAGGTGTCAGCAGGGCCACCCTTCTCCTGAAGCCAGCAGGCGGGGAGCTGTTGCTGATAGTGGTTCCTTGGCTGTGGCAGCCTAACTGCAGCTTGCACATGGTGTTTGCCCCGGATTTCAGTCTCTGGGTCCAAATTTCCCCTTTTCATAAGGTCACTGATCATTTTGGGTAGGGTAGGCATTAACGTAACAGTATAACCTCCCTTTGCCGACAAAGGTCCATGTAGTCAAAGCTATGGTTTTTCCAGTAGTCGTGTACAGATGTGAGAGTTGGACGATAAAGAAGGCTGAGTGCCAAAGAATTGATGCTTTCAATCTGTGATGCTGGTGAGGCCTCTTGAGAGTCCCTTGGACTGCAGGGAGATCCAACCAGTCCATCCTAAAGGAAACCAGCACTGAATATTCATTGAAAGGGCTGATGCTGCAGCTGAAGCTCCAATACTTTGGCTACCCGATGCAAAGAGTTGACTTTTCTGAATCATCAGGAAAAGACCCTGATGTTGGGAAGGACTGAGGGCAGGAGGAGAAGAGAGCAGCAGAAGATGAGATGGTTAGACAGGGTCACTGACTCAATGGACATGAGTCTGAGCAAACTCCGGGAGACAGTGAAGGACAGGGAAGCCTGGAGTGCTGCAGTTCAGGGGGTCACAGAGTTGGACATGACTTAGCGACTGAACTATAAGAACATAACCTCAGCTTAATAATTACATCTATAGCAACACTATTTCCAGACAGAGTCCGATTCTAGTGTGGGGATAGGACATCAATATATGAATTTGAGGGGGGACATAATGCAAATCTTCGATTGACTTTGATTCAAGAAATATAAAAATCTGATTAAAACTATTAACAATAGCCATCGACCCTTAAAAAAGTTGGCTGCCCTGGGCACTTGGCATCTTCGCTATAGCATGCAGGATCTCTGGTCGCAGCATGCGGACTCTTAGTTGCAGCATGAGGGATCTAGTTCCCTGACGAGGACCAAACCTGGGCCCCCTGCATTGGGGGCATGGAGTCTTAACCACTGAACCGTCAGATGAGTCCCCGATGATGCTGTTTCTAAACCTTTTTTGGTTATTGCTCATCTAATCCTGGTGTTGCCCATGTCTAGGCTTCAAGAAAACATGTCTTTCTTTAAACCCCGAAATTCTTTTACTACTTCCCCATGTTTCTTTAGCTCCATGGAGGACCAATTGCCTACTGCCTTTGCCGACCTCTAACAAGAGATTCTTGGACCTGATAGTACTTAATAGATGTATAATCTGGGCTTTGGATCAGCAGTTAATTTGACTTTTCCAATAATCCCTCTGCTCTCTGTCTCTGCATTTGTCAGCCTGAAATCCTGGCACTGGCTTTTGTAACCTGACTGCTCCCATCAACGCTAACACTTTGTGCTTTGAATCTGGGTGTGTGTGCGTGGACGGACAGTCCAATGGCACCTTCTCATACTCAAGGTTTAGAACAAACACCCACAAAACTCGGTCACATTGGAACATCATTTTGCAATCCCTGCTTAATGAGAACCTAATGAAACCTTGAAGCAAAAGCATTTAAAATGTGATGAATGATTGTATCACAGGAGGGCAAGCGCAAAACAGCTAATTAGGAAAAAATCTTGTCTGCGGGGTTTCTCTGGTAATGTGGGAATAGTCTTCTTATAATGTCGAAAGAAAAATAATCAGGAAATAAATTTATATTTTCAGTCAATTTCACCTTTGGGGAGAGGAAAACTTTAGAAAAAGAGCTGGAGTGAATTGAGGCAACATGTTAATTGTCATTACTGGCATTTCATAGCGTGCAGGTGATAAAATTTTTTTCTTTGTAGTTGCCAGTATTTTCCATATGTCTTTAAAACACTCCCTGTTTTATCCTTTATCTTTTTCTTCTTCCCACCTTCAGCTTTCTGTAGACACAAGGATCTGTGCACATGTCATATAACCTATTGGACTTAGTTCTTAGCCAGCTGAAGAAGCTCACTCAGTGTTGGTTGAGAAAGATGGTTTGGGTTGTGGGGCTTTGTATGAGAAATAGTGCTGAGTGGGCACTTTTCAATTTTTTCTTCTCTCATTACACTTCCAGTGCACATCATGTGCTACAGACATGATGAAGTCATGCACAGAAGACCGAGTTTAGATGAAAGTGAGTTTAGGGTGAAGGTCAGAAATGATCCCACAAGCTGCTAGTGACGGAGACCTGTTCTGCAGACTCTGTCTTTAATTTATGTTGATAAAAGAAGTGTGTTATTGTGTTGCTGGAAATCGATGAGCTGGGGGAGCATGAACGGAGAGAGGTTTAAGATTCAGATGTCTACCTGAGTAGATCTCTTCGTTGATATAGAGATGTGTGATAGCTGAGGCTTAGATCAGCGTACATGTTCTTATTGAAATTGTGGGGTGAAAAGAAAGGTCCACGCTCTTCCTCAACCCACTGCAAATCTCCATAGCAACAGAACTAGATGGGCCTCCCAGATATGAACAAGGAGGAGCTGTTGACAGCTGTAAGAAGCTGCCGTGACCTCAGCATAATCTGTTCTTCTTGCCCCCCCAGGACTAACTCCATGGAAAACCCTTCTGAATGGGTAAAATGGAGGAAAATGGAAAATCCTCCCCCCCTTTTTTTAGTGTTTGTAATATCTTTTTTTTTTTTTTGGTCATGACACACAGCTTGTGGGAGTTTGGTTCCCTGAGCAGGGATCCAACCCATACTCTGTGTGGTGGAAATACCCAGTGCTAACCACTGGATCACCAGGGCAGTCCAGGAAAATCCTTTTATTAAATTCTTACTTTATGACCTAAACAGAGGACTCCGGGCTACTTAAATACGCATAGGTGAACAGTTCGGAGTCTGCTAGTGGTAAATTCTCAGGGCAGCGCCAAGACTATCGCTCAGGAATCTCATTCACAGTTGTGGGCGCACAGCCGTGTGCCCTTCTCTGCCTTCTCTATGCTTCCTTTTATGCGGCATAAAAGTCAGGCACACAAACATCTACTTCGCTACATTTGAGGGAGGCATTGCCAGTAGAAAGCTGGGTTCTTCTTTTCCACTGCTCCAAGAAGGACTCATCATGGCATCTCAAGGCTCCTTTAACACCGTGTCTCAGGAGGGCCTCTTTGTCCCAAATAAGAGGTGAATCCCACTGGGACTCCACGGGTGACAAATGACAGCCCAGAGCAGAGGAGGAAATGTGTATCTTGGAGTTGGGACTCTTTGTACCTGACTTGCTATGCTTAGGTTTTAGATTTTGCTCACACACACACAAAATAATACCATTTTCTTTTTCAGAAAGAAAAATATCTTTTTATCTTCAAACTGACCTGAATTTCAAGATGAGTGGAAGTCACGACCAGCGGTCACGTGGTTTTAGGAGACCCCCCGCACCCACCCCGTGCCTGCCCGCTCCTTTGCTGGTGCACCCCCGTTTGTCACTTCCCAGACTTGTCCTGCTGGCAACTTGCCATCAGCAGTTCCACATCCAGATCTGCCTTTTCTGGTTTGTACAAAGTGAGAATGTCACGCTCCCTAGAGAAACAGAGCTTGAGACTCACTCTCTGATGACAGTTTGTCAGACTTTGTTCTGCTCATCTATGGTTTTCCTTATCATATGAAAAGATTTCTTGATTTGCTCTTTGGCATTCTTACATTTTCTCTGTGTTTAACCCATGCCTGACAGGCGAAATAGGTGAAGCAGCGGCCTTGGAACGTTCTAGAAGCTCAGAGTTGAGGGAGTTTACAGTTTAGGGTGAGTTCATTCTCTCCTCTCCCTTCTTTACTCTTCTCTTTCTGGATGTAAATGATGAGGATTTCTATACCTTCTTCCCCACCTCCCTCCCTAATACACTCTATTTTTCCCGAGGAAAACATGCTTCTTAGACTCATGGCTCCCTTAGCGTGAAGGGAATGAGTCTCTCTTTTTTTTTTTAGATGTGGACCATTTTTTAAAGACTTTATTGAATTTGTTACAATATTGCTTCTGTTTTATGTTTTGGTTTTTGGCTCCAGGGCATATGGGATCTTAGCTCTCTGACCAGGGACTGAATCAGAACCCCCTGTGTTGGAAGGTGATGTCTTAACCACTGGACCTCCAGGGAAGTCCTTGGAATGAATTTCTATTAAGTACAATTATTCTTGGGCTTCTCTGGTGGCTCAGATGGTGAAGAATCTGCCTGCCATGCAGGAGACCTGTGTTCAATCCCTGGGTTGGGAAAATCCCCTGGAGGAGGGCATGGCAACCCACTCTAGTGTTCTTACTGGGATGATCCCATGGACAGAGGAGCCTGGCGGGCTACCGTCTATGGGGTCACAAAGAGTTGGACACAACTGATCGACTAACACTTTCACTCACTTCACAATTATTCTTATTTTATCCTACATCCTTATTTCACTCTTCCCAACATATGGATTTCATCTCAAGGACTCTCCCCGTCTCAGCATCTTCTACCAACACTTTCCAGTCCCGTCGTGGCTGAATTTCTCCACCGAACGTTTCGGAGGGAGCAGGAAAGAAAGTGGAGTCCTCTGCAGGGTGGCTATCTTAATCTCGTTACTGAAGCCGGTGACTGTCCGCTGTGATGCCTGCTGTCTGTGAGAGAGACTAAGTGGGGTTCTTTCTCTTTCTCTCTCTCTTCTTTTTTCAAGTCTGACAATTTTCTCCAACTCACCTGAGATTTAACTTTAACTTCACAATCCTTTACATGTTTTGACATTTTAGAAATCGAAATGTCAGTGAGATGAACTCTCAGCAGAGTTTGATCAGATATAACACAGGCTTTACCAAAACCATGATTAGTCTTGTCTGGATGTTTGCTGTTGAAGGGGGACTTAAAAGAGGGGTTCTGCCTCCCGTCTCTCCACCTGCGGGGAGAAGGGATCTGGAAGTCTTAGTTCTTGCCCGGCTCTGCACTTACTCCCAGCCATTTGCCTTCTCGGCCTCAGTCTCTCTGTCTGTAAAACAATCAGACAGATCCCTTCCTAAGTAGATGTTTGCTCTGTGCCCAGCTTTTACTGAACAGCAAGTCCCTTCTTGCACTTTCAAGCATTTTTCTGAGATAAAGTCTAGGGAGTCAGGAAGGAAAGTTATGGCATCAACAGGTTCCTGGTCCTTGGGTCAGGGGCCTTAATGCCCTAGTGCCACCAGGAAGTGTCTCTTGGGGGCTTATCTGCAGTGGGTCCTGGGTGACCTGTCACCCCATTTCATGGTGTAATGTGCCATAGAGCTTTGGGAAAGTAATTGTTGCATTTTTCTGTATCCATTTATGAAATGGACACACTGATTTCCACCTCATCTGTTTCATAAAGCTGCTCTTACCTGGGAATATGTTAAAATGCTCTGAGTTCATTAGAAAAGACTTTTTTTTTTTCGTTCTGTTTCACCAAGCTTTTACGGGCTTGGTGAAAACCAAATGCACCCCCTTAGACATTTGTATTCGATAGCAATCCTGTAAGCGCTGGCATTATCAGGATCTTTGAAGTAGCTGTCGGCCTCAAATAGCAAAATATACTCCTGGATGTGTAGAACTTACCACATTTCATACTAGAGAGAAAAATTCGGAAATGAAAAGCTTTTTTAAAAAAAAATATTGTGGGTTTTTTTGTGGGGGTAGAATCTATCAGTAGCATGCTGGAAATGGACATGTCCATATCATCACAAGTAAATTCCTTCAGTGAAATTGCTGCTAAGACCATTACTTTTCTCTAAAATGCACCTGTATTCAGGTAATACAGGAGACAGGCTAATTTTGAGTCTAACAGCCTCAGATCTTTTTCTGCATCTGCTATCAGAGCTATTTTCATTCCTACCAGCTGCCTCCGGAAGACACAGCCCCAGGCCAGCAGCATGGCCATCCTCCTCACCCCCCAAAAGCCACGCCCCCCAAGATGGCTGCACGCCTGCTGCCCTTGCTGTTGTCCCCAGCCCTCCCTCCCAGCCCAGTGCAGACGTCATCAGCTGTACTTCAAAGCCCTCCCCGTGCCTGACTCCGTTAAGCTCATGCATATGTTTGAAACATGCAGGGAGAACCCTATTCAAATATCAGCATTGTTGTTGCTCCCTGACAAATGGCGTCTGTCTGTCTATCAATGTCCTCAGAAAAATGGGGCTGTCTGGGCTGAGGGATAAAGCCTCCCTCTAATTTAGGACAGAAGAAATATCCTGTGGAGTGGATCCTGTCCACTGTACTCTTCTTCCCCTTTAATCCTGAAGCCTTTTTTTTTCCCGGATACAATTCATTTCCGACGGTTAGAATCTCTCCACCTGCTCTTCCACGGCATTTTACTATTGGCATTCATAGCGACGGCTGTTTTCAGGAATTAGCACATCCTATATGACAGAGGAATCTGACTCTCAACAAGGTGACAGGCTTCCCAGGAAGATCACACTTGGCTACAGCAGTAACCTGTGTGCAGATTCAAGATCATGTTCTTAGGACTGACGGTCAGTGTGCCAAACTCTTAGAGGAGTGGATGTAAATGTCCGTAGAGATGGTAATAAATAGGCAGACTGGGCTAAGGGTGTTTGTCTGTGTTGTGTTTATCGTCTTCAGTCTTCCCAAGGAAGAATGGATTTACTAATAAACCTGTTACACAATGGACTGGAAATTAATATGTGTTT
Organism: Redunca redunca; assembly: GCA_006410935.1. Classification (NCBI taxonomy): domain Eukaryota; kingdom Metazoa; phylum Chordata; class Mammalia; order Artiodactyla; family Bovidae; genus Redunca; species Redunca redunca. The sequence goes on along the minus strand of SJYQ01093880.1, from coordinate 93,575 downwards.
TTGACAAAGTGAAAGCCACTCAGCCATGTATGACTGTTTGCGACCTCATGGACCATACAATCCATGGAATTCTCCAGGCCAGAATGCAGGGGATCTTCCCAACCCAGGGATCGAACCCAGGTCTCCCACAATGCAGGTGGATTCTTCACCAGCTGAGCCACAAGGGAAGCCCTTGTTTTTGAAACTCAACAGTCACATTTTTTTTTAAAACCTGTGTAGAATTTTACAGGCTTTCCCGAGCTTTACTGGCTCAGCAGTAAAGAATCCACCTGCCAAGGCAGGAGATGCGGGTTTGATCCCTGGGTTGGGAAGATCCTCTGGAGGAGGAAATGGCAACTCACTCCAGTATTCTTGCCTGGGAAGTCGCATGGACAGAGGAGCCTGGTGGCTACAGTCCACGGGGTCCTAAAGAGTTGGGCAGGAGCGACTAAGCAACAACATAGGGGTTTGCAGTTTACAACGCGCCCCAACGTTCCCATAAACCAAGGGACAAGAGCCAAGCGTGCACTGATTTTTTAAACAATGACTTGCTGTGACTCATAAGCCTTAGATATTAAAAAGATGCTCCTTGTCTTTATTTATATTGACTGACCAACAACCCTTCCAGAAGCAAACTGGGCTGACTTTCGAAGTTTCCAGTGGTCTTATGTTTGTAGAGCCTGAGTTTCTGACCATACTGGGGTCAGTTCAGAATTAACCCCCAGTGGAGTTGTTAAGCCTATACCCCTATATCTCTCTTCTGATACAGGAGGTAGAGGCAGGACCTACCCAACCATCAGATATTCCACTGGCTCGTTTGGTCGAGCCCTGAGTATGCAACATGCTTTCCACTTGGGGATGAGATGCTCACCCTGGAGGAGCTCAAAGACAGGTGCACCGTACTTGTGTAGGTGCTTAAGGGGAGGTTTGTAAGATTGTCCTAGGGAACTATGGTAGAGTTGGGCGGGTTGCTCACTAACCTCTTTTCTCGCCCCCCGAAGACTACACTCTCCAGCTTTCTTTGCTGTTTTCAACTTTTAAGTCACTGAGATTTCTGTTTTGTTTTAGCAGCTAGCAGTCACCTTACCTAACACATCAAGCTTTAAATTTCCATCCAGTCCTGAGAGTCTAGGATTCTAAATCACGAGAGACAAGGTGCAGTCCTGGTGACTTGCTCACCGCTTACAGTTGATTTTCCTTGTTTTTCTCTCTCTCTGGTTTTCTGCATAATTTCCATTATCCACTTTTTAATTTGTTGTTTTTTGTTTTTTTAATAGGACTGCCAGTTTACTCAGAGACCAGAAAGTGGCTCATCTGAGTTTGCCCTATCCAGTCACCCAGCTTAATGGCACGCTTCTTGGGCATGTGCTCAGCTTCCTGTGGTTGAACCCAGGTCAGGGGGGTAGGCTGAGTGCATGGGTCAGCGAGGGTGACACGGCCCCGAGATGTGGTGATGAGGGGAGGCATCTGACAGAGACCGACGGCGGGGCAGGGCAGTGGGACGGCAGTGGCTGCCAAGAATTACCTGCAGGGGACGGCCAGGCTTCGATTCCCTCACAAGACCGTTCAAGTGCTATTTCCCTGCACGTTGAGTCATGCAGAAGCCAAGTAAGCAAGTGCTAAGCGACTCTAACCTTCCTTCTGGTGTTTCCAAATGGGTCCCTAACACACTGCACAATTGTTAGGTAATTAACAGAAGCAGAGAGTTCAGAACTTTGGAGAGGGACTTAATGAAATTTGTTTTTTAATGGTAACTACTTATTGATAAACCAAGGGAGTTGGCTCTAATTAACATAAACCTCTTTCATGAAAGATTGTGTGTTAGTGGTAGGGTAAGTTTGAATGGGGTTGAACTTCAAAGGGGGGAAAAAACTACTTTAAAATGCATCATTCTGAAAAATCTTGTTTTTTGTTTTGGAACCGTTTTGAAAAATCATCATCATCAGATTTAGAATTTCAATAAAGGTTAGAATTCTGGCTCAAGAGATTGAAACTCTTGACTAATATCCTGATTCTTTCTTTTAATTTTATGATAGAGGGTGATGAATGAGTCTGCTCAGTCTCTTGTCTGGAATGTGTGTGTGTGTGTGTATGTGTGTGTGTATGTGTGTGTGTCTTGAGGGGGGTTACCAAATAATTTAACATATAATCATTTTTGTCACATTATATTGTCAATGACTCAACACAGTTGATGTGTGATCATATTCTCATAAACACATGTGAAGATTGGAGTGCTTTATTTAATTTAAAAGTGTGCCCTGTTTGAGTATGTTTATTTACCTGAAGCCTTTTAATAAAGTGCTTCCTGTGTACAATTAGATGATTTTAATAAGCAACGAGGCAGTGATTCAGCTGTGGTGTGCGGTGTTTGCGGTTTCTGCCCTCTCCTTTTCCTCAACCCTTTGATGTTGCTAAGATCTGCACTAATATCAGTTGCTGTTGACATCCCAACCAACAAATATATTTAGCACAACACACCAGAGGCTGCAATGTAAAGGTTTTAATTAACCTGCAGGGAATTTTCTAAGATCACAAATTTAAAAAAAACACAAAACAGTGGCAGGAAGTTCTCTGACAAAGGTAACACAGACATTTTCTCCTGACTTCTGGGCATGACCCCAGAGCAGGGGTGACCTCTGACCCAGGAGTGTAAGGTAGTAGGTTACCATTAAAATGATCACTCAGAATGACCCAATACAATGACCCTGTCCTGCTGAAAAGGACAAGGGACAACCAATAAATGGATTGCTATTAGTCTGAAGTTTCAAAAGCTCACCAGCCCCAGGTGAAGTCGTGGGAGTGTGGTACCACGCCCTCCTTGCTGATGCCCTCTCATCACTAGCGGGCTCTCCTCCCTGCCCAGGGCCTGTGCCCTCCTGCTTCTCCCTCTTATTCTGGGTGCCAGGAGCCCTGTCCTTGTAGCCAGCCACATGCAGCTCTCTCCTCCCACTGAGGTCCAAGCCTATCCATGGGGTGCCCATCCCTGCACTCTGCTTTCCCACATGACAAGCATTTCCGAATTCCATATATCACTTAAGCGTGTTGCATTGACTCCTTAAGCCCACACTCTACGGTGGGTGTTAGTATGTCTACCCTATAAGTAAGAAAGCTGGGGGGAGAGAGGCCAATTCTTCCCTTCCCTCGTGTCTTCTTTTTCCTTCCAACTTTATTTTAATTTTTTTATATTGGAGTATAATTGATCAAGCTTCCCAGTGGCACTAATGGTAAAGAACCTGCCTGCCAATGCAGGAGACATAAGAGATGCAGCTTCGATCCCTGGGTCAGAAAGATCCCCTGGAGAAGGAAATGGCAACCCACTCCAGTATTCTTGCCTGGAGAATCCCAAGGACAGAGGAGCCTGGTGGGCTACAGTCCATGGAGTCACAAAGAGTCAGACACAACTGAGCATTGTTTAACATTGTTAATCAATGTTGTGGTGTGTGTGTGTGTGTGTGTGTGTGTGTATAATTTCTATATATTCTTGATATCAATCATTAAACAGCATACACCAGAATATCTCCTGGTAAGTGGCTTGTATTTTTTGTTTTGTCTATGCCATATGTCATGTGGGATCCTAGTTATCCAAGCAGGGATTGAAACATGTCCCCTTCATTGGAGGCGTGGAGTCTTAGCCACTGGAGCACCAGGGAAGCCCCTCGTGTCCTCTTTCTTGAGGGGGTTACTGCTTCCCCCCCTACCCCTTCCCCAGAATCCTCTCTTGTTTGGATCCAGTCTGCCACCAGCCCCTGCCCCTGCTTCACTGGACTCTCCAGTCCCACAGCCAGTCGATGCAAGTTTGCATTTATCATCTTCCCCAGGTGATCACCATGAGTACACAAGGGGCTGGATGATGGGGGTGATAAGGCTGGTGCACACCAGTGACCAGCTGCTGGGTGCCACGCAACCCAAGGCGGGGAGAAGATAGCATCACCCCAGAGCCAAGAAAAGAAGCCCCTTCCCCTCGCACGCCTCTTGCAGAGCTCTTTGCTGACAAAGCTTAATATTGCATTTGCTGCACAGGAGAAGTGCTTAAAGCTTTCTTATCACAGAGCAGGTGAAGAAGTGTGGATTTGAGGCTGATGGGCAGTAGGCATAGAGTTGGACCCTGGCCTGCGGCTGCTCCCCATCTGGTTCACAAGGCTCCTCTGATTCTGCTCTAGCCTCTGATCCTCTGGCCTTAAGGAAAGTGTTCCTCCTTCTCTCTTCTTGGTCAAATTCTACCCGTTTCACTCAAGACCCTGGAAGGCATCCGTGGACTGCTTCCTAGCTGTTCTCTCACTGTGGTTCAGCCAGTTCTGAGACGTCAGCTCCTGTTGCCTCCTGATGGTGTCCCTAATAAGACTGTAAGTCTTTTGAGAACAAGGACAGACTCTCTTTCCCTGTGCTTTCCTCTGGTACCTGGAACGATGCTTTGCTCTCATAGTCCCCCCAGTGGATAATATCATGTGATTGATGGATGGCCTGCAAAGTTCTGTGCTGGGGTGTTACTTGGGGGCATGTTTAGAAGTCTCTGGAAAAAAATCTAGCTGCTACCTCTTTCTTCACTTATACCCAAGACTCAGCCTGGATATTCAGAGATTGAGAGCTTCCTTAACATGCAGCACTCCGTACTTCCCTTCATAGGAAGCAGGGTTATTGCAATGCACCAATTAATAGCGTGTAACTTCCTCCCTTAATTGTGCACACCAGGCAAAGGAGATGCAAAAATGTCAGGAATGATAAAAATGATTTTGCTCACTCTGACCTGAGTCTGGTTAGGAAAGAATATCTTATTCTTTTTGTTTTTTAATCACTTTTTAAAAACAGAGTGGCTTTAATAATAGAGGCTTATTTCTCAAGATGAAATACTAGAAATCATGAAGAAATGGAGAAGGACAATGACCTGGGTGCCTTTATAAGAGACAGTTTATTGGATCAGGGCCGCTTTGCCTTATTACTCTGTGTTTCCCCAAATGACCCGTAAGTGATTCTTGAATCATTCTGATCTCAGCCTGCACAACCAGGACTAGGATAGATTAAAAGCTTTGGCCTGTGCAATGAGTCACTTGTTTATCAAGCAAGGCTCCTCTGCCCTCTCGCTGGCATTTCCAGACAGTACTTTAGAAGTTATCAATTTCCTTTTATACCTGCTTGAGTTCTTTCCAGGCTCCCTCCTCCTGGACGGAGCTGATGTTCCTCTTTTTTGTTTCCTCAGCATTAAAAAGAAGTGTGTGTGTGTGTGTGTGTGTATAAATACCTCGTGTCACTCTGCATTGTAATTAGTAATTACATTTCCTTCTGAAATGTGCCACCTTTAACTATAGGTTTTCTGGGATCTAAATCTGTAACTTGCACACAGCAAAGGCTCCATCATTATTATCAGAATGAATGGATAGTTGAATGAGGAAGCAGCCGTTATTCTGTTGGTTTTGTTTGGTTTTTGTTTTTAGTCGCTAAGTGGCGTCCGACTCTTGTGACCACGCGGACTGTAGGCTGCCAGGCTTCTTGGTCCATGGGATTTTCTAGGCAAGCATGCTGGAGTGGCTTACCATTTCCTACTCCAGGGGATCTTCCCCACCCAAGGATAGAACCTGTGTCTCCTGCATTGGCAGGCGGATTCTTTGCTGCCGAGCCATCAGGGAAACTTAGTTCCTGTCAGTCCTTATAAGGAACCTGCTGGCTCTGCTTTAGCTTGTGTTTCCAGCCCTGGGCCAAGGACGGTGTGCGATGTGTTCAGGAGTTTGGCAGAGTCTGATTGGCTTATTTGCTATCTGTTGCTGCATCACAAATTGCTCCCATATTTAGCAGCTTAAAACCTTCATTATCTCAAATAATTTCTCTGGGGCAGGAATCTGCCAGCAGCTTTGCTGGGTGGTTCTAACTCAGAGCCTCTCACAAGGGGGCAGTCAGGTTGTCAAGGCTCACCTGGGGCTGGACCAGCCGCTTCCAAGCTTGCTCGTCCATGAGGCTGTTTGTGGGCTTCCCCAGGTGGCCTCTTCCTAACTCATCGGAGTGTCCTTTCCATGTGGCAGCTGGCTCCCCCAAAGTGACCGATCCAGGAGGGAAAGCGGAGAAGCCACAGTCTTTTACAACCTAGTCTTGGAAGTGACATCCCATCATTTCCGCTGTTTTCTCTTGGTCACATGGCCCAGCTCTGGTCCCCTGAAGGTGGGGCTACACAAAGGTGTGGTGCTGCACAAGGAGGCCAGATCATGGGGGTGGGTCATCTTGGCAGCCGCCCCCGCTCAGACACAGGCACAGGTCATGTTCATTCCTGTACACAGAAGGTATTAAGGCCGGACAGATACGGACTGGCAGCTCTGGGAAGTCACAGCGGGTGAGGATGAACATTTCCCAAAAGGAAGTCATACGGTGGAAACAAAAAGGAGAACGTCTGCCACGAACGAATATTTAAATTCGCCTGTTTTCCCGCTCGCTCAAAGTAGGGCAGGGGAAGGTCTAGTTGAAAGCAATGCCATGAATCGTTTCTTCCCACCTGCAGATCATCATTCGTCCCTTCAGGATCTTTTTCTACTGTAGAATGATGTCCCCGGTCAGCATTTATTTGTGCAAAGGTGCTCCCAAGCAATTCAACTGCTGATTTATAAATAGGCTTTTGTAGATCTTGGGAGCAGACCAATATTTGAATGTGTGTCTCTTGTATAAATTGCTCCGACAGCTGCTTACTTTCTCTCTAGAGCTCTCCTTTCTTTGGTGCTCTTGTGACTTTTTTTTTTTTTTGATTTAGAGCAGAGAGAAAGCATCAGCTATATCCTAGTATGTTTCCATTAAAGAGAGGTAGGGTGCAGGGCTGGAGCAGCCCCAGGAACGGGGTGCAGCTGAATGCGCTACAGGATTAGAGGGGGCTTCGCAGGTGGCTCAGTGGTAAAGAAACCCGCCTGCTAACACAGGAGACACAAGAGATGAAGGTTCGATCTCTGGGTCGGGAAGATCCCCCGGAGGAGGGCATGGCAACCCTCTCCAGTATTCCTGTCTGGAGAATCCCCATGGACAGAGGAGCCTGTGGGCTACAGCCCGTGGGGTTGCAAAGAGTCAGACACGACTGAAGCAGCTTAGCATGCACACTCACCTTCCAAAGTAGGTCTTTTGATCCTATGCATCAGGATAGATTCTCTGTACTTGTGTTCCCTGGAGACTGTGTGGGATAAGTAAATGCTGTTTTCTCATTAGGGATTAATGACATACAGAGGCAAGGGGATTTTTGAGACTTTGGTTGAAGTACCGCCAGGCCCCTGAGCCATCCTGACACCCCACTGCTCCCAGTATTAAGAAACCATCGTTTGTCTTCCCATTGCCTGCCAGTGAGAAGGCTGCCAGGTATCACATAGCCAGCACCCCAGAGAGCTGATTGAAGATTTGGCGTCCTTGGAGTCTTCCTCCAAAGCTTTTGGAAAGTAATCATAACAACATCGAAAATGAGTTACTCAGGACTAAAAAGAAGTCTTGCTAGGCTTCATCACACAAATGGAGACCCTAAATCCCCTCACTCTCTCAACTCATGAAGGCAGAGATGCTACGTGGGAGATGCTATGCTTGTGTTACTTAAGCTGGATCTTACATAAATCCTGAGTTGTCATGTTGGGCACCCATCAACACTGACTCTTTTGTGCAGCGTGAGAGAAGACACTTCTGACTTGGGGTGGCTCAGTGCATTGCCAAACTGAGATCAGTATTTGGCAGGTCTCTGGGAGGGTTCGGGCTCCCAGGTGGCTCATCAGTAAAGAATCTGCCTGCCAGTGCAGGAATCTGTCTGCCAATGCAGGGGATGTGGGCTTGATCCCCGAGTTGGGAAGATCCCCTGGAGAGGGAAAGGGCAATCATCTCTAGTACTCTTGCCTGGGAAATACAAAGAATAGAGGAGCCTGGCAGGCTACAGTCCATGGAGTTGCAAAGAGTCGGACACGACTTAGCGACTTAACGACTGTTAGAGTTTCCAGGAGCACAGTGGCCTTGCAGTATCGCAATACACTGGCCTTCATAGTGAATCATCAGAAATGGTTAAACATTTTCAACACTCCCCTATTTGTTTTGTCCCTGGCAATTCTCCTTTCACTTTCCAGATAACTGGACAGAGGTGAGTCAAGAGGGTGAAAAAAGCAACGTCATTTGCAAATATGCTCCCTGTTCCCTGGCATGTGCCAGCACAGACTAAAGGAAGAGGAAGGAGGAGGTCACATATATTGAATTTGTCATCTTATGCTGCATCTCACGAGGCTTGATGTTTCTGTTTTATGTTTCTAAGAGGCAGAATATCTGGGCAAAAAATTATCTGTGGCTAGCTGGAGTCGTAGAATGGGGGCCACCCCCACGGGTTAGGCGTGGGTTAGGAGTGGCATCTTTGCTGGAGGAATGACTGGGCTACGGTTTGCCCATGTCTGTGTCCCTGTTATTTCGCCCTGTTCTTAGACTCTGGCTGTTCTGCCCAACCATGTTCCTCTCCCTGTTCCTTGATCCTAAGTGGCAGGGCTTGGATAGGAAGGAGCTGATGGCAACACTCAGGCCAGCCCATGAGGCAGCTCATTAAAAAAATGTTGGCGTCTTAGACCCTGGGCTCAGACAGTCCTCAGTTCGAATTCTGCTAGCTGTGTGAGCTTGGGCTAGTTACTTAACTGCTCTGGGCTTCTGTTTTCTATGTGGACAATGGAGATAATCATAGTACCTCCCTAACCCGTGGGGCCAGAGTGAGGACTAAGTCAGACAGAGCAGTGGATGGGTCTACTTTTTTCTATTTTGGATGTGTTTAATATATCAGGCTTTATTATTAGATTGGTGGGTAGCAGCCTTACAAATCCTTTGTTCCTTTAATCTGCACTTAAGCTAGATGGGATATGTTTCTGTTCCTAAGAGCCAGATTATTATTCACATTAAACTTTTCTTCCAGTCTGTCCATCTCAGCGAATGAATCCACCTGGAGCACCTACTCTTCTTGTTTCAGGGCCCAGTGTAGGATCCTGTCCGTAATTGTCACCCTTCACAGCCCCGGGGCAATGGGGTACAGGGTGGCTGAGCCGGAGGGACCTTTCTGCCTACACAGGACTTTGCCAGAGGGAAGGGGGCCCTTCCCTCCCTGGCTCTTAGGGGTCAGAATCCAATGTTGTTGTTGAATGGGGCTTTTTTCTTGCCAGGAGGAGGAGTTTTTAAACATTCTCCAGGCTTTGTCTTAGGAAATCAGGGGACCCCTGACAGTGCCCTTGGAATTACCTGCCTCCTGCCATCTGACTGGAAGAATCGGATCTCTGAAGACTGCCACCTGGTCTTTCTGGAGGTTTGCTCAGGAAAGCTTTATGAGGCTGTGGGCCGACAATTTATCCTATCGTTTGACTGGGTTTTTTGTTAAAGAAGGAGAGGTAATAATTGTGAAATGCAGCCTGCAGGGAGAAAACAAAATACTTCTGTGCTTAATAAGCCTTTCATTCATTTTCTTAATCTTCTGCTAGGAATTTTTTCTTTGCCTTTTTTTTTAGTGGAAAAATCATTTGGTCCATATTTTTCCTCACTGAAAGATCCCAGTAGGAGAAATATTCCAGGATGTTGAGTCCTCTGCCCTTCTTTCTCCTTCCCAAAGCTCTGCTTTAATCACCCCAAAGCTCTGCAGCCAAAACCCAGTTAGAAATAAAAGAGGGCTGGAGTGGAGCACCCCTCCTGCCCAGGGAGCATCTCTTTTCACTACCTGGGGTTGCACACAGTGGGGCAGGTTCTGCCCCGCACCTCAGAACACTGGCATTGAGTGTTTCATGCTTGGAACTTTCTGCCAACTCTCAAAACACTGTGTGCATGTCCAGCTCTGCTCAGGAGACTGGAGCCCTGTACGTGGGGTGCCGGGGGTGCACCTGCCGGCCAGGCTTGTCAGATGTGGGGGGAACCAAGAGAACAGGCATGAGCCTCTTTCAGTCCCACAGGGGAGGTGATACCCGGGGCCCCAGGCAAGGCATTCCAATAGCTGTGATGCATCCGAGAGTCGTGCTGGGGACTCGCTCTTCTCTGGATGCTGAGGCTCTAGGGAAAGCGTTTAGAAAGTACGTTCTGACAAAGTCTTCCTTCACAATCATGTTTAAGACTGAACTCAGCGGAAAACAACAGAGGGTGGAAGTGGGGGACCTGGTACTACCAAGCAGCCCCCCCACCCCATCTGCACCTGCCCGGCCTCCCTGGGTGGATCTCCAGGGAGTGAGCTGGGCTCTGCTTCTCCCTGTATCGAGGCCAGCAGTCCAGGGCCATTAGACAGACCATGGACATCCCGAAGATACAGAGGAGAGGCCGTGAAACCCAGCCCGTCCAGGCCTTGCTGTGGACCCCAGGCCCCAGCTCCTGACCCCCACCTTTCTACCCACGTTAGAGACGCTCTCAATGACTATGCCAAAGCCTTTGACTGTGTGGATCACAATAAACTGTGGAAAATTCTGAAGGAGATGGGAATACCAGACCACCTGACCTGCCTCTTGAGAAACCTGTATGCAGGTCAGGAAGCAACAGTTAGAACTGGACATGGAACAACAGACTTGTTCCAAATAGGAAAAGGAGTACATCAAGGCTGTATATTGTCACCCTGCTTATCTAACTTATGTGCAGAGTACATCATGCGAAATGCTAGGCTGGAAGAAGCACAAGCTGGAATCAAGATTGCCGGGAGAAATATCAATAACCTCAGATATGCAGATGATACCACCCTTATGGCAGAAAGTGAAGAGGAACTAAAAAGCCTCTTGATGAAAGTGAGAGTGGAGAGTGAAAAACTTGGCTTAAAGCTCAACATTCAGAAAACAAAGATCATGGCATCTAGTCCCATTGCTTCATGGGAAATAGATGGGGAAACAGTGGAAACAGTGTCAGACTTTATTTTTGGGGGGCTCCAAAATCACTGCAGATGGTGACTGCAGCCATGAATTTAAAAGATGCTTACTCCTTGTAAGGAAAGTTATGACCATCCTGGACAGCATATTCAAAAGCAGAGACATTACTTTGTCAACAAATGTCCGTCTAGTCAAGGCTATGGTTTTTCCAGTAGTCGTGGGTGGATGCAAGAGTTGGACTATAAAGAAACCTGAGTGCTGGAGAATTGATGCCTTTGAACTGTGGTGTTGGAGAAGACTCTTGAGAGTCCCTTGGACTGCAAGGAGATCCAACCAGTCCATCCTAAAGGAGATCAATCCTGGGTGTTCATTGGAAGGACTGATGATGAAGCTGAAACTCCAATACTTTGGCCACCTGATGTGAAGAGCTGACTCACTGGAAAAGACCCTGATGCTGGGAAAGATTGGGGGCAGGAGGAGAAGGGGACGACAGAGGATGAGATGGCTGGATGGCATCACCGACTCGATGGACATGAGTTTGAGTAAACTCCGGGAGTTGGTGATGGACAGGGAGGCCTGGCGTGCTGCAATTCATGGGGTCGCAGAGTCGGACAGGACTGAGCGACTGAACTGAACTGAACAGTGACGTCACTCCACACATCCTTTTGTTTGCTTGCATTTGCCGCCAGGACTATAGCCCCGCCATTGTTTTGGTCATTCAGCATCTGGAACATGTTCCTTTCCTGCTTTCCGACAGTGTCTAAATGACACCACTAAATGTGAAGGAAGAAGTCAATCTCTGGCCCTGCCTACAGTTGGCAAATGAATGACAGTGAAGGTGACGTCCCTCACCCACCCCTGGCATTCAATTCACTCAGGCATCAGTGAGCTCACCTCCCAGGACTGGCACCTCAGCGACCTCGCTCGAATAACTTTCCAGGCAGAGACAGAAGTGACAGCCCGTCCTGAACCATCATGTCTCTCCCCAACCCCTGCCCGGTGTAGACAGCCTCCGATCTAAATACCACCGCATCTGAATACATCCAGCACGCAGAGCCTGGCATTGCAGTCTGCGAGCATCTGGCCCCTGCTGCCTTTCCAGCCTCCTTCCTGTCCTGTGTGTAACTTTCTCCATTCTTTCCTGAACATTCTCTGCATCGTCCCACCTCAAGGCTTTTATTGGAGGCCTTACCTCCACTGAAATGCCCTTCCTTCATCCTTACTTGTTGAAATCCCACCATTCTGTGGAGCACAATTCAAATGCTATTTCCTTGATGAAATCTTTTGGAATTTTCAAAGCCAGAAGTGATTCTGGGCTTCACTGTGACTTTCTGAATTTCCACCTCCTTGTCCATCTCAGTCCCTAGTTATCCCAGCAGCCCTCATCTTTGGTTTGGGTCTTCAGCTTTCTGGACCAATTTTTGCTCCACAGACATCCATTGAAAGTCGTCAAGTTCCAACTACTATGTTAGATGCTGGCAACATGATGAGTAAGAGACAGAATCTCTTTTACCCTTTGAGGATGTATCTTTGAGGATGTCCGAGTCCATGGATGAGCAGATGGGCAGATGAACACTAATTGTGATGAAATATACTGAGACACAAGAACACGGCTCTGGGATTATGCAGGGGTGGACAAGGGTCCCGAGCTTTGGAAGTTCCCTGTGTGTCCAGGGAACCATTGCTAGTCTCTGAGTGGCTGGGAGATGAGCCCATATAGAAGCATGATGGGAAGAGAAGCTGGGATGCAGTGTTTGTGATGATTAATTTTAGGTGTCAACTTGCTGAGCCAAATTCAGCCATTTCTGTGAAGGCTTGTTTTAGATGAGACTAATATATGAATCGGATCTTCCGTGGTGGCTCAGACGGTAAAGCATCTGCCTACAATGCAGGAGACCTGGGTTCAATCCCTGGGTCGGGAAGATCTCCTGGAGAAGGGAATGGCAACCCACTCCAGTATTCTTGCCTGGAAAATCCCATGGATGGAGGAACCTGGTTAGGCTACAGTCCATGGGGTTGCAAAGAGTCGGACACAGTGGACTTTGAGTAAAGCAGATTACCCTCCATAAGGTGGGTGCTGGTGGTGGCTGTTCAGTCACTAGGTCGTGTCCAGCTCTTTGTGACCCCATGGACTGCAGCACGCCAGGCTTCCCTGTCCTTCAGTATCTCCCGGAGATGGTGAGCCCCATGTAATTAGTTGAGGGTGTTAATAGAAAAGAGAATGACCTTCCTGGGAAAAGAGGGAGTCCTGCTGGCAGATTGCCTTTGGAACTTGAGCTTCAGCATCAGTTCTTCTCAGGGTTTCCAGCCTGCTGGCCTACTCTGCAGATCTTGAACTCGCCGCCTTCACCATCAATGAGCCAGTTCCTTGGAATAAATCTCTCTCTGCCCCTCTGCAGCCGTGGGGTTCTGTCACATAGCGAACAATAAGGAGCTTTTTCCATTTACCTGCAATGCTTGGAAAGCTGTTGCTTTCTTTCAGTTGCCACAGACTCAGATTGGTCTCCGGGAAAGCAATGGCACTCCACTCCAGTACTCTTGCCTGGAAAATCCCATGGACTGAGGAGCCTGGTGGGCTTCAGTCCATGAGGTCGCTAAGAGTTGGACACGACTGAGTGACTTCATTTTCCCTTTTCACTTTCATGCATTGGAGAAGGAAATGGCAACCCACTCCAGTGTTCTTACCTGGAGAATCCCAGGGATGGGGGAAGCCTGGTGGGCTGACGTCTGTGGGGTCACACAGAGTTGGACACGACTGAAGCGACTTAGCAGCAGCAGCAGATTGGACTTTGTCCTTAGGAACTGCTGAGAGTGTCTTGCCTCATCCCTCCTGCTCCTTCCCATCCATCAGAAGGCTCTGTTTGGCTTTGCCTGTCCTGGGAGCGAAGTGAAGGAAGTGCAGGTGTGGACTAGGCAAGCTCCCAGGTGGAGATGCTGGCCTGGGCAGGTTCAATCACAGGTGGGGCTACATGGGGAGAACTTGTTGAATCTTGTCTACTTGCTGATAAGCATCTGGAAATGATCGGCCTTTGCAGGGTGCGATGGGGAGACCAGAATTTGGCTTATGAACTGGAGACTTCGGGACTTCCCTGCCCAGGGTGAGTGAGGCACCGGTATACTAGGGAATAGCCCGGCTCCATGGACTGGACCCAGACTGCGAGGGCGGGGACGTTCAGACGTGAGGCAGTTGGATCTTGGAGGAGCCCTGAAGTTCAGAGTCTGGGGTCCCCCCGTCTAGGGGTGTCACTCAGCCCCATGGCACTGGCGAAGGAGGCTGTCAGGTCAGGCTCGGGCACTGGAGGGACCAGCCGTGGCCGTGGGGGTCTGGAGGCGGCCAGGACAGGGGAAACAGTTGTCCTGGTATCACGTACTGTCTTAAATTAGCTGTGGGGAGAGGAAATAGGAAAGGAGAGCCAGAAAGTCAGCAGTCAGACTTTTCCATACCATCTGTGATGGGAAGCAGAAGGCTGCCAAGAGAAACCATGTGCTGGGGCTAATTGGTGGAGCCTGAAAGCAGAAGTAACACGCCATCCTGCTAAACCAGGAGGCTTTTCTTTTCTTTTTCCTTCCTTCCTTCCATCTCCCCTCCCCCCTCCCTTTCCTCTTTTCTTTCTGTTTTAAAGCTCTATAGAGCCTCAAAGTAATAGTCCTACTAAGAAAATATAGATCTAGCATTTGGGGAACTAGGAAAGGGAGCGTGTAAGCTAAAGAGCCAAGATTAAACAGCCACAGTGGATGGTTCTGTGCAAGGCAATGCTAGCTTTGAGTGTAGGAGTTCGATTTTTAAAAATCTTGCCGCAAGTTGGATTTCTAATATGCAGCATCATTTTAAGGGATGTTGTTCTTCAGAGAAGAGAATCACTAGTGGGTCAGTCGCTAAGTCGTGTCTGACTTCTGTGACCCCATGGACAGCAGCCCGCCAGGCTCCTCTGTCCACAGGATGTCCCAGGCAAGAATACTGGAGTGGGTTGCCATTTCCTCCTCCAGGGGATCTTCTGAACCCTGGGATTGACCCCACATCTCCTGTACTGGCAGGTGGGTTCTTTACCGCTGAGCCACCAGGGAAGCCTTATTGCCTCATTACATGCCTTAATTTCTTACTTTATTTTTATTTATTTTTAGTTTAAAAGTGTTTTAAGTGAATTTTTACTGGAGTATAGGTGCTTTACAATGATGTATTATTTTCTACTGTACAGCAAAGTGGATCATTATACGCATACCTGTATCCCCTTGGGTTTGAATTTCCTTCCCATTTGGGTCACCACAGGGGCATTGAATAGGGTTCCCTGTGCCAGACAGTAGGTTCTCACTAGTGATCTATTTTATACATAATATTAATAGTGTATATATGTCAATCCCAGGCTCCCAATTCATTCCCCCTCCAGTGTCCCCTCTTGGCATCCACATATTTGTTCTCCACGTCTGTGTCTCTGTTTCTCTTTTGCAAGTAAGGTCATCTATACCATGTAACAACTCCATTTATACGTGCTGATGTACGATCTTTGTTTTTCTCTTTCTGGCTTACTTCACTCTGTATGACAGTCTCTGGGTCCATTTCTTACTTTTTTGTTTAAATTACTTGTGATGAGGAGGAGTTAAACTGTGGAGCCTGTGCTGCCATGTCCTGGTGTAGTGAGCCCCCCGTGTCTTGGAGGAATTAAGGAGTCGCTAGATGAGTGCTTGACACTTTTAACCTTATGCAGGTACCTCCAGGGCCTCAGAAAGCCTTGCCCTTCTCCCCCCAGCAGATGGGGGACCTGAGGCTCTGAGGAGCTGTAGGGCCTGAACTCGGTTGTCGTTCAGTAGTTTGCAGAGCCAGCATCTTACTTGGCTCGTGTGACTCAGAAACCTGTTCTCCTTCTGCCACATCGATTGCTTCCTGCTTCCTTCTCACAAATACTCAGGGGGACTGGCCTGGAGGTGGAGAATATGGACCCTGATACACGTTTAGTTGTGCCCAACTCTTGGGGCCCCACAGACTGTATGCAGCCCGCCAGGCTCCTCTGTCCATGGAGTTTTCCAGGCAACAATACTGGAATGGGTTGCCTTTCCCTTCTCCAGGGTGTCTGCTTGACCCAGAGATCGAACCCACATCTCCTGCATTCCAGGCAGATTCTTTACCCTCTGAGCCACCAGGGAAGCCCCATTCATTCCCCAGCCTCCTGCCTCTACATTCAGGAGTCGCTGCCCTAGGCCAATGCCCAGTGATGTTACAGCCAAGCCCAGCATCAACCCGGTGTGTGCTTTTAAGCACAGCGTAGCCACACATGCCCATTCTCCACTGGTGCCTGTGATCTCACCACAGGTAGCCTGGCAGCCCGGCTCATGCACCCTCCCCTACCACCTTCAGGGATTGCCCTTCATCTCGCTCTTTCTTCCACTGGTGCACACTTAACTGAGTGACCCACCCGAGGACACATGAGCCTGTCAGTGTGCACTGGCAGGGGTCCCAGGGGGCATCTTTCCTTTCCCCAGCCTAATGCTCAGAGGGGCGTCCTCAAAGGGCCTCTCCAGTGTTGGCAGAATGAGAACACTTTGCTTTTTTCCTCTGGTTGAACTGATCACTTTGCAGCTCTCTGTTGGGTGTTATAACTATGGCTTACGTGGAATTGCTGCCCCGGGAGCCGGAGACGGCTGGTTCTCTCACTCCTGACACATCACACCACTAACTGATGTCTGTTTCAGCAATGCAGACTCCTGAGACTTTTACATTAACAGAGAACACTGATTTCTATGACACGAAGACACCAACAAACACTATAGCTATACCTGTGGAAAGGAATAAGTGCTGGACTGAGCATCAGGAAACCTAGGTTCAGGATCCAGCTGCTGGACCTTGGAAGCTCCGCATCCCTTGGTCACCCTCAGAGTCTTCATGTTCATGATGGAGACACACTGTGTCAGTTCCTCGCTAGAGTGAGAAGGCGGTCAGGACCTGGGAGCGTACTGCCCTGTCTGAAAGAGGAGGCAGATGCCAGACGTCGAAGGTTAAAAACACGTTCTTCATGGTTTCTCCTCCAGATCTGCAGGCTCGCAGCTCTCGTTGGGCCAAGAGAAAGTGTGGGTTGTGGACTACACAAGGCCCCAAGGGCAACCTGGAGATTTTTATACTCTTAGCACACCTCATGTCCTTAAGCATTACTAACAAGAGCATAAAGGCCGATAGAACGGGCTTCCCAGGTGGCACAGTGGCAAACAATCTGCCTGCCAACATAGGAGATGCAAGAGATGCAGGTTCGATCCCTGGGTCAGGAAGATCCCCTGGAGCAGGAAGTGGCAGCCATTCCAGTATTCTTGCCTGGGAAATCCCCTGGACGGAGGAGCCTGATGGGCTATAGTCGGCGGGGGTGGGGGTGGGGGAGGTCACACACAGTCGGACACAACTGAGTCACTGAGCACACGCCCATACAAGGGCTGATAGAACTGTGCTTCTCCTCAAATGGTTTAAAGGAAGGGCCCGGATGACTGCATGTCTTACCAATATCTTATCTATGCCGTTTCTTCCTCCCTCCTTCCTTCCTTCTTTTCATGCACTCATCCATGCATCCATCCACTGATACGTGCATCCGTGGGTTCAGCTTTCACTGACCACCTGTTAGACCCTATTACGTGGGCTTCCCTTGTGGCTCTGACAGTAAAGAATCTGCCTGCAATGCGGGAGACCCAGGTTCGATCCTTGGGTGGGGAAGATCCCCTGGAGAAGGGAATGGCCACCCACTCCAGTGTTCTCGCCTGGAGAATCCCATGGACAGAGGAGCCTGGTGGGCTGCAGTCCACGGGGTCCCAGAGAGTCAGACACGACTGACACTTTCACTTTCACGCTGTTGATTAGGCCACAGCTTCTCCTCTTCAGTTGCTTACTGTAGTGAGAGAGACAAACGAGGAAACAAAGGATTAAACTGTTATCTGACCAAGCTCTGAAACGGATCAAGCAGCCTCCTCTCCCTTCTTCCCTCCCTCTTTCCTTCTTTCCATCCCTTCACTCTTTGCATACAGCAGGGTGCTCTGGGGAACTGCCTGGACGACTTTTTCTTTTTTTTTCTAAGAAACACCAATATAGGAAGAAACTGCTCTTTTTGAAGCTGCCTGTAATGTTTCTTTTCCTCTGGAGACAGAGGGCAGACTTTTTCATTAATCGCAGAGTAACACTTTAATGGACTTTTTGGTTATGAAACGCATAAATCCCACGTCATCTTCTGCAACAGAGACGTTTAAGACAACAAGAATCTGAATGTTTTACATAATTAAAATGTCTTCACTGGAGGGCAGAATTGTAAGTCTCAGATGATTTCCCTTTAGAAACAACATTTTTTTTTTTCTTCTATAGAAGCCTCAGAAAAGACCTGCTGGGCTCCAAGTTGTAATAAGCATGGTCTTTTGGAAGCTGAGTACAGCACAGTGAGAGAATAAATTTCTGTTGTTTGAAGCCAGCATATATGTGATCATTTGTTATGGCAGTTCTAAGAAACTAATGTTGGGTTGACCACAAATTTTCTTCAGGTTTTCTCGTAACATCTTATGAAAAAATCTGAGTGAATTTTTTGGCTAATCTGGTACATCAGTACAAACACACACATACACCAAAAAATGCAGAGAGGGAAATGTGAGTAGGGAGAAATACTGATGTATAGCTCTTCACCAGTTCTTGAAATTTAGAACACGAAAAATTTCATGTGCACGGAAAGGTAATGTCTCCACTACATGAGGGAGAGAGGACTGGAAGGGATTTCTCCTCTATTTCTCTCTTCTCTCACTCCATCTAACAGGGTCAGGGAGAGGCTGGTGGATTCATGCGGTTGCTTTAAGCCATTGTCCCATTTTTATTCCCTCCAAGCTCATCCGTTCCTCTCAGTCACAGAAGGGACTTGCTGAGCAGAGCCTGACATTTTCCAGTTCTTGGGTCTGTGCCTGCAACAACCCTCAGCCGGCAGGCTAACGATTCCCCAAGAAGTCAGTGCAGGATTCCTTTGCTGGCCAGGATGCGGCATGCCCACCCTTCCCTGGAGACAGTGGAGACAGTGCCATCTCAGGCTCCATGTTAACGGGTGAATATTCAGCAGGCAGAACCCTGAATACTCTAGTGGCTACAGGGGAATCCAGACCAGGTGGCTCTCTTAGCTCGGGATAGCCAAACTTAAAGAAAGGTTGGTGAAGGTGATGGAGCAGCTCTGTTTACTGGCCCCAATTTAAGCTTATCTGGAGCCTAAGTGAGTGTCCAGGTAAGAAAATTCCCTTATCCACCACAGGTCCATGGTTCGCATGGCTGAGAGCATCGCCTGGTGTGGCTGGTCCTGAATGGACTGGACTTGGTGAACCGTCAGCGGGAGAAACTCGATGCTTGGTATCCTTCCTCGTCTTTTCTTCCCCGACTTTCTGACCTCTCTGTCTGACCCCACAGCTTTTCTGGCCAGTTTTACATCTTAGTGACGGTCTTACTTAGAACTTTTTGTTTTTTTTTTTGATCGAGTCTAATAGCCAAGCTTTTGCATCTCCAGTTTAAGGTTTTTCACCTGGAAGCCTGGAGCAGGGAGAAGAGCCTTGAGGGCTGTGCCCCTCGATTGCCTCATCCTCCACTTCACACTCATCTCCCTCTCCCCTTGCTGGCTCCGGCTCTGGACCCCTCGATTCTTCTTGCACCCGATCTCCAAGTGATGCTCTAATGCTCTCAGGCAAAGATTCTAGGACCCCGACTGACCCCCAGCTGGGACGCCCCAGTTTGTGGGTTATCTTTGCTCTCTTGCTTTCTTTCACTTTCCATGAAGATACCATTGTCAGCGTGCTCGAAGAGAGGGGAAAGCTAAAGCTGCTAGTTACACTGAGCGTAAAAGGTTTGTGGAAGGAAGTGACATGCTGTCTACACTGAGATGACTTAGGGGTTCAAGCCTCATCTTTATTAGATTATTTGTGAATTTAAAATCTTCAAGTTAATCTAGTCTCATGCCTGGTAAAAAATATTTAAAAATCAGTTACATTGGTTTGACATCATAGAAATTAAACCATATGAATGGAGTTTGAATTTATTTTCTCCTTACAGGTAATCATGCTGTCATTATAGAAATTTTGGCCTTTACGAGCTGGGCAGCTGGAAACACGTGCCTCCCAACATATCAAGGAAATTTAAACTGGAATCCCTTCAAAACAACTTCAGTTTTAATATAAAGAACATAATACACATTACATGGAAATAATATACATTTGGTATAGTTATACATCTGAAATATTTGAATAAACAAGTGTGATTGTGAATAAGTTGACTTTTTGAGATGGTTTTACCATGAAAATGCATATTACAAACACATTGTGCCCTTGTGACTACTGCTTAAAAAAACTAATGTTTGTAATTTTCCTACTTCATACCCCATGAATTGTATCGCAACAAGGGCACAGGGTCAGGAAAAAATTAGAAGCCCCAAAGAGATGAAGTCTGTCGCTGGGCCGTGAGTATTTGCGGGTATTTATCCTCTGCAAAGAATGATACTCCTCCATGTTCTGCACATAACAGTAAATCGTATTTCAAATTCTGCAATGAACGAACTTATCAGCAGCCTCTGCCCATGTCGTTCGTTGCCTCTGCCGGATCCATCCCCCAGCTGGTGCTGGTTTCTCCCTGCCGAGTGGGGAGATCATTAATCCTGTATGTTCTCTTATTCCATGTGGCTTTTTTTTTTTTCCTTGACTGAGATTTTAGAACAGATTGTGGCTGTTTCCACTGACCTTTGAGAGATTTGTCATGTGTCCTGTTTTAAACAGGTTGTGTAGAAGCCAATTGCTTGAGTATAACTGGGGTCACGGGCAGAAATTCTGTCACTGGTGGGGGAGCCTTGATTTTGTCATCCTTCTCCATGTCAAAATAGGGGCAAGACAGCCCATGGAAGTGTTCATCATGAAGCATCTCAAGAGATGCTCTGATAGCATCCTGAGTGGTGATTCTTCTCCAGGCCCGATGACGTCACCTCCCCTTGCCTCCAGAGCTGCACTGATAAAGCAATGGAGGTGTTGCTGTTTAGTCGCTAAGTCTCATTTGACAATTTTGTGACCCCATGGACTGTAGCCCACCAGGCTCCTCTGTCCATGGGATTTCTCTTTTGTGACCCCTTGAACTGTAGCCAGTCAAGCTCCTCCATCCATGGGATTTCCCAGGCAAGAGTACAAGAGCGGGTTGCCATTTCCTCCTCCAGGGGATCTTCCCTACCCAGGGATCGAACCTGAGTTCTTTACCACTGGCCACTTGGGAAGCTCAAGGCAATGGAGACTCTCAACCAAATTAACTGGCAACAGTGAGTGAGGAGGGACTTCCTGAAGGCACAGCTACCCCAAGACCTCTGGTGTTGAACTTTTTTGTGGGCAGTTCTCTGCTTACAGAGAGAGAAAGAGTTGTCTCTGCCCAAGAAGCGTGAAGAAGAGTGAGAGACTTACCTAGTGAAGATGGGTGTTTAGAGACATCAGTTCTTGCTGAATGAAAGAATGATGTGCAAAGCCAGACAATCCACTTTAGGTTACTTTATACCTGGCTGGTTATTTGTTTCTTTCTGAATGATCTAGGACATTATCTGAACTGCACACTTTATAAAGTTTCCATTTTCTGTCATAAAAAGGCCTTTGCTTTAGTTGTGGTTGTTGTTCAGTAGCTAAGTCGTGTCTGACTCTTTGTGACCCCATGAACTACAGCATGCCAGGCTTTCCTGTCCTTCACTATCTCATGGAGTTTGCGGAAACTCATGACCACTGAGTCAGTGATGCCATCCAACGATCTCATCCTCTGTCGTCCCCTTCTCCTCTTGCCTTCAATCTTTCCCAGCATCAGGGTCTTTTCCAAAGAGTTGGCTCTTCACGACAGGTGGCCCTGAGTATTGGAACTTCAACTTCAGCGTCAGTCCTTTCAATGAATAGTCAGGGTTGATTTTCTTTAGGATTGACTGGTTTGATATCCTTGCTGTCCAAGGGAAATAATTATTTAAAAGTGGCAAGTACACCTGGTTACTGAATGTTTACATGGCTTCTCATCCTGCATTAAAGCTCTTTGTAGGATTCAAAACAAGTGATGACAAACCCACAGAGAAAAAGGCTGTCTGCATCTATCAGACTTAATCCCCTATGAAAATGCATCTCTTTCACGTTCCACTGACTGCAAAGCCTGTGAGGTGACCTGCTGGCGGCCCATCTGAAAGCTCTTTTAAATCCCCATTCTGCCCGCATTGGGTATAGGCACCAAATGAAGAGGTCGCTCTTCATTACAAATTCCTGCTGAACCGTGCTCCTGTTCTCAATCATGGCAGCAATCAAGACATTGCTGCTCATTCTCTGATTTCCATCCTTTCTTCTTTCTCTTTTTTTTGATTTAATGTGAAGCACTGTAGGTCTCTGGGGGCAAATTTGGCTTCTCGTGGTAACAATCTTGGTCCCATGCTTGCTGTACCTTCAGGTCACTTAAGCATACATCATTCTGGTCATATTTGAGCCCAAGATCTTCCCAATCCAGTTCTGTCCCTGGTAATTCTACCAGGTTCAGTCCAACCCTTTGGAAAGAGACAAAAGACCCAACAAATAAGGCTACTAGTGATAGAAAGTTCATGATTTAAAAAAGCGTTGCTAATGCATTGGAAACAATCCAATAATGTATATGGAAGCACTTATTTGCTCTTGATTTCTGTACACTTTCAAAAATACTGTTGTTACTGACGGAGGCAATGCTAGCGGCTGCAGTGTTTAACAGTTTTTGTCTTTAGCTGTACCTTGGAGTTCTACCCAAACACGGGGCACCAAGGCCAAGAGGCAGAGTTGGGGTTTTCATCATGCCCCCTGAACTCAGAGGGAGCCTTTGGCTCCTGGAGGTGGCAAGTCCTCCTTCAGCATTTTCTGAGCTCCTGGACAGGTTTAGGGCGATGGCTATGGAGACAACCAGATATAGAAAGAGCCCGAGATCATAGACCATCAACTTTCATGGGGAGAAATAGGCAAGTACCTAAGTAAGAGATTCTCAGGTGTCTACTGCAGGGCATCTCCCTGAGCCTTTGAAGGTGAACTGATTGGACCTCCTTTGTCTCTAGCTTTCCCCTTCTAGAAGCTCCACCCACGGGAGCCCTCCAGCTGTGAGTTCCTTGCCGTTCTTATGCCCAACAGGAATAGTCTCAGCCCATCGGATGCTCCTAATTCTGCTGGTGTTTGGGCCTCATCTTCATCTGTAAAATGGATGGTTATACTCCCAGTGTGAAGGTCTTTCCTTCTTCTACAGTTTTGAGCCTGAGAAACTAAGGTGGCTGGGACAGGGACAAAGGTGAAATTTTTTTCCTTCTTCCCATGTGTAGAAAGATGCGTTACAGTGCAGATATGTTTAAGACTTTTCAAGTCAGAGACCACATATCCCTCATCCTCATTTTTAAAAAGTAGCAGTGTGTGTGGGCTCAGTTGCTTAATCATGTCCGACTCTTTGTGACCCCATAGATTGTAGCCCACCAGGCTCCTCTGTCCATGGAGTTTTCCAGGCAAGAATACTGGAGTGGGTTGCCATTTCCTAAGGGGATCGGGTATCCCCCTGTGGCTCAGTGGTAAAAAATCTACCTGCAATGTAGAAGATGTGGGTTCAGTCCTTGGGTTGGGAAGATCCCCAGGAGAAGGAAACGGTAACCCACTCCAGTATTCTTATAATCCCATGGACAGAGGAGCCTGGCAGGCCACAGTCCATGGGGTCGAAAGAGCTGGACATGATTGAGGGACTAAACACACACATACTCCAGAGGATCTTCTTGACCCAGGGACCGAACCCACATCTCCTGTGCTCCCTGCCTTGGCAGGCATATTCTTTACCACTGAGTCACCTGGGAAGCCCCCAGTAAGTGGCAGAGCTGGAATCAAATCCAAGTGCAGACATCCGAGGCAGTCCTTTGGTACAATCTATTGTATTTGTGTAAATCCTTAGCCAAAAAAGTGTATGTAAGTCAAATGCTAATCAAAACAAAGATTTGGAAGCATCAGGAACACCCAGTGATTTATATCCCTGGCTGCTGCCTCGTCAGGAGAAGCTTTTATTGCTGTGGATGATGAACAACTCTGTTTACACCTCCCCTGGGGGCGTTTGAACTGCAGTCGGTTAGATCTGCAGATGCCAAACCTGTGGATACAGGGAACTTCTCAGAGTGGACCTCTGCCATAGCTCCCAGTGAATTCCTCCTCAGCTCCAGATTCACCCGTGAGTACCTGCTCTGTGAGGATAACCTGGACTCTGAAAGTGTTTCTCCTTGCAGCACTTTGATGCCGAGTTCCGTCAGGAGCGGGCACTGGAGGCCTTCTCTCTCCGGTCCCAGAGCTGCTGTGGTTTTGTTTTCTCTTGCTCCTACTGCACGGTGTGTGTCCAACAATCCACGTGCAGGGCGTACAGATCCTTGGGGAGCTCGTAGCTCTGGGCCTGGCCCGGCGGCCACCTCCCTGTGCTCCACACCCCCACACAGACAACGTCCACTCCAGTCTGTGCACTGCCCACCGATGGCACTGCAGTCTGTCTCCTGACCTCCCTCTGCACGCCCATCTGCTGGCCTCATGCGTGGTGGGCTTTCCTCAGCTCTGGGCTCCTGCCCAGCACACTTTCTCCGAGGCTGGACATGTGCAGAAGCACCGCGTCCCCAGGTGGGGCTCCTGCAGCGTCACCTTCTGCAGCGCTTGACTCCTGCAGCCCTGCTGCTTCCTCCAGCTCGGAGCTTCCTAGAGCCTCCTGCTCGGTGCCCCTTGCAGCAGGGCTCCACCGCCAGCCAGCAGCTCCCTCGGCCTCCCAGGGGGCAGATGTCCAGCTCATCCAGCAGTGACTCCCCTACCAGCCCACGAACTGCAGCCCTGACCTCTCCAAGGACGTCCAGCTCTCAGCCCCGGAGCTAGGCTCATCCTCAGGGGGTCCACCTCAGCCCTGGGGGGTGTGTACGCTCCTTACGGCCACTGCTTGTGTTTCCTTTAGAATTCTCTTTAACTCTCCCCAGCCAGGGCCCACTGCCTGTCGATTCCAGGTTAATAAGTCGTTATCTTTCCCTTTCCTTGTTCAGGATACTGTGTGGCTTTTGTTTCCTTGTTGGGTGATGCCTGATTGCAGGCTTCTCAAGCTCAGCGCTGGTGACGCTTGAGGGTGCAGCATCCTTGGCTGTGTGGGGCTTTCCTGTGAATTGTAAGGTGGTTGGCAGCATCCCTGGCCCCCACCCACCACCTGCCAGTAGCACTTTGACAGGTGTAACAATAAAGAGTGTTTCCAGACACTGGGACATGTCCCATGGGGAGGCTCAATCGCCCCTGACCCAGAGCCAGTGGCCGGTCTTGAACCTCCCCTTCTCATCTTGGCTTATCCTATTTCCATTTTATTTCTCTCCACAGCACCATTCACCATGTAGCAGTGTATTACTATACGTGGATTCTTTGCTCTAAGCCTTTCTGAGAAGAACGTAAAGGACATAGAGGTGCGGGCTTTGTTCTGTTTCCTGGTGTTGCTCTTGCACCTAGAATACTGATGCATCGAAGCTACTCGTAGGTGGGAATGAATGAATGAATGAGTGGCTGTGAGGAGACAAGTTTGGAGCAGCAGGAGAAAAGTGCAAAGCCCTGAAAAGAAAGGATGAGAGTAAAGAGAGCTGGAGGGAGAATCCAGAGGCTAGGAGACCCTGCCTGAGGAGGGGTGGCGGGCGATGAGGCAGCTGGTGGCCCACTGGGTACGTGGGTCAGAAAGATGCCATTTGGGATTTTACTGAGCTTTGCCGCCTGCAAAAGTTTCCCTTGTGGCTCAGCTGGTAAAGAATCCGCCCGCAATGCCGGAGACCTGGGCTCGATCCCTGGGTTGGGAAGATCCCCTGGAGAAGGGAACGGCTACCTACTCCAGTGTTCTGGCCTGGAGGATTCCACGGACTCTACAGTCTACGGGGTCACAAAGAGTCGGACACGACTGAGTGACTTTCACTTTCAAACTTGCCACCTGCAGACATCAGAACCCTTTCTTTTTTTTTTTAAAAAAAAAAAGTCTTTATTGAATTTGTTACAACAATGCTTCTGTTTTAATTTTGTTTTTTGGCATGTGGGATCTTAGCTCTTCTATCAGGGTTCAAACCTGCACCCCCTGCATTGGAATTTGAAGTTGTAACCACTGGACCACCAGGATAGTCCCCCAGAACCCACCTCTCTTTATCAAATCTTCTGAAGTATACGTCCCTCTGTATACTGTGGAGTGAAGTTTTTCCTTCAGGGAATGAAGGCGAATTCTATGTCCTGCCCACGGCTGGCGCTTGTTGAAGGCAGACCCTTCCAGCAGCACCCAGTGCAATCTGGGTGACCCAGATACACAAGTCTACCCACCAGGGCTCTGAGTCACGGCAGCACCCCTGACACTAGGGCCCATTCTCCAGCTCAGTGTTCTTTAAGGTTCACGTTCTCCCTGAGGAAGCCTGAGCACCCCAAGAGGCTGGGAACAGAGGTGTCGCTAGTTGCACGGGTGTGATGCACAGTGCAAAGCGCTAATGAACAGAGACCAAACTGGCTCGTTTAGCAGTTATTTTGAGAAAAGAACGATTTTGCTTTTGCTCAACTGGTCCATTTGTTTAAATTAAGTGAGATGGTAATGGGTGTGATAGTGTTTGCCAAAGTGCAGGGCTTCATAAGACTGGGGGGAGTGACCCTGTTACTGTGAGAGGAACCTTGCGCTTCATTGTTAACAAGGCTTTGAAGGGGAGCACAGCAAAGTGTTTGTTGGGGAAATTTCTGCCCTGTTTACTAGTGATCACTTTAAAGGAAACCAGGGCCATCAGAAAACTAAGATCATGGCATCCAGCATCACTTCATGGCAAATAGATGGGGAAACAATGGAAACAATGAGAGACTTTATTTTGGTGGGGAGGGGGGCCTAAATCACTGGAGTTGGTGGCTGCAGCCATGAAAATAAAAGGCGCTTGCTCCTTGGAAGAAAAGTTATGACCAACCTAGGTTGGTCATATTAAAAAGCATATTAAAAAGCAGAGACATTACTTTGCCAGCAAAGGTCTGTCTAGTCAAAGATATGGTTTTTCCAGTAGTCATGTGTGGATGTGAGAATTGGACTATAAAGAAAGCTGAGCACTGAAGAATTGATGCTTTTGAACTGTGGTGTTAGAGAAGACTCTTGAGAGTCCCTTTGACTGCAAGGAGATCCAACCAGCCCATCCTAAAGGAAATCAGTCCTGGGTGTTCATGAGAAGGACTGATGTTGAAGCTGAAACTCCAATACTTTGGTCATCTGGTGCAAAGAACTGACTTATTTGAAAAGACCCTGTTGCTGGGAAAGACTGAAGGCAGGAGGAGAAGGGGATGACAGAGGATGAGATGGTTGGATGGCATCACTGACTCAATGGACACAAGTTTGAGTAAACTCTGGGAGTTGGTGATGGTGTGCTGCAGTCCATGGGGTCACAAAGAGTCGGACAAGACTGAGCGACTGAACTGAGCGGAACTGAGGGTCGTCAGCCGGTCCTTCTCCTATCTTCCAAAGGGGGGTGCCACTGTCCCCGTGTCTCCTAGATACCCACTCCAGTTGAACTGGAGAGATCCCTGGGGTTGAAGAAGCTCTCTCTACTGTGACTCGCCCAAAATAGTCTTCTCAAGTGCATGTAGCAACAGCAAAGGAATGCAGGACATGGGGAAGGAGAGATGGGATACACTGACTCTTTCAACACTCTGTGATGTAAACACATACCTCCTAGCTCACTAACTGCACATTTTCTGGTGACTTTTGTGACATTTTCCTGCTCTGTTGGAGAAACAGAAGGTCTTGTGAACAAACACAGATCAAAAATGGGTGTTTTATGTTCAGAAAGGAAAAGAATGAAATGAAATCCCCCACCATGAAGTGGATCTCCAATTATTTTTATGAACTATGAATTTCACTAATGGGAAGGCTACATAGATGGAAAAGAAAAAGCCTGTAAAATAAAACGAATGTTTATTTATTCTTTATCATCTTCTCCAGATTTCCGAGCCAGTCCATTGCATCATCTCCATGGCACTAAACCACATAAGTCTCTCTAGATGCATTTTCTTGAAGCTTTGCATCTCAAAACACTTTTGTCCCCAAAATTCCATTCAGTAAGAATTAAGTAGTGATGTCAGTCTAGGTTTTACAGCCTTCCATGGATAGCCTGAGATTTCACCCACTTACTAGAGCTTTCTGAACCTCCATCATAGTAAAATGAGTAAAATGTCCATATCAGTATACAGTAGAGGAGGTGATAAGTAGTGTAATGTGTGAACAAGAGAGAATAGACCAAGTCCTGGCAGCTTCGATGGTAAAGAATCTGCTCACCATGCAGGAGACATGGGTTCGATCTCTGGGTCGAGAAGATCCCCTGGAGAAGGAAGTGACAACCCCCTCCAGTATTCTTGCCTGGAGAATTCCATGGGCAGAGGAGCCTGGTGGGCTTTAGTCCATGGGGTCGTGCAGAATCAGACTCAACTGAGCGACTAATACTGTACATAGAAGTGCTCAATGAATGATGGTGATTATTGAAGTTATTATTATGCTTCAGTGTTTAGATGCGTGCTTTTTTGTCTTGCACCTGCAGTCAGGTAAGACCAGCAGGCAACATAAATAGCCCTGGGAGAAGGTTGTAGAGGCCAAAGCACTGAGCCACTAACTCAGACTCCAGGAAAAGAGCACGTCAGTTAAGAGAAGGTTTATCAGATGCCCACCCCCTGCCTTGCAGTAAAAATACGTTTCGAGTGTTTCCTGTGTGTGCTGGACATCATTGGTGGAGAGGGGCAGACCAAGGCGGGGGACACACTTTCACAGGGGCTGATTTTGCAGGTCCTGGATTTTATTGAAATGTTGTTAATGCTTACTGTGTCAGGTGGGACTAGATGCTTACTATGCATTTCAGGATATTTTAGCCATGGGTTCACTTGGTAGGTTGAAGGTAATAAGGAACATAATTTGTTATTTCTCTCCTATTCTTTTCTCCAAAGATGCAGCCATTTTTCCTGGTCCCCTTTTTTTCAATGCCCACTATGTCAGGATCTACATTAATGGTGTCCAAACAACTGACTTCATGGACCAACTTCATGAATCAAAGCTTGGTTGATTGAGGGGGTTGTTGAGCAAACATTGCAGACAAAATCTCTTTAGGCTGTGAGAAGTAACCGAAGTCTTATTTCTGTGTGTGTAGCTCAGGAACTCAACCTGAGAAAAATCCTAGAGGAAACAATAATTTTTTTTCTGAAACTGGTCTCTGCCCTATTAGGCTGGACTACTGGTTCTGCACATGTAAGGAAAGAAAATTCTCAGTGTAGTAGACGTATTCTTATGGTCTGTTGACAATTAATAATAAGAGGTCTAAGTGGGTCAATAATACTAAAGGCTTCTTTAGTATCACCACTTTTCTTTTATCCTTAGCTTAATGACTTACTTAGAATAGATCCTTCCTTTATTTTAAATTATCTGTACTCCCTAGCATCTAAATAAAACACTATTTTCCAGAAAAAATAAACTACTTTCTAGCACTCTCTCCTCAGTCCTTTAACATCCATTCCAATGTACTGAAGACATCTCCTTCCCCCTCTGCACGCTTCTTCCAAAGGGAAGGAGAACAGTAGTTTAAGCTGAGTCGGAAGAAATGTGATCAGGTTGTCATGTTCGGTGAGAAGACTTGGGGAACACGCACCCCTCCCCCGCTGCTCCTGCAGCTCCGGCTTCAAAGACAGGAGCCACCTGAAGGTACTGAGCGTGGGGCTTGGCACCAGGTGGCACTTGGGTGTCACCACAGCGGTCCGTGGTGCAGCTCTCTCATCGGTCCCTGTGGTAGAAGAGAAATTATCTCCAGATCTTGCTCTCTGTATATTTTTGGTAGATTTATATGTCGCATCTGCTTTCTTTTGGGTTTTCATCTCTAGCTTATCGTGTGGCTTAAAAAAAGTGGGTTGTATTGTAAAAATTCTGTGGTTCCTGGTGGCCAATGTCCTGGATCCCCTTATCTGTTTTAGATCTTGCCTCTTTTTTCTCTCCCCGTGAAAGCAGCATACGTTGTATTAACTTATGTCTCTTGTTAAATAAGATTAATGTCTTTGTGTTTTGTCCAGAACTATATCGAAGAAATACAAATATTATATTGTTTAATGCAAATGAAGGAATGCAATAAAGAGTACGTATACTTGAAAAAAAAAATAATAAGAAATTATTGAGAAGATTTTCCTGGTTGGGGATGATGGGATAGTTCACTCACTTGACAATGACTGGGGTTGTCTCCAAGTTGCTGGAGTGGGACTCTTTATTTTGTGCTCAGCTCACAGAAATATGTCTTGCACTCAGCTGCCCTCTATTGGCTGGAATATGGATCCTTTTCTTCAACAGTGTCTTCCCTGAGGATAGAAGAATATGTTCACAAATATTCATCTCGTGCCTTTTGTGCATGCAGACTGAGATGGAGGTCTATTTGGATTTTAAGTTAACACATTTTTTTTATGAATTGTATCCTCTGTTTCTTATCTCCTTATCTTGTCTAGTTCTCTTTTTAACACCTATCCATTATATGGATATACTCTTCTTTATTTGCCCTTTGTCTGTCTTCCTGACTAAGTAAGTAAGCTTACTTATTAAGCTTCATGAAATCAAGGACCTCATTTGCTTTGTTTGTATCCTTGAGCCTAGAAGAATGCCTGGCACTTAGGGGCTGGTCTATAAATTTGTTGCTGTTTAGTTGATAAGTCGTGTCAGACTCTTTGCCAGTTAGACTCCTCTATCTATGGGATCTCCCAGGCAAGAATACTGGAGTAGGTTGCCATTTCCTTTTCCAGGGCATCTTCCTGACCTCAGGATTGAACCTACACCTCCTGCTTGGCAGGCGGATTCTTTACCCCTGAGCCACCTAGGAAGCCCTTGGTCTATAAACAGTAGTTGAATAAATGAGTGAGTACCAAGTATATCTTAGAACTGGGTAATGTAATCAAAGATTAGTAACAAATGGTTCTGGCCTTTTAGGGCCTACAATCGAGTAGAATTGAACCCAAAAGGAGGATGGTTTTAGGAAAAGCTGTCAGCACAATGAGTACATTGGAATTCAGAGGAGACAGGCTCCAGGAGGTTACTCATACTTAGCTTCAGTACTTGAGGAGCAGCCCTCGAGTGGAGGAAAGATTGGACCTCCACTTCAATAAGTTCAATAAGTTCCAAAGAACATATCAATTGGTAAAAGGTACAGGGAAATAATTTTGACTCAACAAGCATCTTAGAATTGTCTGGAGTCATCTTGGATGACTTGACCATCATCAGAGACACTTAACCAGGGAAATAATTTTGACTCAACAAGAATCTCAGGATCATCTGAAGTCATCTTGGATGACCTTGACCGTCATCAGAGACACTTAACCAGGGAAATAATTTTGACTCAATAAGAATCTCAGGATCATCTGAAGTCATCTTGGATGGCCTTGACCGTCATCAGAGACACTTAACCACAGCCAGATTCCTCACCTGGCCCAGATGGCGCTTGGGATGGACCCCCGTGCTAGGCCAGGGAGCAGGAAAGCGACTCCACCCCTGACTCTGTTCAGATTGCGTGTTTCCATGTGCGCATGCAAAGGGAGAGAGATTCTTATTAAACAGTGAGACAGGTTCTACTAAAAGGCTTCCTGTTCTTCCCCTCCTGCTCCCTGGCATTGTGGCCAGACTGCTGGGCATGGAGGAGGATGGAGAAGCAGGCAGGGCGGGTGAATGAGGGCAGCTTGAATGAACTGAGCAGAGAAAGGCTTTAAGGCCCCATGGAGGCCAGTCTGGAGATGGCTTTCCTGGGGAGCCTTCACACACAAGGGAAGTCACATTGATCTGTCTGTGAGGCGCCTGCTAACATGAGGCACACGCATCTGAGAGACTGCCTGGTGTGAGGCATCAGGCTTGGGAACCTGAACTCCTCATCGACCCCCTTCAGTGTACCTCTGGTCCTGCTTGTGGGAGCCAATGCATTTCCTGTAGCAGGAAGGCGGGCTCAGCTGCACTTTCAGAAAAAGTGAAAAGTGAAAGTCGCTCAGTCGTGTCCGATTCTTTGAGATCCCATGGACTATAGCGTCCCATGGACTATACTATCTCCAGGGGATCTTCCTAGCCCAGGGATCGAACCCAGGTCTCCCACATTGCAGGTGGATTCTTTACCAGTTGCGTCACCAGGGGAAATGCATCTTTCCTTTTCTACCACAAAAGGCAGCCTCTTTACCTATACCCCTGGGAGGTTGGCAACCATCTGCGAAGATTTGAAGATGTTCTGTTTCCGGTCAGCTCTCTAATCTCCAGGCTTTTGGAGGAACGCAGAGTTTAGGAAGCGAGTGTAGACTACAGTGACCTGGGTGATCTTTCATACAGGACTACACGCAAAGAAACAAATGACAGGGAGCCAAAAGAGCCCTTCTGCTAAAGCAAAACTACCGTCTCCTAGGCAGCTGCTCTGGTTTCAGGCTGGGAAGGACTCTGCCACACAATTAAGAACATAGAACCGCTTCTGTTCAGCTAGCATCCTTCCTGCTGTTTCCGCACCTGTTCAGGGGACCCTGGGGATGTGCTTAGGATCTCAGTTCTGAGCTATGGACACTACGCTTCTTTTCCCCACCTCGGGTCCTCATGCATTTCCTTGACACGTGGAGGGACTGGAGAGGACCATGTGGATGGACATACAGGGCAAGCATCAGCTTATCATGCTTGCAAGAATCTGATGCTCTGCAAAGATTAATTATGGGCTCAGCCTTTTACATGCTCTGTCTCTCAGCAGCCATCTCTGTTGCTCTGAGAAGTTAATACAAGTAATTAAAGCCGACCAGTCCTCTGCTTGGGGGCCACTCCATCAGAGGTCTTTCTCCCTGCCACCTGGACACACTTCACTGAATGAGGCCAGGAAGTAGCAAAGGATCAAGGGAGAGAGTGAGGTGGGACCAGGAGTGGGGACTCCCCTTGGGGAGAGAGTGTCATTTCCCCTGCCGACTGGGGCATGAGCTCCAGCCCCAAACACCAGCAGAGCCCTGAGTGTGTTTTTATTAAGTAGCACGGTGAATTCAGTGGGAGAAATAATTCCCACAAATCATGCTGCATTGAATGCAAATTGATTTCTTTCTGCTGTTTAATTAAGTCAGTGCAGACTAGCACATAGAGACGCGGAAGATAAATATTTTGGGCAGTAGGAGTCAAACCACTCAAAGCCAACCAGTATCAATGTGGACATATTAGGGGTTGGCTGATAGGATGGGGTAGCATGCGTTTTTATGTTTGTTTTGCTTTGTTTTGCGAAACAGGCAATGTTGTCTACCTGGTTTATTTTTTAAATGCCTCCCAGAACTGTTAAAAATGGTAGTTAGTTAGGGTAGACTACTATAACAAAAGCTTGTTTAACCCACGCAATGCCAGCCCGCAGAGCTGGTTCACTGGAAACACATCCCACATCCCTTGTTTTGTATGGACAGCAACCTCTGAACTTCAAGGAGGATGGCACAGCTCATTCATCTCATTCTAGGCATTTTTACCATAAGAATATTTGTCCCAAGCAGTTTTTCCACACAATTATTTGTGTGC
Organism: Redunca redunca; assembly: GCA_006410935.1. NCBI lineage: Eukaryota > Metazoa > Chordata > Mammalia > Artiodactyla > Bovidae > Redunca > Redunca redunca. The sequence goes on along the minus strand of SJYQ01093880.1, from coordinate 60,275 downwards.
TGTTAGACAATTTTGCCATAAAAGAATAACAATAATAAAAGGACGTTAAAAAGGACACAATGTGAAATTGAAATATGAAAATTAATAAGATATTAACTAATAACTAATTAATAACAAATTTAAAAGATTATATGGTGAAAATGGAAATGTAAAAAATACTTTCATACATTTAAAAAATATATAGATTAATGTGAGAGTTGCACTATAAAGAAAGCTGAGCACTGAAGAACTGATGCTTTTGAACTGTGCTATTGGAGAAGACTCTTGAGAGTCCCTTGGACTGCAAGGAGATCCAACCAGTCCATCCTAAAGGAAATCAGCCCTGGGTGTTCATTGGAAGGACTGATGTTGAAGCTGAAACTCCAATATTTTGGCCACCTTGATGTGAAGAACTGACTCCTTGGAAAAGACCCTGATCTAGGAAAGACTGAAGGCAGAAGGAAAAGGGGATGACAGAGGATGAGATGGTTGGATGGCATCACCGACTCAATGTACATGAGTTTGAGTAAGCTCTGGGAGTTGGTGATGGACAGGGAAGCCTGGTGTGCTGCCGTCCATGGGGTCACAAAGAGTTGAACATGACTGAGTGACTAAACTGAACTGATAGATTCATAGTGGTAGTTTTATTCCTGAATATCATGGAGAAAACCATGATACTTGCTTTCTCAAAGGCAGTTGTGAAGGATTCAGGGTCTAATGTCAGATCTAAGTCTTTTATAACACAAAAAATCTACTGTGAGTCTCCTCAGATTTCCCTGGAAGTAAAATGAACAGATGAGGAATGCTGCTATTTCTTATCAATATATGTAACATCTATGACTGGTAGCATGAGCCTGGACTCCATTGAAATGTTATGTTGCATGCCTAGTCCTTGTATTTCACCCAGTCATCTAAGCCAGAGTCCGTGCCAAATCCCACAATTCTGTCTTCATCATGTTCTCCACCTTCAAACAGCAAAAAGAAATCACCATTTCCAAGAAACACACTCATCAAGAGAAACTTGATTCTTCTTTTGCCTTCAACTTCTAATATTTGTTTGATAAATTTGGTAAATTTGGCACAAGAGAGCAGGCTGTTTTATCTAGAATTAGCTAAAGAATCAATCACTGAGGACTCTTGTCAATTACTATCTTCCTCTTTTATATTTGCCGTAGTTGGATAAACTTTTGTTTGACCCGTGGGAGGGATGACAGTGTTCACTGAGGGATTTGCAAATGGCTATGCAATCATTTTCTAGTAGAAAATGCAATCTGGCTTTACACTCTCTTATCTCACACTTCCAGTAAGTTTTCTTATCCCTATATTTTCTATCAATTTGATATTTGTATTGTTATCATTATGTTAGCCCACAGTGCACAAATAATTATAGAATACACAATGCTCTTTGTTGTATATTCCATGCAGCCAGTTGATTCTTGTATAATGTTTTTATTGATTTCTGCTGGTCTCTTGCGTCCATTGTCAGCCTACAGTTGGGATCAGACCATGAACTGACAAAATTAGACTACGAATAAATGATTGATTACTATCCAGTTCAGCAAAGTCATTCGAAGCATCAACAAATGAGTGTGATGAATGCTTTAACTTCTTTGAATAAGACAAAAGAGAAAAAAAATGAAGACATGTAGGCACTCCATTCATTTACCAATATGTGACTTCTTCCCTTAATCAATCATGGTTTTTGAGATTAGAAGAGTATTTCCTCGTTTTTTCGGGATCCGCAATCTGGCAGCCACAGATATGACATACTGTTATGTTTAATCTGCATCACTGACATTTTCTCTGTCATCTTCTTAAGTCTGGACAAGCAACCAAAAAAAAAAAAATAAACCAAGCTGTGGTTAGCAGTGTTTGCCAATTTCTGTCATATAAATACTCCTTCCATGATTTCACGCTACCAACTTGAGATGCGCAGTATCATATCATCATGCAATATTTCCATGACACAAGCACAATAGCAGAAAATAACCTTGAGACCATAGATAATAGCAAAATGTAGTAACATAATTAGGAAGGAGTATAAATATTGAGTACTTATTACCTCTCCTTTTAATATAATTTAAGCATAAATTTATACAATTTATTTTAAAATCATAATTGTGTCTAACTAACTGGCTCTCAAAAATCCAGAAAAGCTAACAGTTGGCTCTCAAGAGTTGGTACAAAGCAGCTTGAGCATCCCAGTGCCCCATGTAGGTGGGACAGATTAGTTTAGTTCTCATCATAAGGGCTGTGACCCTTGGCTGCTACGGCAGAACATATAAACAGGTGCACACTGTGCGAATGATGCATGAATGAAGACTTAAATCTATTATCTAATTGTTATAATCAAAACACACTCTTACTCTTTCTTTTTTATCAGCTCATACAACCAAAGGCCGAGGAACTACATTTGAACTGTACCGTAGCAGCAGATACCGTACTGATTGCCATCAGTCTGTCTCAGCTGCAGTATGATTTTCCACGCTTCCTCTGAAGGCACAGCTTGCAGTTTGAAGCCAGGCCTCTATGATTTCCCTCCCTTCCATGGACAGAGTGTTGGTGGGCTACAGTCCATGGGGTCGCAAAGAAACGGACACAACTTAGTGACTAAGTTCAGTTTGGAAAAATAATCCGTGACAAAACTAACTTAAAAATGCCAGCATATTCCTCAGACCCTGGAATATAATAACATCTTCTCAGACAAGCAGCTGCTAACGGCTCGCAGGGGTCTGGTCTTCGGGGATTTGTCTCAACAGCTGCCAACATGTTGCTTACCTGGGAGACACTCACCTTATTCCTGAAATTAACTGGAGTTGGGGCCTCTGAGTTTTGCTTTTGATTCACAAAAGTCAAACAACTTCCCTTGTGGCCACAGCCTTCTGCAATGTTTTTCCTCTGTGAGTGGTCTGTTGCTGGGTTCAGGGAGCAGCCACGGAAGGCCAGCCTAGAGCTGTGCTGAACGACTTTTTTGCAGGCACAGAAGGTGGCAGCTGTCCTTCAGAAGGTCAGGAGATGAGCAAAGACACGCTGCGTGAGACTGTGCCTTTGGCCTTCATTCATCTTCACTTATTCTCACTCTCTCACTCACCTAATGAATCAATAAACATCAGGTGCCTACCTGGAAACTGAGTAGTGTGTATTCGCTAACATTTAAAGACCTTCATGGACTTTTTCTTACAAAAGCAGTGCGTATTTATTGTAGAAGACAATGTTAGAATACAAATAATTGAGAACAAAAGAAAAACAATCACAATCATTCTAAGATATTTATTTGTTTTCTTCCAGACTTTTTAGTGCATGTGTAACACGTGGTTGAGCCTCCCAGGTGGCTCAGTGGTAAAGATTCCGCCTGCCAAGGCAAGTTCAGTCCTTGGGTCGGGAAGATCCCCTGGAGAAGGAAATGGCAACCCACTCCAGTGTTTTCGCCTGGAGAATTCCATGGACAGAGAATCTTGGTGGGCTACGGTCCATGGGGTCACAGCTTAGTGACTAAACAACAATACATAGTTACAAAATTGGGATCCTGCTTAATAAATATAATGCTTTTTGACTTAAAATTATACTGTGAAATGCTTTTTGTTTTATCAAGGTATTTGCATGGGTCTTGGGAGGAACAAGGGACCCAAGATGGGCGGGTCATGGTGGAGAGGTCTGACAGAATGTGGTCCACTGGAGAAGGGAATGGCAAACCACTTCAGTATTCTTGCCTTGAGAACCCCATGAACAGTATGAAAAGGCAAAATGATAAGATACTGAAAGAGGAACTCCCCAGGTCAGTAGGTGCCCAATATGCTACTGGAGATCAGTGGAGAAATAACTCCAGAAAGAATGAAGGGATGGAGCCAAAGCAAAAACAATACCCAGCTGTGGATGTGACTGGTGATAGAAGCAAGGTCCGATGCTGTAAAGAGCAATATTGCATAGGAACCTGGAATGTCAGGTCCATGAATCAAGGCAAATTGGAAGTGGTCAAACAAGAGATGGCAAGAGTGAACGTCGACATTCTAGGAATCAGCGAACTAAAATGGACTGGAATGGGTGAATTTAACTCAGATGACCATTATATCTATTACTGCAGGCAGGAATCCCTCAGAAGAAATGGAGTAGCCATCATGGTCAACAAAAGAGTCCGAAATGCAGTACTTGGATGCAATCTCAAAAATGACAGAATGATCTCTGTTCGTTTCCAAGGCAAACCATTCAATATCACAGTAATCCAAGTCTATGCCCCAACCAGTAACACTGAAGAAGCTGAAGTTGAACGGTTTTATGAAGACCTACAAGACCTTTTAGAACTAACACCCCCCAAAAGATGTCCTTTTCATTATAGGGGACTGGAATGCAAAAGTAGGAAGTCAAGAAACACCTGGAGTAACAGGCAAATTTGGCCTTGGAATGCGGAATGAAGCAGGGCAAAGACTAATAGAGTTTTGCCAAGAAAATGCACTGGTCATAACAAACACCCTCTTCCAACAACACAAGAGAAGACTCTACACATGGACATCACCAGACGGTCAACACCGAAATCAGATTGATTATATTCTTTGCAGCCAAAGATGGAGAAGCTTTATACAGTCAACAAAAACAAGACCAGGAGCTGACTTTGTCTCAGATCATGAACTCCTTATTACCAAATTCAGACTCAAATTAAAGAAAGTAGGGAAAACCACTAGACCATTCAGGTATGACCTAAATCAAAATCCCTTATGATTATACAGTAGAAGTGAGAAATAGATTTCAGGGCCTAGATCTGATAGAGTGCCTGATGAACTATGGACTGAGGTTCGTGACATTGTACAGGAGACAGGGATCAAGACCATCCCCATGGAAAAGAAATGCAAAAAAAGCAAAATGGCTGTCTGGGGAGGCCTTACAAATAGCTGTGAAAAGAAGAGAGGCGAAAAGCAAAGGAGAAAAGGAAAGATATAAGCATCTGAATGCAGAGTTCCAGAGAATAGCAAGAAGAGATAAGAAAGCCTTCTTCAGCGATCAATGCAAAGAAATAGAGGAAAAGAACAGAATGGGAAAGACTAGCATGTGGGATCTTCCCGGACCAGGGATTGAACCCACGTCCCCTGCATTGGCAAGGGGATTCTTAACCACTCAGCCACCAGGGAAGTCTCAAGAAATTTTAATATATCAGTTGGATAAGTGGATAATTGGATGAATATATTCTTTTTGCAGCTTATCATTGAGATTGTTTCCAATAAGAAAGATGAGAGAGTTGAGAGAGCTGGGAGGGAAGGCAAGGCCTCTCTAACAAGGTGACATTTGACCAAGGACCTGATTGAAGTGAGGGAGAAACTGGGTATCTGGAGGAAGTGGCTTCCAGGCAGAGGGAACAAAGGCGTTTAAGAACCAGTGAGGGGGCCAGGCAGGTGGCTGCAGAGTGATGGAGCGGGGAGGTGGCAGGTGATGAGGTCAGGGAGGTGATGGGGACAGAGTCAAAGCCCCGGTGAGGACTTTTGCCAAAATCTGTGCTGTGCTCTGGGCTGGGGACACACTGGGGAGCTCGCTTTGCAGAGGAGGGCAGGACCCTGTTGATGCGTCACAAGGATCACCGTGGCTGCTAACCCTGACCCTGACCCTGACCTGTGGAAAGTACATTATGGAGCAGCGACATTGGAAGTAAGGAGGCCCGTTGGGAGATGATGGAGATCATTCAGGCGCTGATGGACACTTGAGCTGCAGAAACGTCCAGGAAAGCTTCGAAAAGCCGCTGACTGGCTGGCAGGTGCAGAGGACGGGGAGAGTTCACCCCTGGCAGCAATGAAGCTGTCCGACTGCTCCCACACCTTCTGCCTGTCTTCTCCTGGAGACTGCCAGATGTGTCTGGAGCAGTAGCCGCTCGCCAAGGGGCAGCTCATAACTTGCCAGGAAAAGTTGAAAAGCCAGCTGGTTGCCTTCTTAATCCAATTATTCTATTATCTGGCACAAGGGCTAAAAGTGTCCTTTTAAATTAATTACCGTAAAATCAAAGACAGGCTCAGGGAGAGATACTCTAACCATCAGCTCTTTTCTCCTTTCCTGGGGCTGTCTGACAACCACAGTACCAGTGTCCTGGGCAGAAGCCCCCGAATCAAAGGGTCTTGGGGTTTTGTCTGGGCTCAACTCACAGAGAAGTCTGTGCACTGATCCCATGAAGTTTAGACACAAAAGGACCTTATATATGCCTGTGAGCCAAGTTGTTTCAGCCGTGTCTGACTCTTTGCCACCCTATGGACCACAGCCCTCCAGGGTCCTCTGTCCATGGGATTCTCCAGACAAGAACACTGGAGTGGGTTGCCATTTCCTTCTCTAGGCGATCATCCCGACTCAGAGATCAAATCCGACTCTCTTACTTGGCCTGCACTGGCAGGAGGGTTCTTTACCTCTAAGACCTTGGTGAGGAGTCATTCTCTTCTCCTCTTTTTCTGGACTCACCAGGTGAGTGACAATTTACAGCTTGATTATTTTTGGTTTTACCCCAAACTTGCCGTCAACAGTCAGACAGTCCCAGCGAGGGAAGGACCGGAATTAAAGTCCAAGGAGTTGTATTCAGGTTTGACCCCAAGGACAAACCTGAAATTTCAAGTCTATTTTTTAAACTGTATTTATTTGTTTTTGGCTGTGCCGGGTCTTCACTGCTGTGTGTGGGCTTTCTCTCGTTCCGTCGAACAGGGCTACTCTCCCGTTGTGGGGCGTGGGCTTCTCATTGCAGTGGCTTCTCCTGTTGTGGAGCACAGGCTTTAGGGCACGTGGGCTCAGTAGTTGTGTCCCACGGGCTTAGTTGCCCCGCAGCGTGTGGAATCTTCCTGGACCAGGGATCGAACCTGTGTCCCCTGCATTGGCAGGCAGAGTCTTAACCACTGGACCCCCAAGGAAGTCCATGCTTCTTTTATGTCTGCACAATGATGTTTGAATCTATTGTGTGATTCTTTTCAAATGTTAATATATACCTGTGGTATTAGAACACACATTTTAAAATCCTAGAACAGGCTCCTGCTTGCAGATAACAGGTAACAGTGTCTCTCCCCTACCCTTAATAAATGCTTATCTATTGCACTTCAAACGTGATGCTGAGCCTCTGTGATCGTTAATCCCCAGTGTACAAAGCAGCGACCCGAACCATCAGAGGATGATCAGCTCTAGGAAGGAGACAAAGCCAGTGACCTTGGTAACGAGGCGGCTAGTCAGAGTTGAGTGATTTCCAGGTCAGGACTCAGGATGATGTACGGCCAGACAGAGCTCTTCCCACTAATTTCGTTGGCTTGATCATGACTGAACTGGTTCTTATTCGGCCCAGGGTGCCAGCTCTTAAGTTCACTGAGTACAGTGGTTTAGTTTCAAATTTTCTTTGAAGAGATTTATGCCATCCAAAGGATAAGATAGAAATACGATCTCTTAATAACTTTCCGGATTATGATTCTGGGGCAGATAAAGCATTTAATTCTGAAACTGCGATAAAAATAGTTAAGCCTTAAAATAAAAGCACTGCCATGAATTGAACCTTTCAAACAATTTACAAAACACATTAGGCATGCTACAATGCTTTGATCTGTTCAGTTCGCAGTAGCCCTTTCAAAGTCACCTGCATTTTGCGTGACCACTACTTATCTTTTTGTCTTATTTCCTGACAGTCTTTTCTGTGGGTCTACTTGCTTGGAACATGTACTTCCAATACATTTTTTTCTACCTTCAGAGACTGAACGAGGAAACTTAGCATATCTAGGTCTTGAATATACTATTAAATAGCTGTGCGATTTTAAGTTCCTATGCATATTAATATTCTCATCTGTGGATTTAATTCTCATCTGTGGCTCTACTGAATGCTGTGGTCTGTACTGTATTCTGCTTTGAGTTTGAATTCTTGTATTGAAGTTCTAACCCCTCTATTTCTCAGAATGTAACTGTGTATGGAGACAGGGTCTTTAAAGAGGTAAGTAAATTAAAACGAAGTCCTTACGACGGACTCTAGTCCAATTAAGTGATGCCTTTATAAGAAGAGGAAATTTGAACACAGACACGCACAGAGGGATGACCACGTGAGGACATGGCAAGAAGGTGGCCGTCTACAAGCCAAGGAGAGAGGCCTCAGAACGACGCTAGTCCTGGGGACACTTGATCTAGGACCTTTGGCCTCCAGAACTCTGGGGAAAATAAATGGCTGTCGTTAAAACCCCCAGTCTGTGGTGCTGTGTAATGACAGCCTTGGCAAACTAATACAGATTTTAATATTGGGATCTGGGTGCTCCTATGACAAATACCAAAAAAAAAAAAAAGGTGGAAGTGGCCTTGAAACTGAGTAATGAGTAGAGGCTAGAAGAGCTTTGAGGCACATGTGAGAAAAGCCTAGATCGCTTTCAAAGAAGCTGATGGTAGAAGTGTAGATGTTAAAGGCAATCGTAGTGAGAACTCAGATGGGAACCAGGAAGTGTTTTGGGAACTGGAAAGTGATCCTTGCTACAGAGAGGCTGAATTGTGTCCTGGCGTTTCATGGAAGGTATACTTGTAAGTAATAAACTTGGATATTTAGCTGAGGAGATTTCTAAGCAAGTATTGAAAGTTAATCCTCATTTCTATTTATAATAAAATGTGAGAGGAGAGAGAGGAATTGAAGAAAGAATTGCTCAGCAAAGAGGAACCTGAACTTGAAGTTTTGGAAACCTCTCATTCCCTTCATACTGTAATACACTTGAATGCACTGCCTTTTATTTTTTTTATATTATTTTATTGAGGTATAGTTTATTTACAATGTTGTGTTAACTGCTACTGTACAGCAAAGTGATTTAGTTATACAAACATATATATATTATGTTTTTTCATATTCTTTTCCATTTTGGTTTGTCTCAGGATATTGAACATAGATCCCCGTGCTATACAGTAGGACCGGACCTTGTTGTTATCCATCCTCCATGTACTAGTTTGACGAGTTCACTGCCTTTTGCCTCATAGGGTGGCTATGAGAACCAAATGCAAGAAGTACTTATAAATCATAAACTGCTATATAAAGATGAGATGCTATAATGTTATTACTGCCTTATATATTTTTACACCTTCCTCGTGGACTTGAGGGAGAAGAAAATATCAGCATTGTAATTTTTTCATTTGGGATATTTGAAGTCTCTAGAGAGTGAAGAAAATGTATACAATAATGTCATGGTGTCGCAGACACTTTATTAGGCTTGAACCTTTAAAATCTCAGGCCAGAACTCTAATACAATGCTCTCTCCTACCAAAGACCTCTAGACTGTCAGCAAATCAGATCAACAAGCATTTAGTTACACACTCTGACCAGCACGGCAGTAGGGCCAGTAAGGAATACAAAATAAGCAGAAGGCATCCTCTTGTCCCCATGTTATCCAGAAAGCAAAAATAAACATGTGTCTCAGCTAACAAATGACATAGAAATCCTGGGGTAATAGATTACTAGCTTTCTGCATTAATTACTTGGTTAACTTCTAAAGGCAGGTTGGTAATCCCCACAATATTTTTTTTTTTTGAAAAATAAAAAATGTGACTTAGAGCTTTAAAAACTTTTATCCATTTTGGTGAGTTTGGCAGGGATGCCATCTTTTTTCTTAAAAGTTCTGTGACTGTCTTGGAAGGAAAAGTTTTCTGAACTGGAGGCTCACGTCACAGTCTGAAGCTCCTGCAAAACATAAAGGGGGCTAAATGTGAATTTGGTCACTGATTTCTGTCTTTTTTAAGAAATGAGACAAATTTTTATTAATTTAATAAATTAATTTTTATAGTTTATTTATTTTTGGTGGTGCTGGGTCTTCTTTGCTGCTTGGGCTTTTCCATAATTATGGAGAGTAGGGACTATTTTCTAGTTGTGGTGCTCAGGCTTAGTTGCTCCTTGACACGTGGGATATCCCTGGACCAGGGGTCGAACCCGTATCTCCTGCATTGGCAGACAGATGCTTTACCACTGAGCCACCACGGGAAGCCCTTGGTCCCTGATTTAATTAGAAATGGTCCTGAGCATTAACTTATTCCTAACTCTTTGCAACCTCATGGACTGTAGTCTACCAGGCTCTTCTGTCCATGGGATTTTCCAGGCAAGAATACTGGGAGTGGGTTCCATTTCCTTCTTCAGGGGATCTTCCTGACCCAGGGATGGAACCCTGGTCTCCCACACTGCAGGCAGATTCTTTACTGTCTGAGCCACCAGGGAAGCTCAAAATATTCCCAGGAAGAGAAAAAGCACCGCTTTGCAGACCTGGTGTTTGCGGTTGTGATGCAATCTGGGTGCTTGTGCTGTTCTGTCTGCTGTTATTCAGTAAAAGCCTCTGGGAAGCTCAGTGTGGGGCTTTCCTGTGAATGCAGGGCCTTTCCCTTTCAAGCCCACACTCAACCCCACAACCGCTTTTGTAGCATGTCTGCTGGAACATTAGGTGTTAAAATTTGTCTTCCCCTTTTACACAGAGGGCTTTAAAAAAAAAAAGCCTTTGCAAATTAATGAAAATGCTAGTGATATTGTTACTATATGAATATAATATATAAAACTTTTTGCTTTCTAAGGAATCGGCTTTAAAGAAGACCCTCAGAGATGACGACACCCATAATATGGTTCTGGGAAGCGGTATGGAGATGATCCCATCAGTGATTTAAGGGAGTCAAATGGTGACTTCGTTTGTAAACTGCAGAATTTTTTTCCCTACTTGAAGGATTTCCCCACTTGTTTTTGATTTATAAGCCTGTGTTTCCATGTGTTTGATTTTCTCAAAGCAGGGTACATAAGCCAACATAGGACTGAAAAGCTATGAACTTTCTGAACAAAGCTTTCACCAAGAGTGAATCTGCTCCCATCCCACACTGCCCAGTTCCGCTCGGGACATCCTGCAACCTGGGAGAGGGCTGTACCTTAGGTCCCCAAAAGAAAGGCCACTGGGAGGGCATTTGACTCTGCTATCCTGCAGTCCTGCACTCACCTTGTAGGGGCTCAGATATTGGAGAAAGAAAAGCTAATTCCTAAAAACAACGCTGTTCACATACTCAGCCCACGAACCCTTTTTTCTCATTTCTTAAAATGTTTACTGCCTACCCATTCCTAAGGCAAACTGGCCAAGACCTTGCCACACCTCCTTCAGGCTTTCATTTTTCCCTTTTAAACTCCTTGTGACGTGATGACTAACCTGGTTTCACAGGTGTCTCTATTCCACAGAGGCTGTGTGCATGTGTCTCCTATGTGTTAGAAAACTCATTCTCTTTATACAGATTAACTCATTAAATTCTCATAATAACTCTATGAAGTTGGAACTATTAGCTCCTTTTTACATACAAGGACACTGACACATAATCTCTTGTAAATAAATTCAGGGGAATGATTTAATAAACTAAGACAATTTGGACATCACCCCCATCCCCATCAAGTCATCTTATTCCATTTTATTCTTCATACAAGCCTGTGGCATTTTCTCCCTCCTTCCTCCAACCCAGTCAACAAGAAGAGACAGTGTGGTGACTGACCATTAGGTAGCCTTGGCATCTGTTTAATTGCATACAAATTTCCCTGAGATTCTCCTTAACCTTGACTTGAAACTTTGCAGTCATTTGTAATGGAGTGAACCACAAATCTCCGTGGTCCATTACTGCCACCTTGAGGTGACATGTTGAAACACAGATTCTAGATGGGGTAACGGCGAAAAGTGAAACAAAAATAACCCCAGCCCTGTTCAAAAGCAAGTTGTTTTTGTTGTTGTTGTTGAGTCGCTAAATCATGTGCTACTCTTTGGGACTCCATGGACTGTAGCACACCAGGCTCCTCTGTCCTTCACTATCTCCCAGAATTGGCTCAAGTTCATCTCCACTGAGTTGTTGATGCTATCTAACCATCTCATCCTCTGTCGCCTCCTTCTCCTTTTGTCTTCAATCTTTTCCCAGCATCAGGGTCTTTCCCAGTGAGTCAGCTCTTCACATTAGGTGGCCAAAGTGTTGGAGATTCAGCTTCAGCATCAGTCCTTCTAATGAATATTCAAGGTTAATTTCCTTTAGGATTGACTGGTTTGATCCCCTTACAGTCCAAGGGACTCTCAAGAATCTTCTCCAGCACCACAATTCTAAAGTATCAGTTCTTCAGCACTCGGCCTTCTTTAAGGTCCAACGCTGGTGGCTCAGATGGTAAAGCGTCTGCTTACAATGCAGGAGACCTGGGTTCAGTCCCTGGGTTGGGAAGATCTCCTGGAGAAGGAAATGGCAACCCACTCCAATATTCTTGCCTGGAAAATCCCATGGACGGAGGCGTCTGGTAGGCTACAGTCCATGGGGTCACAAAGAGTCGGACACGACTGAGAGACTTCACTATCACTCTCACATCTGTACATGACTGCTGGAAAAAACATAGCTTTGACCACATGGACCTTTGCTGGCAAAGAGATGTCTCTCATTTTTAATACACTGCCTAGGTTTTTCATAACCTTCCTTCCAAGGAGCAAGCATAGTATGAGCTAAAGGACTTCATGTAAATGCTTTCCCACCCTCCAGGTTAGCAGCCTTTTTGGCCCTTGCAGAGGAGTGTAGGCTCATGGAAAGTTTCCAGTCTAGGGAGGCTTGAAATCTACCCTGATCTGATGTCCACCCTATGGCTTTTGTTGCCCTCAGTCAGAGGGAGGAAGACGCCTTCACCTCTCCCAAGCCAGGCCTGGTCGTGACTGGTGGGGCAGGAGTGAAATCAGGACTATGGGAAATGCAGGGTAAGCAGCTGGTGGAAGGAAGAAGGAAGTGAATTTATTTGGAGTTTTAAAAAGTTATCATGGTAATTCCTCATGAAAAGGGAAATTCTCAGTATGACTCAGACACATCTGTTCATTTCCCTAATTCCATCTCTGCTCCCAAAAAAAGCCAAAGGGATTGTTTAAAGCTCATGGGATACATTCAGTGAACAAACCGGACATGGGCTCAGCTCCTCCCAGTATTCGACTCTTGTCGATAGATAAACCACAGAATTCCCCCAAAGAAGTAAAGGGCAGCCTGATGAAAAGCCCTCTTGATATATATTTTTTTAAGATTCTTTTTTTTGATGTGGACCATTCTTAGTCTTTATTTGTTACTATATCGCTTCTGTTTTGTGCTTTGGTTTTTTGGCCAAGAGGCACAGGGGATCTCAGCTCCCTGACCAGGGATTGAACCCATACCCACTACATTAGAAGGTGAAGTCTTTACCACTGGATCACCAGGGAACAATCTTTGTTTTGTGAGATGATAGACACTGAAATGATTCGGACTAGATAAAGGAAAACTAGATTAGAGGATGTAAATTTTTTAAATAATTTAAATAGTTCATTTTGGTGAAAGTGAAAGTCGCTCAGGCGTGTCTGACTCTTTGCAACCCCATGGACTATACAGTCCAGGGAATTCTCCAGGCCAGAATACTGGAGTGGGTAACCTTTCCCTTCTCCAGGGGATCTTCCCAATCCAGGGATTGAACCCAGGTCTCCTGCATTGCAGGCGGATTCTTTACCAGCTGAACCACCAGGGAAGCCCAAGAATACTGGAGTGGGTAGCCTATCCCTTCTCCAGCGGATCTTCCTGACCCAGGAATTGAACTGGGGTCTCCTGCATTACAGGCGGATTCTTTACCAACTGAACCATCAGGGAAGCCCCAGTTCATTCTGGTAAGTATCCTTTAAGTATTTTTTATTTACATCAATGTTTTTATGCAAGTCTAACATAACACATTTTAATGTGTTGTTTAAAGATTACATTATGTATATTTTCCATCATAACCTGTAGTCTGTAATTAGCAGCTAGCGGGATACATGAAGGGGTGTGTGTGTGTGTGTGTGTGTGTGTGTTAGTTGTTTAGTCACGTGTGACTCTTTGTGACCCCATAAACTGTAGCCCACCAGACTCCTTTGTTCATGGAATTCTCCAGGTAAGAATACTAGAGTGGGTTGCCACTGCCTCCTCCAGAGGATATATGTCCATACTAGTCTCCCAATTCATACCACCTCTTGTTCTGACTCTTTGATGTTTTTCTTAGCTCAACTTCAGCCTTAAGCCCTGAGCTCAGATGCAAGCATCCAGGGTTGGAGGAACAGGAAAGAGAGGAATCGCTGGTCCCTGAGCACATTTTAAGAGAAATGTTAAGGTAGTAAACCGTCATGATGTTTGTCTAAACTATGGCAAAACATCCTGAGAAGAAACAAGGATAAATTAAAGGTGGGAGGCATTAAGAGAAGGTCAACAAGGAGAGTTGAGTTTGACCCCAGGTTGTATGATTCTGTTGCCTGAAAAGTCCAGGCGGGACCAATCCATTGAGTCAGAAAGCAGGCTGATTACCAGGGCTGTGAGTCTATGAGGAGGGCAGGGTGGTGAGTCACTATTAGTACTGGGCATGGGTTTCTTTTTAAGGTGACAGAAGTGTTCTGGAATGAGACAGCAGTGATATCTCCGTGAATACGCTAAAAACCCCTGAATTTTACCGGGTGAATTTTATGGTATGTGAATTATATCTAAAAACGATGGGTGCTGTCTTTTAAAATGAATTTACTAACACTGTCCTAACTGACGGCACAGGCCCTGGCCCTTCCCAAGGCTGTCCGGCCCATGTGAGAGTGGAGCTCTGTCTCGATCCATCTCTAGCTTCATCTGGCCAGGAGCCCGACACCCTAAATGCCCGGCAGGGAAAAGCACAGATAGGATTTGAATCTTGGCTCTATCCGTTTCCATATGAATAATCTTGGGCAAGTAACTTACCCTCTCTGAGCCTCAGTGTCCTCATCTATCAAATAAAGATGAGGATAGTATTTACCTCACAGGTTATTGAGAAGATTAATGTACTTGGAATATAGCATCTGGCATGGAATAGATACTGGATATGTGTTAGCGACTGGCTTTCCAGGTGGTGTCAATGGTAAAGAACCTGCCTCCAATGCAGGCGATGTAAGAGACACAGATTTGATCCCTGGGTTAGAAAGATCCCCTGGAGGAGGGCATGGCAACCCACTCCACCATTCTTGCCTGGAGAATCCCATGGACAGAGGAGCCTGGCGGGCTACAGTCCACGGGGTCGCAGAGTCGGACACGACTGAGCAAGTCAGCTCAGCACAGCACAGGTGTTAATGACAGTTCTCACTCAACAACCAAATAGCGCCCTGGTCTGCAGGGATGCAGAAACCTGCCCGGCTGCTGCCTGTGCCCTCCCCCAGGCTACAGGGCAGAAGTTTCCCCACCAGCCACTGAGGGGGTTTCTGAGGTGGAGCTACTCTCGGTTCTTTGACATTTTAAAACCAGGAAGGCCCTATTTAAGCTCCTGGGAGTGCCTCTCTCAGCATTTTTTTTTCCTGCAGAGTCTTTTTTCAAGGACTGGAATCTTCAGACTCCATCAGGTCTGACTTTGCCGTGTTGGGACCAACATGTCCTGAATTTGTGGGGTTTCGGCAAAGGAAAGTGTTGCGATTTTTATCACATCTATCTTTCTCCTGCAGTTTTAAGTAAGATCATTAACTAAATCAGTTCTTAACTCAGCTTAAACATTTAAATCATCTGGGTGGGGGCCGGAAAAGTGCTGATCCTGGGTACCTTCCCAGGGAGTCTGATTTGATTTTAACTGATCCTTGGGCTACAGCCTGAGGATCAGGTTTTAAACTCCCTCTCCCCTGGGACTCTAACTGAGCAGACCAGTTGGGAACCATTAGGCTAAAGGAAGTGTTCTGAGACCAGCAGGAAACACGCACATGTGCACACACACACACACACATGCACACACGCACACACACATATACAAACCCGCCCAGACATACACACAAACATAAACACATACCCATATATAAACGTACACATACACATACACCCCACACACACAGACACACACACACACAGATACACAGACACACATACACATACCCACCCAGACAGACACACAGACATGTACACATACACACACATACACTTATCCATCCATCCACACACACACACACACACATACCCACACATACATACACGTACACATATCTATACATATGCTGGATTTAATGTCTTGAAATGTGTCTGTTCAAAAATACCACTCTATAATTTTATCTCCCATTTTATCAAAGGTCACAAGGAGAATATTTGCTTCAAAGGAAAATGACTTCTGAATCGTGGGAATGATCAATTTATGTAAGTGAGGTTTCTACTCCTACTTTTCCCCATAGTTCGTCTTGCTCTTTAAACCACACAGTAGACTGTCACAAGTAGGATCACATTTTCCTCCAGGAAAGTTGTGGTGTGTGGGCTCAGTTGCTCTGAGGCATGTAGGATCTTCCTGGATCAGGGAACAAGCCTGTGTCCCTTGCATTGACCGATGGATTCTTAACCACTGTACCACCTGGGAAGTACACCACCACAACCTATTTTAATCTACAAAGGGTTTAACAAGGTTCCAAAATTCCTAAATATCTAATACTCAGGTCTTTGGAGCTGGTAGTAGGAACTGGCTCCAACATGCCACTGTCTCTCTCTCTTTATAAATGAAAACTGTCCATAATTAAAAAAAAAATAGAACACAACCTGGATAACACATTTACTCTTCATTTTATCCTGCAGTGCAGTGTTGGAAAAGAGAACTTGCCTTGGAAATCCCAGCTGAGTCTCAGTTCTACAATTTATTAGCTGTGTGACCTTAGGTAGGTTACTTAATTTTCCTGAACCTGGTTCCTCAGAGAAAAATACTATCTCGCCAAGTTTTTGTGAGGATTACTTGAAGTAACATAAATGGCTTTAAAAATGTCAAGTGTTATCGTGGTAATTATCATTGTTGATTGTCAGACAGAACACTCGAAGGAAGTCAATGAGATTAAGACCTAACAGTAGACAGTGATTAGCATTTTCTAGAGTCCTTTGAAAACAATTAAACCGTTACTGAGTCATTAGCAAGAACTTTTTAAGGGGATCTTTTGTGAAATCGCTAATAAAGGCTTTGGCAGCTCAGCAAGGACACCGAAGGGACCGTGAGGTCTATGACAGTGGCAGCAGGAATACTGGCCACTAGGGAGTCTTGATTGGAGAAGGCGATGGCACCCCACTCCAGGACTCTTGCCTGGAAAATCCCGTGGATGGAGAAGCCTGGTGGGCTACAGTCCATGGGGTCGCTAGGAGGCAGACACGACTGAGCAACTTTACTTTCACGCACTGGAGAAGGAAATGGCAACCCACTCCAGTGTTCTTGCCTGGAGAATCCCAGGGACGGGGGAGCCTGGTGGGCTGCCGTCTCTAGGGTCACACAGAGTCGGACCTGACTGAAGTGACTTAGCAGCAGTAGCAGCAGGAAGTCCTGATAAATACAGTGGGAAAGACCAAGAGGTGGGGGCAACCTGGAATGGAAAGTGCTGTCCAGGCCTATGCAGTTGCTGGAGTAGCTAGGGGAGGTTAAAGGGCGAATCCCTTACACAGGGCGCCTGGGCCACACATACATTTCTGGGCACGTGGATCCGGTGCCCTCGGGCGAGGCAGTCCTACAGGAGTTGAGTGGAGGCTGGAGGAAGGAGATGGGGACAGAGCCTCCGGTTTGCTGAGTGCTGGTTGCCTCCCTGTGTAAGTTCCGTTCTCTGACTTCCCTGGTGGGCCAGTGGTTAGGGCTCCGTCTGCCGCCGTCGGAGGTGCACGTTCAGTTGCTGGTTGAGGAACTGAGATCCCACATGCTGTGAAAAGTGAAAGTGAAAGTGTTGGTGGCTCAGTCGTGTCTGACTCTTTCGACCCTATGGACTATAGCTCTCCAGGTTCCTCTGTCCATGGGATTTCCTAAGCAAGAATACTGGAGCACGTTGCCATTTCCTTCTCCAGGGGATCTTCCTGACCCAGGGATCAAACCCAGGTCTCCTGCATTTCAGGCAGACTCTTGACTGTCTGAGCCACCAGGGAAGCTTCCCCACCCCCACATGCTGTAGGAGCAGCCAAAAAAAAAAAAAGTCGACTTGCAAATTCATCTTCTCTGATGAGTGCTCCCACTCCCCTGCTTTCCAGATGACCCTGACTAACCCTCCCCATCAGCAAGGGTCTCCTCAACTGACAGTGCGGTCAGAAGACCTGGAGGTTGAGTGACAACAGTGGAAAAGGTTTGGAAGTGACTCCTCTGATCGAGGCCTCTAACCCTAAGAAATGCCGTTTTCCTCTGTAAGTAAAAGTAGAACCCCCAGGTCTCCAAAGTGGATGCTGGATGGAGGGCTTTCTAGGGGGGAGGAGTAAAAAGACCCCGAGGCTGACTTCTACATCACATTCTCTACCTCTGCCCAGCAGAGTGGGCAGAAAGGGAGAGTGCTCTCAAGAATGCCCCGGCTGCCACCACCACGCTGACCACAGGGGGCGCTGTTTGCCGCCTAACACTGTAGTGCGAGGTAGGGTCGGGTGGGTGGGGGCGAGTAAATCAGCCCTCAGCCTTCCTTGGCACTGCCACCCTCCCCTCTTTTTAATAAGTGGGTCTTCAAAGCCCCCAGGGCAAACACGGACCAAAAAGACTCCCTAGGTATAACAGCAGGGAGATAGGAGATGGACGCCGATGTGGCGGGACCAAGGCCCTGTTTTGTCGGTTGCTCAGTTCAGTTCAGTTCAGTCGCTCAGTCGTGCCCGACTCTTTGAGACCCCTTGAATCGCAGCACGCCAGGCTCCGCTGTCCATGGGATTCTCCAGGCAAGAATACTGGAGTGGGTAGGCATTCCCTTCTCCAGGGGGTCTTCCTGACCCAGGCACTGAACTCGGGTCTCCGGCATTGCAGGCAGATTCTTTACCATCTGAGCCATCCCTCCACTTAAACCACAGTTTTGTGTCAGCCTGGCTAAGGGCTACCCAAAGGCTGCCGATCTCTTGGCACATGAGGCTCTGTTTATTCAATCTTTCATTCAAATGACAACTCGGTGCACACCTCTGTTTTTGTACTCTTAACACAGATACTGGGGCTGCAGAGATAAAAAGAACACAGGTCCAAGTTCTTTGAGGCAGTGCAGCACAGTGATTAAACGTGCGAGCCCTAGAACCAGGCTGCCGTGTGGCACTGGCTATGTATTCGGGGTGGCCAGAAAGTTCGCTTGGATTTTATATTATGATGTTATGTAAAACTCGGACAAATCTGTTGACCAACCAATTAACTTGACATTTCTGTGCATCGGTTTTCTTCTTGATGAAATAAGAAATTTAATAGAATCTCTTGCCCAGAGATGTCGTGAGGAACAAATGAAGAAATGAAAAACACTTAGAACAATATCAGTCACCTAACATGCACTCAGTAAATGCATCTGCTATGATGGTGATGATGACGCTTCTAGATTTCTGGGTATCAGAGTAAATTCAAACACGGAAAAACAGCTCCAGTCGTGCAGGTGGTTCTTTCAGAAATCCATGTACAGGTCTTGGCATATGACCCGATAAGTGACACCAGGAGCTGGAGATAACCTGGTTTTAGGTTGGGCATCTTCTGTTCAAATAGCTCACTTTGCCAGCCAGCACTCACCTCTGCCCGCCCCGTTACGCTTGCAGACACACAGAGGGGCTGCCGTGAGAAACCGCCGGCCACGCCCCTCAATCAATTTCTCTCCAGGCTCAGCTCCTCCAGGGCCCCGGCTTGTCTCTCAGCTCAGCACACACGTGTGTCCCCACTCATCCCGCAACCGTGCCCTCATCCTGCTTTCCTGATGACAAGACAGAGCAACTCAGCCTCTTATCTCCTATTCATAATACCCATGATTTTCTGTGCATCCTTGTTCCGAAAATCCCTAAAGCTCCTACCCGTGAGGATTTCAGTTGACAGGGGGAGAAATCACACGCTGTAATCATGCCGCAGCCCAGGCTCTGAACCCGAGGTGTGTACCAAGTTTGCACAAAGAAAACCTCTCTAATCCCGTTTCCCGACACGTTATGTATTTATTTAGCCCGTGCTGGGTCTTCCTTGCTGTGCAGGCTTCTCTAGTTGCGGTGAGCGGGGGCTACTCTCTAGCTGAGGTGCACGGGCTTCTCACCATGGAGGCTTCTCTTTCAGAGCACGGGCTCTAGGGCGCTCGGGCTTCAGTAGTTGCAGGTCGTGGGCTCAGTAGTTGCGGTTCCCAGGCTTTAGAGCACAGGCTCAATAGTTGTGGGCTTCCCTCGTGGCTCAGCTGGTAAAGAATCCGCCTGCAATGCAGGAGACCTGGGGTCGATCCCCTGGAGAAGGGAAAGGCTACCCACTCCAGTATTCTGGCCTGGAGAATTCCCTGGACTGTATAGTCCATGGGGTCACAGAGAGTCAGACACGACTGAGCGACTTTCACTCATTCAATAGTTGTGGCACACGGGCTTAGCTGCTCCGTGGTATCTGGGGTCTTCCAGTACCACGGATCGAATCTGTGTCTCCAGCCTTGGCACATTCTTTACCACTGAGCCACTTGGGAAGTCCCCTTCCTACCCCCCTCCGTTTCCCATCTCTTGAGAGCTTTAGAAGAAGGAAATTTGATGGTATCACTGCTTATTTGCTTCAGAAAAATCACATCTCATTGCCTCTGGCCTGAGCTTCTTCCTAAGCCAGACCTTCCTTCCTGCTCTGTCTCCCTTTCTCTCTCCTCTTTCACATTCTATCTAAGTCAGCATCATAAACCAGTCCCTGGACATGCACCTCCTCACTTCTTCCACAAGCTTCCTTGGCTGCAGGCAAGCTTGGTTGAGCACCTTCAGCGCACCCTTCAGTTAATCCTGCGGTAGCTCTTCCATGCTTTTAGCATTTGCTTCTCTACCTACCAGCCTGCAAGAGCTCCCAGGACTGGGTCTGCACCTTCTCACCACTGTAGTCCCAGCATTGGGCACAGTGCGTGGCCCGTGGGCAGCACCCAGTAAATCTCTGTGGGCTGATTAAGGGGCATCACCCTCAGAGGAAGTGTTAGCCGCAGTCAGCAGTCGAGGGTTTATCATGTGCCAGCTTTTGTGTTTCCTTCAAACCACACTGTGTGGTGAATACTATTATCATCCTTATTTTACAGACGATGGTAAAATGATGGGTCCAAGGCCTCACCAGCAAAAGAGAGCAGAGCCAGATTTTAAATCCGAGGCAGGAGTTCCCTGGGATCCAGTGGTTAAGAACCCGCCTACCAATGCAGGAGGGGTTCGATCGCTGATCCAGGAAGATTCCACATGCCATGGAGCAACTAAGCCCATGTGTCACAGCTACCTAGACTACTCCGCAGAGCCCATACTCCAGAGCAAGAGAAGCCACCGCGCTGAGAGGCCCACACACCACAACTAGAGAGAGTCCCGGCTCACCGCATCCAGAGAAAACCCATGCACAGCAACGAAAACCCATGCAGCCAAAATAAAGGAACCAATAAATGAAAATAAGTAAATAGATCAGGGCACCCTGACCTCAGACCCTTGCTCTGAACCACCACTCCATTTTGCCTCTATGCAAACACAGGGCTGGATTTTAAAAGGATGGGGAAGGAAAAGGGCCAAGCCATTCAGTACCTTTCCTGCTTAGGTTGTGTGTAGGAAAGGAGGGGGCCGGCCAGGAAAGGCGGCCTAAAGTGTGATTGGCCAGGTAGAAACAGTGGATGTTAGTGGGGAAGCTAACATGTGCTCACATGTGTGCCTTGGAAAGATGAGCGCAGAGAGCGGGTTAGTCCAGGGCTGCCTCTGGCGGGAGGGTGGGATGAAGCTGTTATGGAAAAGGTCCCCCTTGAGGTGGATGTGGTGTCAGAAGGGTGTGGAGCACAGATTCTGGAAGTTTCTAGGGCAGACTTTAAGGTTTACACCTTGACTAGCTTCGGGCTTTAACTGTAAGTTTAGAAGCAGAGCCCTAAGAGGGAAGCTGTTCCCTGAAGCCCAACTGTTAAGAAACACAGATGTAATATTGATGCTCAAAACCACTTAAGGAGTAATTCTGTGCAGGCCTCCCCAGCGATTTGTTGGACAGGTCTGGAGATTTGCAAAATGGATTTCATTCAATTCATATTTTGGTTCTTAATCCCCCCTGCATGCCAAATTCTTCACATTTCAATTTGGTATTTCAGAACCTATTTAAATAAATCATGAGAGCTTAATGGAAAAATCAAAATCAAATTAAATAAATGGGTTAACTGTTCAGCTGCTAGGTTTTACTCCAGCCATTACAGGGTTAGGAAAAAACCACAGAGCAATTTATAACTAACCCGTCTGCTCAGGCGGAGACCTCTATATCAACCATTTCCTCCTGGGCATCCTTAACCCATCTCAAATGACACATGGAGAAAACATCTGTTCTTTGACAAATACCTACATAAGAACAATTCAAATCTTGAACCCAAATCAATAGCAAGCGTACATCCTACTGCATTTTAAATAGATATAAGGGCTCTAGTAGAAGTCACTGCAAGTCATTAAAGTTTATGTACCAAGCTTAATGCTCAGAGGGAGTTAAATTCCTTTAAATGGAGAGAATTAATGGAGGAGAGAGTCTGAGGGTGAAGAAATGTGTTTCCTTGAACTCATCCTTCTCTTTGGGGTCTCAAAGGCTCGCAGGCATTTTCAGGACTCTGTCTCTCTCCTCCCCCACCCCCTGCTTTACTGGCTATGTAGCTGTCCCATCTCACATTACCGTCGCTGGACAAGGTTCCTGAAAAGGTAATTTTGCTTCATTTCAAAGGCTGTTTACTTGCCCTTGTTTCACCTCCCATTTTTCCTCCCTTTCCTTTGAAACGCTGAAGTGTTGTCTTAATTGCTGGGGTATTCGATTTTTCTGCAGTTAACAACCTCCAATTTTAATGGCTTATGAAAGTAAATACTGATTTCTCCGTCATGGGACTTGAGGTCAGCCGAGGCTCAGCTCTTTCTCGCCTGAACTTGCAGGGCTCCACTGAACTTGGCTAGGCTTGGCTTCAAGCTTCAGGTCAGGTTCAAGGCTGCTCTCTGTTTTTCATTTGGAGACCCAAGCTGGAGGGCAGTGGCCGCCTGGGGCATCATTTTCTCCTGGAGGAAGGCAGGGATGCAAGACAGCAAGGGAAGAAGACACAGCGACTCTCAGAGCCTCTTAGTACTGGCATGCTTGTTCGCCACATTCCATTGGTCAAAGCGCGACACGTGGCCCCGCCCCAAATCAAGGAGATGGGGAGGAATATGCCGAGGGAGGTGTGGGCAAGGAGCGTGAGTGCCGACTGATGAATAATAAAGTCTGCTCTAGGTGGGAGGGTGTGGAGTGCAGGGCTCTCTCAACCGTCTTTTTCTAGAGAAAAACAAATAGTTCTCCGACATTTATGCTCTGCCCTTGTTTTCAGCGCTCAAAGTTAATTGCCTCCGCTTCTCTGGCAGACTGAAATATAACTAGTCAATAGTAATCATGGAAACACTTTAGAATGTATTGTGTAACTGCCAGGACACAGGCCCTTTATGTGTAATTCATATATCGAGTCCTCATTTCAGGCTTTGCAAACAAATACAACTTTTCACGACTGTACACAATTTCTACTTCAGGTTCTGTTTATAGTGTTCCCATTCCAAAGAGTTGCAGTAACTTAATCTTAATCACCTTGGGGTGGGGGCTGGTAGAGTGGGATGTGGTGGGTTATCACCTTCAGCAAGGGATATTCCCTTGTGCCCCTATTCACACCCGGCCTCTGGAAAGTGATGGGTATGGTGCTGTCTCCCCCACCTCATTCTGATGAGGCAGGCCCCTTGGACCTGGCTCCCTCTCGGCCACTCTTTTGCCTTTCTCTAGATTGCAGAACATTTTGTTGTTCGGTCACCACATCACGTCTGACTCTGTGACTCAGTGGACCGCAGCATGCCAGGCTCCTCCACAATACTATCTCCTGGAATTTGCTGAAATACATGTCCATGGAGTCAGGGCTGCTATCTAACCACCTCATCCTCTGCTGCCCCCCTCTCCTTTTGCCTTCAGTCTTTTCCAGCACTGAGGTCTTTTCCAATGAGTCAGCTCTTCACTTCAGGTGGCCAAAGTATTGACCATTGGTGCAGAAAATATCAAGCTGTATTTTCTTCTTTGATTCGCCCCTGATTAATTTCTGCCATATTGTTTTGCATCATGCTGGGCACGGGGGATTTTGAGGTCTTATGAATGGCGAAGGTTTTACATGTGTTCTGGGGTCTTTCAAGCTCACTGAGTCTCTATCCGTCATCTTTCTTCTCTGGGCTTATTTCCAGATGGGATGGGGAGGGACAAGAGTCAGGGCTATTTCTGCAACCACATGGTTCAATGACCAACCCTCTTGACCAACCCTTCACTGATAGGATTTTATCTTGGTAAAACACTGGACTAACCTGGCTGCAGAGAATCTTCCCCCCATTTTTTTTTATTAGGGCATAATTTTATACTCTGAAAATTTCACCTTCATCACAGGGAAGTTGATGTTGAGGCAAATGAAGCCACTGTCCAAAGTTGACTGAGTTCAGAAGAGAGGAATGGAGGGACTTGAATTTTAAAACTGGCACCCTCTCCACCAGGCTAATCTGGCTTTATAGACAAAGAAATGTTTTTGAGCAAAAGAATGGGACAAAATGGGGATCTTTGGGCATCTCAACTCTAATGTAAAGATTGCAATGCCTTGTTTGGGAACAAGACAGAGCATTTCTATCTCAGGATATTCTGTTGGGTGGTGGGAGAAGGTCTCAGTTTAGGGGGCAAGGTGGAGATGGAATGCTTTCAGATCTTATTTCTAAGACTATACAGAACACAATCCAGATGGAGAGAGTCTGAGGCAAAGTTTCCTCCTTGCTAGAGCTAGAACCAAGTGCCTAGTGGGTCACCCGGGACTCAGGAATTGGGTTTGAAAACCAGGCTTTGGTTTGTGGGCCAGAAAGCAGTGCTTACATGTGGCATCGTTATGCTTCCTCTTACTTTGGGGGAAGACCTGATAAATGAAGGCTGTTGTTCTATCTTCTCTGATTTCTGCTGTAAGTGATATTTCTTCCAATTTAAGAGATTTTACTCCACTGCTGAGCATAGGAAATAAACTTTTGTGATTTAATTCAAGCCATATTCTTGCTCCAGGCCCCTTCTCCCGCAGTGATACTGTCTACACAAATGATGGACTTGGGCAGACATCACGTTCTCTTTATTCTTTGTCAAAACCACAACCTTTTCTTCTCTGTCACTCTTGGTCTCTCTCTCACTTGCCATTAATCATGGTGGCATATGCCCAAATATTATCCCTGCAAGGTAGCATCGCCATGGCACAGGGAACAGGAAATCAGAAAAATGTCTTTTCTGTGTGTGTAACTGTTGACTTTTTTCAGCCTCTACACATTTCGAAAGAAGTTGGAACACTCTCTGAAGTATTATTATTTGTCTGTTACTTAGCTTCCCCTGCTGCTGCTGTTGCTACTAAGTCGCTTCAGTCATGTCTGACTCTGTGATAGATGGCAGCCCACCAGGCTCCCCTGTCCCTGGGATTCTCCAGGCAAGAACACTGGAATGGGCTGCCATTTTCTTCTCCAAAGCATGAAAGTGAAAAGGGAAAGTGAAGTCGCTCAGTCGTGTCCGACCCCATGGACTGCAGGCTTCTAGGCTCCTCCATCCATGGGATTTTCCAGGCAAGAGTACTGGAGTGGGGTGCCATTGCCTTCTCTGTAGCGTCCCTAAACCTTATGAAATAATGGAATATTGACTGGGGAACAAAAAAGTGGGTGGAGGTCCCAGCTATACGTATTGTATGTCCCATTTGTGTGAAAATATGTCCATAAAAAACTTGCTGGCAGAAAACATACCAGTGTGTTGATGGTGGTTGTCCCTGGGTTTTGAGATTATGGGCAAATTTGAATTTCTTCTTTATATTACTCAGCTCGACTGCTCTTCTCTTTCACAGAATTTGCTTCCAAATGAGTTTTCCTGTTCCCAAAATTATATTCATTCTCAAAGACAGAGATTTGCTGCTTTTTAACAACATTTTTAAAATATACAGCCGGCTTTGAAGGAAATCACACACAAAAAAGATTCTCAGCACAGTTTTAAGCATTGGCAACTCTTGGGATAATTGGATGAGGTGACTGGTTTGAAGGAGCAGCATTCATTTTGTCTTATAATTTCTGGCAGCATTAGATATGATGCTTTGATAGTTATGTCCATAGATGGAAAGAAAAGATAGCTTTTTCTATTGTTCAGGTTTTTTTTTAACTCCAGATCAATGTACCATGAGAATGTAGTAATTCAACCAGTCACCTGGAAAATTCCTGTATATGAAAAGTAAATATGTACCTTAAAAAACCCAGTTCATTGAGTTCTTCAATATAAAGCAAGTCTTTCTGCTTATATAAATAAAAAGAGGAACTACCCTGTGTTGAAAACTAAGCTATGAAAAAAATATGATTCTGAAGAACTGTTTCTGCTCTCAAATATAGAATATGAAAATCAAGGATTATTAGCTCTCATACACAAAATATATTTTATTAAGAAAACTGAGACATTTAGAATGGTAACATTGGGCATGACTATGAACTTTTCACAGGTTTTACTTTGTAGATTTTAATTAGGTAACTTGTCTGGCTCACTTGTATTTTTGTTAATTTATTTGGGGTGGGAAATGAAAAAATTTACTTTCAATATCTTATGGAACTGATAATTGAAGATTGCCAAAAGAAGACAAAACATATGAAACTGAATGTTAGTAACTCAGAAATATTTACCTGATTGACCAAAACTCAATCGCATTTGCCTTTCCTGTGAACATTTCATAAATATTTGAAGGCGTTTTATGGCCAGGGGCTTCCCCGGTGGCTCAGACAGTAAAGAATCTGCCTGCAATGCAGGAGACCCAGGTTCGATCCCTGAGTGAGGAAGATCCCTGGAGAAGGGTGTGGCAACCCACTCCAGTATTCTTGCCTGGAGAATTCCCTGGAGAGAGGAACCCGATGGGCTATAGTCCACGGGGGTGCAGAGTTGGACATGATGGAGCAACTAACACTTTCACTTTTTCACTCTTATGGCCCCTGTGTGTAAAGCCTTTTGCTCCCCCCTGTATGTATGATAACACTGTGTTTTTAAGTAAATATTGGAAGGCTTATTCTGACAAGCATGGGTGATAGTGCTACAGAATATATGTAATTAAGAGTTTTATTTCCTATACTTTGTTCATATGATCTCTGTTCTCAATGACGTCATAGTCTTATTGAGAAGATTTCAAAAGTGCAGTTATTAAATAATGCTTCAGACTGAGTTCTAGAACGTGTTATACTGAATATAAACCAGGTCCCAAAACATAGGCCCCAAAAAAGAAGGGTTTTGTGATCAAATTGTGGAGGGTCTGAAGTAGCCAGGCAAGTTTTAATGAAACAGGTGGTCTTTTTCTTTTTGTTTCTCTAGGATTCTGCCTTCTGGTGACTAGTTTGTGTTTTTTTTTTAATACATTTATTTTTAATTGAAGGATAATTTCTTTACAAAGTTATGCCAGTTTCTGCCACACATCAACATGAGTCAGCCATAGGTATATACATGTCCCCTCCCTCTTGCACTTCCCTCCCCTCTCCCACTGCATCCCACCCTTCTAGGATGTCACTGGGCATCAGACTGAGCTCCCTGCACTTATAGCAATTTCCCATTAGCTATCCACTTTACACATGGTAATGTATATATTTCAGCTCTACTCTCTCAATTTGTCCCACCCTCTCCTTCCCCCAGTGTGTCCATAAATCTTTTCTCTACGACTATTTGCCCTCAAATAGGTTCATCAGGACCATTATTCTAGATTCCATATATATGTGTTAATATACAATATTTGTTTTTCTCTTTCTGACTTACTTCACTCTGTATAACAGGCTCTAGGTTCATCCAGAAAGAGGTGGTCTTAAAGGTTATACCATGCAAGGATCAGGTTGTAATCTGGCTATAGTGTGGATTAGACCTTACTGCTTAGATACTGTTGTTTAAAGAATAAATCCCCAAATCTCAGTGATTTGCATCACAGACAATTATTTTTCTTGCTCACAGGTCTGCAGGGTGGCTGAGGCTCAGCTGATCTTGGACTCGGTTGGGTCATATCTCCACTTTGGGCCTCCTTTCCCTGTCTCTTTCTGGGACTGGCACTGCCTGGGGCATGGTCTTCTTGTGGTTATGGCAGAAACACAAGAGGCCAACTCAAGTCAGGCAAACACATCTGAAGCTTCTGCTCATTATTTCCCCTAGCATTCTGCCATCCAAAGCAAGTCATGTGACGAAGCCAAATATCAGTCGGGTGAGGAGGGCTTCCCTGGTGGCTCAATGGTAAAGAAGCCACCTGCCAATGGAAGAGACATGAGTTTGAACCCTGGTCCGGGGAAGATCCCACATGCCTCAGGGCAACTAAGCCCGTACACCACAACTACTTAGCTTGTGCTCTAGAGTCTGGGAACTGCAACTAGAGAGTAGCCCTGCTCTCCGCAGCTTGAAAAAAGCCCTTGCAGCAGTGAAGACCCAGCAAAAATAAATAAACACAATAAAACAGGGTGACTTGTGACATGTGACTGCAAGTCACATGGCAAAGTCATGGATATATAATTCTATATAACTGGGAAAGAGTGAAGAATGGGAAACCATAATTCAATCTGCCACAGTCACATATTTGAAAAAAAGAAACAAAATAACAAACAGTTGAACAATTGCAAACAGCACAGATAAGAACCTATAGTGAAGAACACAGGTATAGCTGACTTGAAAAGACTGATAACTACATTATCTTTAAGATTTTGG
Source organism: Redunca redunca (assembly GCA_006410935.1). Classification (NCBI taxonomy): domain Eukaryota; kingdom Metazoa; phylum Chordata; class Mammalia; order Artiodactyla; family Bovidae; genus Redunca; species Redunca redunca. The sequence goes on along the minus strand of SJYQ01093880.1, from coordinate 31,723 downwards.
AGGTTTGTAATAGGACTAATGCTGACTAGTTCATCTTCCTGGATTAAAAAAAAAAAAAATCACAGTAGACCAAAATTAAGTAAGAACTTGCACTGGATGGAAATCTTCTCTGTTTGGGAGCCATAGTGCTGGCAGAAATTACTGGAAGAGGCACAGTATCTGTTTCTGACTCTTCCGGGAGAGAGCTGTGTTTTGGATCACAGAGGTGCCTGGACACAGTGAGCCCGTCCAGCCTTTTTTGGTTCTGTGTTCCTGTGATGTCAGTGTTACTTCCCCTCCCAAAACCCCCGACAGTGGCCGAGTGTCAGAATGCCGCATGACAAGACCCATGACGGTCTTTGCGAGTTCTTCTTTTGGTTCCTCTCCCAGGAAGGGAGGGAGGAGGAATCAAAGACTGGAAGTTCGCTTTGGGGGTCACGGTCCTGGGATGGCTAACTGATGCCAAGATACCACCCCAGAAGCCTGGTTGCCAACCCCTGGCAGCATCCCTGTGCTGGAGAGTGTTGGGGAGGGGGGAACAAGAGACACCTGATTTGTGTGGACAGGGCTTCAGACAAAAAACAGATTCTACTTTCAAAATTTTCGTATAGATCTTAGGACCTTCAGAAATAATCTAGATGGAACTATGTTATCAAACTTCAGTGCACAGAGGGGGATGGTACCAGTGACCTCCCAGGGCTGCAGTACAAATTGAATCAGAAAACGTATGTAGTGTTTCCAGTACCATGTCCGGCACATATGAGGTAATAAGTAATTGGTAGCTTTTTTTAAAAAACTTTTAATTTTGTATTGGGTTATAGCCAATTAACAGTGTTATGACAGTTTCAAGTGAACTGTAGCTTTTTTTTTTTTTGATACAACACCAGATACATCCCATTATGGAAACAGATGATTTTTTTTTAATCCTTAAAATTCAATTTGGTGGTATGTAGACACTGCTAACCTCAGGTGGAATTGCCAGTGGCAAGTCCGAGGTGCTGGTAAAAAATTTCTGAGAGGCTCCCAGCAAAGGAATTCTGGTTAAGAAACTCATACAAAGAAATGGTTATTGAAGGGCAGCATTATCTGGCCTTGGGCCCCACTGCAGACACAAAGCAGGTAATTTGCACAGAGAAGGAAATGGCACCCCACTCCAGTACTTGCCTGGAAAATCCCATGGACGGAGGAGCCTGGTAGGCTGTGGTCCATGGGGTTGCTAAGAGTCGGACACGACTAAGCGACTTCACTTTCCCTTTTCACTTTCATGCATTGGAGAAGGAAATGGCAACCCACTCCAGAATTCTTGCCTGGAGAATCCCAGGGACGGGGGAGCCTGGTGGGCTGCTGCCTATGGGGTTGCGCAGAGTCGGGCATGATTGAAGCGACTTAGCAGCAGCAGCAGCAGCAGCCCTGAACTATATTGGTTTCCAGCTGCCAGACTAGAACTTGACTGACTGAGTGGCTTATAATTTTTTCCAGGGTTAAGGCAGGGTCTTACCCACTCCTGTGGGCTCCCTCGTGTTAAGCATAATGGATTCTACACTCTAGGTGCTTGGTTAATGAATGTTTACTGAATGATGGAAAATATCCAGAATCACCTTGTATCCTTAGTACATCTACATCAGCTCAGGGCTACACTGGTCTTCAAATCATGGGCTAAGAATGAACATAAAGTATATGATTATACCTTGGGATGTGGGAGGCATTCTATCTTCTGAGACCTTCACATTAGATGAGTTGGAGAACCAGGACTCTGTTGAATTAGCTCCGTAATGAACCACACTGGCGGCTCCTCTGCTAGGGATTCTGGTTGACATTTAATTAGGCTTTGATAGACCTCTCCCCAAACTCACTGAGAACTTTTACTTTTTGTCCTGTGCCAGAGTGTAAAACTAGATTCAAGGGAACTTCCTGAGAAGAGGCCAAACCTGGTCTCTTGTGGGTTCCACATGAGAACCCGCCAGAACATCACCAGCCTTTGTAACTTCCACCTGGTTTCCTGTCTCCCAGCCAGCTGTACCTGTTTACGTCACCAGGAGACCAGACCCTAACCTGTACTTACCCCAAGGGTGCCACTAGCTGTCCCAGCAGGTGCCCAGAGGCTAGAGTTCTTGCGCCTGAACTTGTTCCCTCTGTCCTCGACCCTGTTCCCACCCTGACAGCCCCAAGGCAACCACTGGTCTACCTGCCAGCCCCCTATCTGGGACGATATCCTAGAATTGTATCTCAGCCAACAGAACTTGAGCTTGAGTCCTTATTCCCCTTCCCTGTCTTCAGTCCATGAACCTTATATAGCCACTTGCATTTATTAGTACACTTGTGCTTGTGAACTCAGACCTGCAAGCACCAAGCAGATGGGGTCAGGAGTGGAGGTGGCAGGATGAGAGTGACATGGGTCTCTTTGCTAATCCTTCCCTTCCCCGCTCCAGGGAGCGAATGACATAGAGCAGCAATTCTCTGCCTCAGGGACAAAGAGCAGCGTGAGATGCTGAGTGGTCAGCGGAACCCACCTTTGGTCTCATCTCCCAGCGTGATCTCGGACTCTCTCATCACCTAGAGTCCGCATTAGGCCAAACAAGAGCCTTCAGTCAGTGCTGTCGAGACTCCGAATGTGCGTGACAGGAAACCCAACTCAAGCCGGCCCGGGCAAACGCTTGATGGTTGGCGTCATTAAGTAGAAACAGCAGGCGTTTGAACACGATTTCCCCAAATTGGTCTCTTAGGTCTCAGCTCCGCTATCTTCTGTTTTGACTTCCTTTCAAGGTGGCAGCCAGTCACTCCAGGCCTATAGCTTCCTGGACTCAAGTGCGGTGAAAAAGAGGAAGGTGGCTTCTCTCCACGCAGCCACAGCTAAAGGCTTACCCTGGGTCACGGGCTCACTCTGTGCTGGACGCCTGACCCTAGACCAGTCCCGATGGCCAGAGAAATGCAATACACAGAATCGTGTTGCATGGGCTGGGCAAGCAGGAGCGAAGTCAGGGTATGGCCAGAGGGGCAAAGGGGTCCTGGGTATTCAACTTTCTTATTGATTTCATTAGATGTTTTGATATGTAGAACATTGAAATGCAACCCAAAGTCAAAACTATATAGAAAGGAAGGCTTGGAGAAGCACACTTCGATGCTATAGTTCACTGTGCCCCGGCCGCTACCTGGACCTCCCACTGCCCTGGTGCGCCTTGGAAACCGACTACATTGCCTTTTGGATTGTTCTTCCTGTGCTTCTTTTTGTAAAGAGAAGCAGATATACTCCAATCTGATTATTTCCCTTATTTCTTACATGGAAGAGAGCAGATGATTCATGTTCTTTTGTACTTTGTCTTTTCACTTCATAACATCTCCTGGAAATCATTCCATCTCTGCTCATAGAGCTCTTCCTTAGATTTTGTAATACCTCAGTACCTTGTTGTGTGTGCACCATATTTAATTCAACCAATCTCCTGTGCTTGGGCATTTAGGGGGTTTCCAATATTTTGTGATGATAAATAATGCTGCAATGTATAACCTTGAGTATCTGTAGTTTACTGAAGTATAATTGATTTACAACATTATGTTAGTTTCAGGTATACCGCAAAGTGATTCATTTATATATATTCATACAATCATTTCCATTATAGGTTATTACATGATATTGAGCATAGTTCCCTGAGCTATACAGTGGGTTCTGAGTATCTATATATTTATATTGCTAGAGGTGTCTATTTGGAGTCAATTTCTAGAAGAGGAATTGCCTGGTGGAAGGGTAAATACATGCACGTTTGTTCAGTTCAGTTCAGTTCAATTCAGTCGCTTAGTCGTGTCAGACTCTTTGCGACCCCATGAATCACAGCACGCCAGGCCTCCCTGTCCATCACCAACTCCCGGAGTTCACTCAAACTCACGTCCATCGAGTTGGTGATACCATCCAGCCATCTCATCCTCTGTTGTCCCCTTCTCCTCCTGCCCCCAATCCCTCCCAGCATCACAGTCTTTTCCAGTGAGTCAACTCTTCACATGAGGTGGCCAAAGTATTGGAGTTTCAGCTTTAGCATCATTCCTTCCAAAGAATACCCAGGGCTGATTTCCTTTAGAATGGACTGGTTGGATCTCCTTACAGTCCAAGGGACTCTCAAGAGTCTTCTCCAACACCACAGTTCAAAAGCATCAATTCTTCGGCACTCAGCTTTCTTTACAAGTTTGTTAGGTATTGCCAGTTTCCGCTCCCTAGAGGTTGTCCCATATCACAAGCCCACCAGCTGTGTTCCTGAGTGCGTTTCTTCAGGCTCACCTACAGAGGGTATTGTTAAACTCTTGAATATTTTTTTTGTTTGCTAACATGACGGATAAAAATGTTATTCAATGTAGATTTCATAGGCATTTTTATTAAGAGTGAAATTGATTATGCTTTCATATATTTGAATGTTATATTTCATCTAATAGATTGTCTATTCCTATCTTATGCCCGCTTTGCTACTGGGTTTTTGGCCTTCCTTAATTTAAAAAATATTAGATATTAGTTCTTTATGATCTATGCTACAAAGACTTTTCTGTCAGTTTTCATTTGTATTTTGATTATGCTAAAGTTTTTTTTTTGTAGTCAAATTTATCAGTTTCTCCTTTGCAGCATACAGATTTTAAATTATATTAAAAATATTTTCCTACCTAGCTTATATAAAAGTTAATCCATATTTTCTCCTAATACTGTGAAATTTTATTTGGTATATAGATCTTTGGTTAATTTGATAACTATGGGGGATCAAATCTGAATAGTCATTGGAAGGACTGATGCTGAAGCTGAAGCTCCAACACTTTGGCCACCTGATGTGAAGAGCTGACTCACTGGAAAAGACCCAGATGCTGGGAAAGATAGAAGGCAGGAGGAGAAGGAGACGACAGAGGATGAGATGGCTGGATGGCATCACTGACTCAATGGGCATGAGTTTGCGCAGGCTCTGGGAGATGGTGAAGGACAGGGAAGCCTGACATGCTGTAGTCCATGAGCTCACAGAGTTGGACACGAATGAAAGACTGGACAACAAGTTCTTGTATATAGTGCAAGAAATAGATCTGAATTTATTTTTTAAATGACTATCCAGTTAGCCTAACACCAGTCAGCCCCAGTGATTCTGAGATATGTCCTTTATCATAACCTAGATTTCTTCAAGTATTCGGGCCTATTTCTTGACTTCTCATTTTGTTCCATTGGTGTGCCTTTTTAAGTGTTGCTACCCGTGGTTTTGATGATAGAGGCTTTGTCGTGTGTATATATATCCTGTAGGACCACTGCTCTTTCACAGAAGATTGTTTTTAAAAGACAGGAGTTATTATAGAACATTGGGAGGCAGAGGGAGATGACCAAGTAGAGATATGAGTCGAGAAAGAGAGGGGGGAAAATTGTGATGTCCTTGAATAAGCACAAGCGGAGAATTCTGAAAGGAGCCAGAGAATACAGATTCAGAAGGTGGTACATTTGCTGGGGAAAAGAATTCTCTTCTGACTTTATTCCCCAGTGAAATAGAACCAAAGTCAACAGCTGAGTGCAGGGGAAGCGGGCGAGAAGGCTAATCACTCAGACTATGCTGAAGGCCTACTTGAGGTCTGTGGTTGTAAATGGAAAGCAAGACCCACGTGCAGAGTTATGTTTTCCTCTAGCCTCACACGATGGCTTGAGCATGAGGGCTGAGCAGGCACGCCATTGACTTTAAACTGAGTTGGGATTTAGCCAAACAAGCATGGCCAATGGAAAAAGGGATTAAGTAGTAAAGGCAACATGGATGCAAGTAAGCAGAATGATGGGCCAGGAATCCAAGTTGGGTGAGGAGGGAAATGAAGAGAGTGGGCAAGGAGGGTGGATGTGAAGGCTATCGTGACAACGGGTTAATCCTGAAAGCGTTTAAGAGACGCTGGCATCTTTGGAAGGAGAAATGATGGTCTTGGGGTGGGTGGATAAGACGGGATAGAAGAAAAGATGTCAACAAAGATGTAAAAAGACTGAGGGGCCAGAATGTGGTCAGATTGTCTTTGTGTTTGGGATGGTAGGGAGGAGGAAACAGACAGAACAGGCTCCATCTTGAAAGCAGGACTCCATCTTGGGCTGGACTGTGGACTTTGAGCTGTGTGCCCAGTATCTACGGAAATGACGTACCAACTGGAAAACCAGGTCCCTGGAAGGAAGAGCCCCAGGGCTTGAACCTAGACTCTCCTTAACCTAAAAGAATACCCTAATTATCTGTGCAGCCGAATAGAATCATACATTCTATTACGCTTATTTGGGGCATGACCACAGGCCTATTGATAATTGTCCACTGTTAACTACCTAGGCTTAAGACATATAAATCTCAGGTTAACTTTGATTGTATCTTTCTCTTTCTTTGTTCAGACTAGTTTCATGGAATTTGGGGAGGTGGGTTTGGGCACTTACACTTAGGGTATATAAAGTTTTCACAAAAACTGGTCTGGGTCCTTGGCTAAGAGGAGACTCTGCCTTGGGCCTGCCGGTGTAATAAACCGCACTCCACTATCTGTTTTGTCCTTCTGAGTGAGTTTGTTTCCCTGAACGCATGGCTACAACAGTAGTGCTGGAGAGAACCAGTGAGCCTGATCCTAAAATCTCCAAGACTGAAGGGCAGTGGCTGGCAGGTCGGAGGTGCCTGCAAATGAGAGTGAGGAGTGGGTGGGATCTCAGGGCTCCTCAGGGACCTGCAGAATTTCAGCACTGGAAGTTCAAGTCCCCACCACCCTTAGGAATCTCCTCAAGCTCCGCTTCCATCTGTTCCCTTGGCAGCCTTCCAGGGTTGATTAAGCTGTGAAGTTGGAGACTAAGAAGCTTGGCTAAGAGATTTGTCTTGAAGTCTGTAGAGCCTGGCATCCCTTAAAACACAAAGACAATTCGAGAGCCCTGAGGGAGATGGTAGAGCTAAGTGGGATGCTTTCTGCAGGGCTGGCGTGAATTCTACCATAGGGAAGATTCTGGAATTCCTTTGCAGTGCTGGCCAGGTGAACAGAGAGGCTATATGCTGTCATGCAGGAACACAATGGGGTGAGCTTAAACTCTCAAAGGGTCAAGTACCCTGCACAGCCCTCCCTGGCTGCAGAATCAAAGTCATAGCTATTTCTAAAGGAGTTCCTGAGTGTTAAAAGGCCATCTTCCTACTTCAAGTATCCTGTTGCATCCAGACTTCCTGAGACTCCCCAACATCTGAAGTCCAATCGTGGAAGATGGTGTGTCCCAGTCAGGTGAGCTGGATCTGGGCCGCCTTCAGAAGACCAGCACTCTTATGAGCCCTGGCTCCCATGGGTGACCTGAGTGTGGCTTAGGCCATGCAGTTGAGGCTGACTGTGCCTGAGACCTGTCAACAGGAAGGGGCCCTGGTCTTGAGGAGGGAGAAATGGGTAAGGTGAGATGGTTAACCTTTGGGGGAGCAGGAATAGTCAATGGATTTAGGATGGGGTCCATTTGTGAGGTGACAGGACATGTGGAATGTCATATCTGAGTGTTGAGAATAAAAGTTTATGGTCTGGGGCCAGTTAAGATGTTAGAAATAAGATTCAAGGTTATTTTCAGTCACGTACAGTAACTTTCAGTCACGTATAGACTTCCCTGGTGGCTCAGATGGTAAAGCATCTGTCTGCAGTAAGGGAGACCCAGGTTCAATCCCTGGGCTGGGAAGATCTCCTGGAGAAGGAAATGGCGACCCACTCCAGTATTCCTGCTTGGAGAATCCCAGGGATGGAGGAGCCTGTTAGGCTACAGTCCATGGGGTCGCAAAGAGTTGGACACGACTGAGTGACTTCACGTACATATCACATAGTAATTTGGGCTTCCCTGGTGGCTCAGATGGTAACGAGTCCACTTGCAATGCAGGAGACTTGGTTTGATTCCTGGGTTGGGAAGATCCCCTGTAGGAGGCCATGGCAACCCACTCTAGTATTCTTACCTGGACAATTCCATGAACAGAGGAGCCTGGTGGGCTACAGTTGATAAGGTCACAAAGAGTCAGATAGGACTCAGCCACCAAGCACAAACACATAGTGATTTGGAAGCTGGCGTAGAGGTAAAGAAAAGTACCTGCTGGACTCAGGGTCCACTGGCTTGCGCTCACTCGGACTGGACAGAACGGGTGAGAAAACCCCATCTCTCTTTCCCAGCCGGGTCTCAGGAGGTCCTGTGTAGAGGAGGGCCAGGTCCTGTCGGTGCTCACTCTTAGGCTGTGATCTGCCAGTGGGACTGGGTTCTGAGATTGACAGATGGGGCTGGCATGGGTAGGAGAGGGAGTGGAGGTGGGGCAGGTAGGTTCCAGACAGCTCCACCCTCACCCATTCCTGTGGCTCCCTTTGCTCAGAAAGAAGTGGTGACTGGGGGTTCCCAACCTTGAGCCCCCATCCAAAAGAGACACCTCAGATCTTCTAGAAACACACACACACACACACACACAGCCATTCCCACTTAAGCATATCCTGACTTCCCTGGTAGTTCAGTGTGTAAAGAATCTGCCTTCAGTGCAGGAGACCCAGGTTCGACCCCTGGGTCCAAAAGATCTCCTGGAGAAGGAAATGGCAACCCACTCCAGTATTCTTGCCTGGAAAATCCCATGGATGGAGGAGCATGGTGGGCTGCAGTCCATGGGGTCGCAAAGAGTCAGGCATGACTGAATGACTAACACACAAATCCACAAACCCAAAGTTGCAATTTTTCTCCCTCAGCTGCATACAGTGGCTGTGGACCCTCTACTTGCTTGGTGACCTGGGGAGAGAAAGCAGTGCCTCATCACACAGAGAACATCAACCCCAAACTCCAGAGTCTGGTAAGATACCCAGGTCTGTGGAGATGCTCTTAGGCAAACAAATTCCACATCTCCCCAGTGCTTAGAGTTATGTTTCTGTCTACAGCACCTGGCTCCAGGCTCAGCACTCAGGAAGCTCAGGAAACAAGTCTGAGGACCTCGGATGGGAATCCTTGCTGAGCTTGGGGGTCCTGGTCCTGCTTGACTCGCGCCTTGCTGCCCAGAGTCCTCAGGCCAAGAGTCTGATCTTGTTTCCCAGCCCAACTTTCTTGTCCAAAACCTGGGAATCACTGTCACGTCCCGTGATGCTGATCATCTACCTTCCTGGCTCCCCAACCCCAAACACACACACTCACAACCATACCCCCACACACTCTCTGTCTCCTCCAGCTTGGACCAACTTACCCTAATTCAGACTGAGTCTGATATAATTGAGATGTCAACTTCTGCTCCCCGAACACTCACCTCTTTTCTTCCTGGTTGGCAGACCCCCTTTACAGATACATGTTTTGAACTCACGTCCCCACACAAGCCTGCCTTTGGAATAGCAGACAGTGAGCTGTACCATCTTTTTTTTGGCTGTGATGAGTCTCCATCGCTCACTCCCATTGCACGGGCTTTTCTCTAATTGCTGCAAGCGGAGGCTACTCTCTAGTTACGTACGGTGTGCAGGCTTATCATTGCGGTTGCGTCTTTGTTGCAGAGCACAGGCCCTAGGGTATGAGGGCTTCAGAGGGCCTGAGTAGTTGCAGCGCACGGGCTTAGTTTCTCCAAGTTATGTGGGGTCTTCCCAGACCCCTTCCAGGGCCCAAGAGTAGGCGTTTGTCTAACACTTGGAAATGAATTGTCCGAGGAGACACATGTGCTGACAAAGGAAAAGATTTTATTTGGAAAAAGGCACCCAGGAGGAGAGCAGGAGGGTAAGGGAACCCAGGAGAACTGCTCTGCCATGTGGCTTGAGTCTGAGTCTTGGGTTTTATGGTCATGGGATTAGTCTCCGGGTGGTCTTTGGCCAATCATTCTGACTTAGGGTCCTTCCCGGTGGCACACACATTGCCCAACCAAGATGGATGCCAGTGAGAAGGATTCTGGGAGGTGGTAGGACATGTGGGGTCTCCTTTTGACCTTCCCTAGACTCTTCCCGTTGGTGGTGGCCTATTAGTTCCGTGTTCCTTGCCAGGACCTCCTGTCATAAAATAACTCATGCTGATGGTCGCTATGGTGTCTGGCTAGGGTGGGCGGTTTCAGCTAGTGTGCTTCCCCTAACAAAACTGAGGATCACAACAGTGTTTGATCCTTAACCACTGGACCCCCAGGGAAGCCCTGTGCCATCATGTTTAAACCTTTGTGTGTTTGCTAAGTCGCTTCAGTCATGTGTCTTTGGGACCCTATGGACTGCAGCCTGCCAGGCTCCTCTGTCCATGGGATTCTCCAGGCAAGAATACTGGAATGGGTTGCCATGCCCTCCTCCAGGGCGTCTTCCCAACCCAGGGATGGAACCCACATCTCTTACATCTTCTGTATCGGCAGGCAGGTTCTTTACCACCAGCGCCACTGTAAGTTCTATTCTGTTAGCCAGGACACATAAAAAGTCAGCCTTTAACTCAGTGATGTCACAGCATTTTACTCCCATATAAGCTACTGCGTATGTGTTTTTAAGGAACTTTGGCTTGCTTGTCTTTCTATTACATAGGTGATCACACGCAAATGTGAATTCTCTCTTCCCTTTTGGTTTGATGCTCACTCGTGTGACCTCAAGGACATTGATATGATTAGTTTTGTAAGGCACTAAAGGGTGGGCCCTGGGCTCCTCCTGGGATCACAGCAGAGTGGGCACAGATTCTAAAGCCCAGGCCAGGGACTGTGGAGCAGAGTATTCAAAATGCAGAGAGCCCAAGACACACAACTAATTAACACTGGATTCCTGGGTCAGGCCCCTCTGGGCCTCAGTTCCTTTAGGTGGAGAAATAGACCATCGCCCGTCAGAATTACCTTAAGAACTAAGCGGCGTGATGTGTGTGTGGTAACCGCTCAGTAGATGTTACTTTCTTTTCTGTTTCTCATCCTTAGTGGAGTGTGCTTTCTGTGGCACTGTCGGTATCTGTTCCAGCTGATGAAACCCTTTAAGGAAGCTCAGATGCTTTGGGGCGTGAAGCATCCCTTACAATTAGAGACGCACGCTCTGCCGTCTTGTCTCTTCCTCCGGCAGCTGCACCCCGATCTGTTCAGGTTGGGGAGACCTTTCCTGGCCTTCCTCAAAACCATCATTTGTGCAGCATCCCCCGGGCTACAAACAGCAAGGAAATGAAGGAAAGCAAGCAACATCTGGTGTTAAACAAATACCATCATCTTACAAATGTCTCGTCTCTGGGATAATGATTCTTGCGTATGCAGAGCAAAGAGGGATGTCAACAAGCAGGACCCAATACTAGAGAAGGCTAGTCATAGCCCTTCCCTACCGTGTCTCCAGCAAAATTCCATTTTGGAAAACAAGAAAAGGTGCTGACGTTCATAGCTTTTTCTCACACCAGACCGAAAACCCACCTCCTGCTCTCTGTTCTGATGAGCTGAATCCTGCAAACATACGTCGTGACAGTGGGTCAGTGTCTGGGGTGGTATCCAGCAAAGGGTGAACTAGAGTGGACTCCATGAGCATCTTCTGTCTTGCTCCCTTGCCCCCCAGCCGAGACCACTCCTGTTTGTGCTGCTGCAGGTGCAGTTGGGAGTTCCTGAGACATTCTCAAGCATCATCCAGAGAATTCTGCCTGCAAATGGCTAAGACAGATGTTTTATGTCTTGCTTCGTTATTATGGGTGTTATACCCCAAAGGAAAAAAACGTTAATGAATCATTTTGTAACACTTAAAAGACTCCTGTTGAGCTGTGATGGGAATGGCCTGGAGCCAAATGGTGATGGAGACCTTTGTCCTTGGCATCCACTCACTCAGTCTTCTCTCCTCTTAGCATGATTTTTTCTCTCTCAACTGAAATCCATCACCTAGTTTCACATGAGGCAACCAGTCCCCTCGCGCTGACCCAGGCCATCAAGGATCCTCTTTGTCAGATCCCAGACAAGGCTGCTACCGCCAGATGTTGAATCCTGTGACATAAATGGCAGCCGTGGATGTGTTTGCTTTGCCTTGCCTAGTGTTTTGAACAAAAGTCAGTGATCGATGGTTTATTTACAACAGGGGTCCCCACCCTCCAGGATCTAATGCCTGATGATCTGAGGTGGAGCTGATGTAATAATAATAGGAACAAAGGGCACAGTACATGTTATGTGCTTGAGTCAGCCTGAAAGCATCTCCCCCACCCTGAGGTCTGTGGAAAAGTGATCTTCCACGAAAATGGTCCCTGGTGCCAAAAAGACTGGGGACAGCTGATTTACAGCATTTAAGAGATTTCATATAAATATCTAAATTCTCAGTTTCTCTGGAAAATAAAAAGCCCAGAAAGGCTGGGTTAACATTTTCACATTAGCAACACTTGGTTGGAGCTGAGACGTGGCTGCTCCTTACTGATGTGCGGTTGCTGTTCAGTTTGCCACGGATCCCACTGATGCCTATTGCCTCCCTTCTCACTTAGGTCAAAGTCAGTGCCAGGCAACTGGCTCTTTTTATTCCCTTATGTTACCTTCCTGGCCCTACAGGTACCTGTTTGCAGTCTCTGCTTTAGATCTTCCAAGCTTCCAGTGATGCCAACCGTGTGATCAGAAGGTTAGAACTTTCAGTCCCACCTACTCCTCCATTCCCCTAATCTCCAGGTAGGGGAGAGGGGCTGGATATCACGTTCAATCACCAATGGCCAATGATTTCATTGAGCATGCCTAGGTAACAAAGCCTCCATAAAAAACTAAGAGGAACCCTGCAGAGCCAAAGCTTTCCTGAGAATGAAGAACAAAGCGAGAGGCATGACCCTCCATGGTTTCGTCCTTCATATTAAAACCAGCGGTAAGGGCTTTCTTCATTATCCAGTGGTTGAGAATCTGCCCCTATCTTACACCATACACAAAAATCAATTCAAAACAGATTAAAGACTTGAATGTAAGAAGTGAGACCATAAAAATCCTGGAAGAAAGCATCTGTGCTAGGCTCCGGGAATCAGTATTTCTGATGATTTGGGTTTTTGGATTTTGACACCAAAAGCAGAGACAACAAAAGCGAAAATAAACAAGCAGGACTGAAAGTATCTGCACAGTGAAGAAAACTGTCAAAATGAAACTCTATGAATGGGAGAAAATATTTGCCAATCAGACATCGGATAAAGGGTAAATCCTGCAAATATATAAAGAGCTCATACAACTTAACAGCTAAAAAAAAAGTTCAATTCAAAAATGGGCAGAGGATCTGAATAAATGTTTTTCCAAAGAAGACATACAGATGAAGGAGAAGGCTTTCCTCTAAAGCGCCTCAAATCGAGTCTGAGGCCGATTCCTCCGTGCATCGTTTCTGTGTAATTTGCTCCTGTTGTGAGCAGCGTCTCTAAGTGCTTCTAGTTTCTCAGAGGAGAAAAGCAAACCAGCCAGAAAAGTACAGAAAAAGGAGGGCTTTCTGTTTATTTTCTTCATTAAGTGAACACACGAGCACATCCTGGAAAGTACAGGGTGACTAAGAAGTAGCCCAAAGGGAAAAACCTAACGGGGGAATTTTGTTAAAAGACAGAATTTACATATCCACACTTTGGGTTTCCCTCACAGCCTCTCTGTGGTCCTCAAAGCCCCAGGGAGAAGCCAGAGGGATGGAGGCTATATTAGAAGGTCCCATGGGCTTGAGGGCAAGGCTGCTGGACTGGGGCCCCAAGACCCCGTGGGCAGCTCGTAAGAGCCCTCCACACAGGGTTGCCTGTGGACCGGAAGGCGCCTGACCACAAGCCTTGACTCTCAACAGGGTTCAACCATGGTAGATTTGCTGGCAAGGTTAGTTCAAGTGCATTCTGTTCATTCAAAAACACTTCTCTGGAAAGGAGTTTCAGAAGACATCCTTGTGGCAAAGGGGAAGCCCACCTTTTCTTTTTATAGGATTTCCTTATCTGTCGGGCCAGTCAACACAAGAGGCGACAGTCTGGGTAGAGAGGAGGGTGCCCAGGGTAGCCACCATAGACTGTGCCCCTGCCAGCCAGCGGCAGTCACCAGAGGAGCTGTTCCTAGTCAGTCACAAACATCTTCTGGATGTTTGTGATGTGCTCAGCGTTTGATAGGCTTGATGACTTCAAATACCCAAAGTGTGTTTCCTGGCCCCTCCTGCAGATTTTCCCTCAAAGCACACGCTTTACTCTCATTTCCTTTTTCTCCTGATCCAATCTCTGTCCCCTACCCCCCGCCCCCCACCAAAATCCCGTCCTCACTATCCCTTCCCTTTATGTAGCACTGCCCTCCAGCTCTTCACCCCACACCCCTCACTCCCAGCCTCAGACCTTCAGAGAAAAATCGTGGAGAATCCAGAGACAAAGCAAGTTCCACTTGAAGAAAGGGTGTCTGCCCACGTAAACTTCTTGAGAACAATCTTTGCACAACTTAACGTGCTGCTTAGTAAATGTTGAATGGCAAACCCAAACTTCCTCCTCTCCAGGCCCATCCCCCAGAGCCCCTGCCCTGGGAGGGGGAGAGGAGGAGAACTAAGATAACTTTCTTGCGCTTTCTCCGTCCCCAGCTTTCCTATGTCCAAATTCCAAATGTGATGACATGCTCACTGGCAGGACCTTTGAGAATAAACAGAACAACACAGCCACAGTCCTGGTGAAGTAGTCAGGAGAAGGGAGGGTCTGAGGGTCCGCAGAAGCGGCCCTGGCTATCTCTGTACTTTGCCAAAGGTGAATGCATGCCTGCTACTGGCAGTGAGAATGGGTGAAGAGTGAGAAAGTGTTAGTGGCTGAGTCGTGTCTTTGCCACCCCCTGGACTGTAGCCCACCAGGCTCCTCTGCCCATGGGATTCTCCAGGCAAGAACACTGGAGTGGGTTGGCATTCCCTTCCGATGGTTTAGGGTTCTCTTCTTAAAGCAATGGGGCAGACACACGTGAAGGTGACTGCTAGTGGTTTCAGAACGACCGTATGCATGTCTTCATGTTCATTTTTCTTTTCCCTCTCCAATGGAGGTGAAGACCAAGCCAACTGTAAACTCTGTTCTCTTGTTCAAGGAAGACCCCCATGGTAGGGCTTGGATATATGTCCCTGCCTATAATTATTTCCACATCTGGTACACTCTGAGATCCTCTAATTTTTTATTGCAATGTGGCCTGTATAACCCAAGGATTCTTCACAAGGAGCTGCCTTCTCGAAATATGTTCATACCTCAGTATGAAGGACTATTTAGAAGATGAGGAAGAATACCATACGGATGAAAATGAACGTGAGTAAGTCAGTGGGTTTGGTGGGAGCTGCTGTGAAGCCACATTTTAGACTATTAAATAACAGATTGTTCTAATTTTAGGAACATGCTTTTCTGTGTAATGCGAAATAAATGCCACCTTTTGCAAATGTATAGAAACACTGAATAAATACTAACCAATATCTAGCTGCCCCTGCAGGAGAGTAAGGGCGTTCTGGAGGGTGAAAAATGAAGAAAGAGCTGTGAAGCTGCAGAAACTGACACTGGGGCTTCTTGGGGGCGGGGATAGGGTAAGAGAGCAGAGGAGGCGCGGGTGGGAAGAGCAGTTGTTTGGGCTTCAGAACTGGCTGAGGAATTAAGGGACTTAGGGCTTAGTAACAGCAGGTAGAGGAGGTGAAACCTGGGCCCCAAGAGTAGAAAGCTGGAGCCGAGTGCCCTTCTGCCACCCCCAGCAACAAAAAAAAGAACAAACAAAGGCCTCTCCCTTACTTTATTAATTTATAATCATAGAGGTGCCGGTTACAAAGATACGGTATTTAACTTTAAATTACTGGCACTGTCCAGGACACATTCTACTAAAAGAACCTAGCATCGAGTTATATGAGTCAACAAATTGATAAAACTTCAGAGATAAATGGGCAATTTCATGTAGTCACAGGGGGATTTGGGGACACATCTCTTTCAGCCACTGACAGATTAAGATGACAAAAAGTAGAGCTATAGACTTGAGTAACTCAACGAGCAAGGTTGATGAGACACCCATGTGGCAAATGCTCTTTCTTTTCAAGAGCACGTGATACGCACATCAGAAAACCATACATTAGGTCCAGAGCACTTCCTGATAAGCAGCAAAGAATCACGCAGACCACACTCTTGAACATACTCAACTGTTAGACTGCAGTAGTAATGGTTCAATCAAACCTCATCTTTGGAATTTTGGAGGGAAAAAAACCCTTTAAGTAATTCACGACTATAAAAGTGTCTTATTGGAGAGTCTAAGAACAAATTCTTTTTTAAAAAGATTTTTTATATGGACCATTTTTATTGAATTTGTTATAACATGGCTTCTGCTTTGGTTTTTTGACTGCACATGGGATCTTAGCTTCCCTGGACTGTGTGCTAAGTTGCTTCAGTCATGTCCAACTCTGTGGCCCTATGGACCACAGCCTTCCAGGCTTCTCTGTCCATGGGATTCTCCAGGCAAGAGAATTGGAGAGGGTTGCCAGGCCCTCCTCCAGGGGATCTTCCTGTCCCAGGGATGAAATCTGCATTCCTTATGTCTCTTGCATTAGCAGGAGGGTTCTTTACCACTAGCACCATCTAGGAAGCCCCTTAGCTCCCCTAGTAGGGATCAAATTCACACCTTCTCTGTTGGAAGGCAAAGTCTTAACCATTGGACTGACAGGAAAGTCTCCAATTATCAATATTATATGAAAGTTTGGCAAGATCACTGGCTACACAAAAGTAAATTTTTATTCACTGGCAACAAGCAACTAGAAAACTTAGTTTAGAAAATATCCATGTGTAAATAGCACCCTCAAATATAAATGTACCTCAGAATACAGTGACCAAAAGACAGAAAATTTTTATGTATGAAATTTTAAAAATTCCCAAAGACCTAAATAAATGAAAAGATAGTTAATACTGATGGATTTGTAGAATTGAGGTCTAAAGATGTTAATTTTCTACAATTTATGAATTGAAATGTAGTCCTCTTAAAAGTCAAACTAGATTTTGTGAACTAGGTTCACAAGTTGATTCTAATGTGTGTAAGGTAGAGCAAAGAACCAAGAATTGCCAGGACAACCAACATCTGAGGGCTCACTCACTCCATCATCATAGGAACACTTAAGAAAGAAATGTCAGTTGCTCAGTCATGTCCGAGTCTTTGCGACCCCATGGATTGTAGCCTGCCAGGCTCCTCTGTCCACGGGGTTTTCCATCAAGAATACTAACTGTAGTGTAATTAAGCGATAAAGAAAGTGATATTAGCACAGGGAGCCTCCCAGGTGGTGATAGTGGTAAAGAAACCATCTGCCAATGCAGGAGACATAAGAGATGCAGTTTCCATCCCTGGGTGGGAAGATCCCCTGGAGGAGGAAACAGCAACCCACTCCAGTATTCTTACCTGGAAAATCCCATGGACAGAGGAGCCCGGTGTGCTACAATCCATAGGGTTGCAGAGTTGGACATGACCGAAGTGACTTAGCATGCACGCACGCACGCATTAGCACAGGGAGAGACAGAATAGAGTCAGGCCCACAAACATATGGAAATTTGTATATAACAGAGATGCTATTTCAACTTCAGTGGGGAAATAAGGACTTTAAGCAAGCAGCATTGGGACAATTGGTTATCCATATGGAAAAAATAATTTAGATCCCTACATCAAACCATAGTTAAATGGATTAAAGACCTACATATGAGAAAGCATGACTTTAAAAAGTTTTGGAAGAAAATAAAAGAGAATGTTCTTATGATCTCAGGGTAGGAAAAGATTTCTTAACCATAACACCAGAAGCATAAACCATGAATGAATAAAACCAATAAATTTGACTACATTAAAATATTTTTTAAAGTCCTTTTGTATATTAAAGGCATCATAAAGTGAGAAATACAAAACTTAGACTTGGAGATGGAGAAGGCAATGGCAACCCACTCCAGTACTCTTGCCAGGAAGGTCCCATGGATGGAGGAGCCTGGTAGGCTGCAGTTCACGGGATTGCTAGGAGTCGGACACTACTTCACTTTCACTTTTCACTTTCATGCATTGGAGAAGGAAATGGCAACCCACTCGAGTATTCTTGCCTGGAGAATCCCAGGGATGGGAGAGCTGGGTGGGCTGCCATCTATGGGGTCACACAGAGTCGGACACAACTGAAGCGACTTAGCAGCAGCAGCAGACCTGGAGAAGCTCTTTGACACACACTGTACCAAGAAAGGATTTTGCCCCCAATTTATAAACAGCTCCAGTGGAAAAGGCCAAATGATATGAGGACGCCCAATGGCTTTGAAAGATAAGAAATAATTTTCCTTTGTCCTAGTAATCAATGGCATGTAAGTTAAACAAAGGGGAACTAATATTTCATATTCAATAGACTGGCAAAAATGAAAAAGAATCTGATGATGCCAAGGGAGAGTATAAATGGGCACATACATTTTGGAGAACAAAATGTCAGTATCTAATAAAGTGGTGGAATTGTTGGACCAGATTAAAGCATCTCTAGCTCCATGCAATACTGTAAAAAGTGAAGAATGGAAAGACAGCTTAGATGCAGGTATGGGATCTACCAAGGGATAGATGTTTAATTAAGAATCTATTAGAGCTTCCCAGGTGGTCCAGTGGCTAAGAATCCACTTTGCAGTGCAGAGGACACCAGTTCCATCCCTGGTCAGGCAAGACCCCACATGCTGAGAAGCAACTAAGCCCTTGCATCATAACCCTTGAGCCTGTTCTCTGGAGCCTGTGAGCCTCAAGTACTCAATCCGCACGCTGCAGCTGCTGAAGCCAGTGCACCTAAGCCTGCCCTCCACAACTAGAGAAAGCCTGCTCACAGCAACAAAAACACAGCTCAGCCAAAAGTAAATAAATATTAAAAATTAGTGTGTCACTAAATAAAAATGCAATTAAAAAAGAGTCTATTACATACAGATATGTTTGACTATTTTCTTTTCTGTATCTAGTTTTATATCTTTAAAAATATCTTAATTGAAACAGTAATTTTAGTGGGGGTTCAGACTGGTTCCAAATAGGAAAAGGAGTGTGTCAAGGCTGTATATTGTCACCCTGCTTATTTAACTTATATGCAGAGTACATCGTGAGAAACGCTGGACTAGAAGAAACACAAGCTGGAATCAAGATTGCTGGGAGAAATATCAATAACCTCAGATATGCAGATGACACCACCCTTATGGCAGAAAGTGAAGAGGAACTAAAAAGCCTCTTGATGAAAGTGAGAGTGGAGAGTGAAAAAGTTGGCTTAAAGCTCAACATTCAGAAAACAAAGATCATGGCATCTGGTCCCATCACTTCATGGGAAATAGATGGGGAAACAGTGGAAACAGTGTCAGACTTTA
>SJYQ01093880.1:0-12379 GCA_006410935.1 Redunca redunca | reverse complement strand
TGCTGCTGCTGCTAAGTCGCTTCAGTCGTGTCCGATTCTGTGCGACCCCATAGACGGCAGCCTGCCAGGCGCTCCCGTCCCTGGGATTCTCCAGGCAAGAACACTGGAGTGGGTTGCCATTTCCTTCTCCAATGGGTGAAAGTGAAAAGTGAAAGTGAAGTCGCTCAGTCGTGTCCGATTCTTCGAAACCCCATGGACTGCAGCCCACCAGGCTCCTCCATCCATGGGATTTTCTCCTATGTCTAACACTAGTAGGTTCTAATTTATCATACAATTGTTAGATGGACTATTATGCAGTGGCAATAGTAATGATGCTGTTGAATCCTTTTAATGATGTGGAAGCTCTTGCAAATATGAAGTTAATATGAATTAGGTTACAAAACAGCATGTGGAGTATCTATGCACTGAAGCAAAGACTCCAAAATGTAACCAGAGGTTATTTCTAGTTGGTCAGAGGCAGTGTCTATTTTATTCTGGATTTTAAAGAAATCTTTCTTCTATATTTTCTCCCTCTGAGTGTATGTGTGCATAACCTTTGTTTTAAATTATTTGCTGAAATAATTTAAACAGGCTTGATGCTACGGGTGACAACTCCAGCAGGCCGGGGGTGGGGGGGGGCGGGGTGGCGAAGTATGACGGATTTGCCAGGTTCCTGGGGAAACCGAGTCTCATGATCATGGCACCAGGACAAGTGCGAAGACCTGGGTTCACCGTGATGTCACCACCGGCAGCTGGGCGATCAGGGGAGTCGCTCATCCACTCAGAACCTGGTTTCGCTTCCGCGCAAAGGACCTAACAGCCCCGGCTCGCCTGGCTCCCGCCTCTGTTTGCAGGGTGTCCGGCGTATGCGCGCGCGGCTGCCAAGCCCCGGGAGCGGCGCGTTTCACGGGGACTGCGGTCGCCGCGGTAGGGTAGAGGCCCGAGCAGCATCAGCACCAGCGACGCGGGCTGGGGGCTCGGGGGAGGTGCCGGGCCAAAGGGGGCGGGCCCGGGCTCGGGGGCGGGGCCGGGGCCGAGCTCGGGGGCGGGGCCGGGGCTCTCCGGGTGGCCGCCGCGGGGGCGGGGGAGGCGCGCCGCCGCTTCCGCCGCCTGCGGGGATCCCCCCGGGACCTGCGCCCGGGGAAGTCCCGGGTGAGCGCGGGTACAAAAGCCGGCGCCAGGGCCGCAGGCCGGCAGTCCTCAGCGATGTCACGCGGGCTCCAGCTCCTGCTCCTGAGCTGCGGTAGGGCCTGCGGACGCCCGGCGCCCCCCGCCCGCCTCCCGCAACACCCTCTTTTCTCGCTTGCTCACGCGGCTCTCTCTCCCTCTTGCAGCCTGCAGCCTGGCGCCCGCGGCGCGGGAGGTGAAGGTGGCCTGTTCGGAGGATGTGGACTTGCCCTGCACTGCCCCCTGGGACCCTCAGGTCACCTACACGGTCTCCTGGGCCAAGGTAAGTGCGACCAGGCTGGCGGGTTAGGGTTTGGTGGTTTAATTGCAGGAGGGGGAGCCACCTAGTCCGGGCCGGTGACCCTCTGTGGCTGGGGGTCAGGGATATCACCGATAACTGCACTTGGTACCGGTCTTCGCACACGCCTCTCCCATCGCGACTCTAAGCCCATTCGCATCCAGGTACGGGCTGACATAGATGTCATTCCCCCGGGGACCTCAAATCTTCTTGCCTCTAAAGGTGGCCTGAGATGAATGATCCAGATAAGACGTTTTGGAGAGCAGAGAACCTCTTATTTGGATTAATTCTAGAGGCCACCTGTGGTTGTGGTCAGCAGGCCGGGGAGAAGGCAGCTGGTGAAGATTGGACATTGGCCAGAGGCATGTCTCTGGATTTATTATTTCTGCTGTTTTGTGACTGCCGCGCTCATACATTTGGGGAGAGGGGAAGGGGCTGTTTGAGGGGAAGGATGACCAGATAGAAGCTGATGTAGGCTCTTTTCTTGGATGGTAGCAGTCTACCAGTCATCCCCTTTCAGGGAAACCCTTGGCCTCCTCCCCATCCCTTTCTCCTCCTCCCTCTGAGCATTCTGAAAGTTCCAGCAAGGAGGGTTTCTGTGTGATGGTGCCTTGGAGGGTCCTCGTGTGTAAGAGCAGTGTCACCTAACCTACCACAAGAGGATTGGGTCAGACCGACGGTTTTTTAAGGTTTCCTCTCAACTCTAACCTTTTCAGCTTATAAGATTGTGGTTGTGGTGGCCTTGCAAACCCAAGCAACCCAACTGTTTGCTGTCACTGGTTCATTTATAGTTTTTTGCTCACCACCTTTATGAGGTTACTGCCGGAGTGGCACCTCGGGTTGAAGCCCAGTAACTCTGCTATCCCAGTCTTGCTTTGGTTAGCTCACTGATTGGTCATCTTACCTTGCTGGAAATCTCTGTACCTTGGTAGTTTTCCACAAAAAGCTGGATTTTCTTCTGCCCGCCATAAAAGATGCTGTAAGAACCTGCACAAGTATCTAGCCATTTAACAAGGCAGCCTAGGACCATTATCTGTGTGTGTGTGTGTGTGCGCGCGCTCATGTGTCTTCTCTCCTAACTAGATTGTCAGTTCCCTAGGGACAGCGCCACAGCTTTGTGTCTCCTGCACAGCACCTAGTGTTTGCCCTGTTCATTTCAAAGGTGCTCAGTGAATTCAGGCCAACCTTTTGTGATTATGCACGGTGGAAATGGTGCTGAGGCTTGGGGGCCCTGTGTTGTGTATGCAAATAGGTTTGTTATTATTCCTGCTTCATTTCCATCTTAGTCACTGTGGAATCAGAGAAGACAGCAATTCCAAAATTGTTGCCTTATAAAAACAATAGTATTTAAACAGAAATATTGGAAAACCAGTATTATTTGGGTAGTCACCATCTGGCAAGCTCTGAGGTAAATGTCTTCATGCATCAGCAGTTCCACTGGACTTAAGAGATAAATCCTATCACTGATGAGGAAACTGAGCCTTAGGGCTGAAGTAACCTCCTCACTATTACACAGCTGGCTAAACTCTAGAGTTGGGATTTGAATCCAGCAGTCTGGTTCCACAGCCTAAGTTCTTAGAGGTCTGCCTTGTTATTTCTGTTTTCTATCTTAATTCCTTAAAGAAAATGAAAGTGTCTTTGGGCTAGCCAGGCAGGGACTTGGTTATCTAAAAAGACGAGAAAACATGAAACCATGATCCTTTACAGACTGATTAAAAAGGGAAAACAATATTAATATCCCCAGGGGAGTAATTGCAAAGTACTCATGAAACAAGTAGATGAAATTTCAGAGTGTAAAGTTCAAACTGTTGTCAAGTTAAATCTTCTTGCACGAGGTCGTTTGGAATGATGTAGTAAACCAGAGCGATTAACCTCTGGCTTTTCCTTGGATGTCAGCTGGTGATGTAACCCTATAATGTATGTGCTTGTTTGTTGAACACAGTTCAACTTCACCCTGAAGGGCTCTCAAAGCTCTGCTAAGAAAAAAGACAATAGTCTCTTGGCATTGTCTTTTTTCTGTTGGTCCATGGAATAGGGTCACTGAAAAATCATGCCCAATTTATTTTTTTAAGAAAGAAACTGTGATGGAGTCGTGGTGGATAGGAGAGCCGTGCTATTTCAGTAAACTAATCAGATACCTTGAAAGTGATACGCTTTATTTTTCAAGCTCTTTTTAACAGATCTCAGCATATTCTGTAGATATTTGTTATTTTCCAGCCCAGTAATTATACTTTTTGCATCAATTGTGCTTGTACAACAAAAACGGATAGAGTGTTCTGGAAATAAAGCCAGCGGTGAAATACTGAAATTCTTCATTTTACGGAAGATTATCTTGTCATTTTCGCCCACAGCTTTCTTGTAAAATGTTTCTGTGAAGCTTTAGAGGTAGCTATAAAGTGGGGAATTTAAGCCTGGTGACCACAGCCAACCTCACTGCATCATCAGTAGGGTAGTTGTTAAAACCACTTTGCACAGTTGTGGGCTGTGTGCTGGACAAGTAAGCAGAGAGTCCTTTGCAGTGTGGGTTTTCTCCGTCCGCCAGATTGAATCCCATTCTTGCAGGATTTCTGCATACCACAATTACGGTTATAATGACTCACGATTAAAAAATCCATTTCCCACTCAGTTCCCTGGCACCCTGGAGCATTCTGCCACTGTCCAGTTGGCGCTGATTACTTGCAGTGAACAAAAGAGCCCATGTAAACCGTGTGCTTCTTATCATACGCCGTTTACCAAAAGACTCAAAGCAGACGGTGTCCAGTTAGTGTTTGCAACATGAGGGTGAGTGGGGAAGGAACAATGTCCATCTTATTCTCTGTGTTTCCAAGATGCAAAGACAGGGGATTGGGGTTGAGGAATGCAGTCTACACTTGCACGGGGCGTGGGCTCAAAGGTGGAGCCAAGAGTGGGCACTGGTAGCCCCATTCCAGTTAGCACAACTCTTCGTTCTCTTCCGAACTGGGATCCAAGAATGGGACCTCCTCTCATCCGTTCCTGTATTGTACCCTTTAGAGCAGAGCGAATGATTGAGAAGAAATAGAAAATGCAGTGTATGCATCCAGTGTAGCTGTAAGATCGTGAATAGATTGTGGTCGTTGGAGGAGACGTTTTGAGATATTATAAGGCACATAGGCCTTGGTCCTTGTTATTTTCCAGCCCTCTTCTGGCTGTGACCTCCGATTAGATTTCCAGCATAAGAAGATCGTAGCACAATTCCGTGTCTGCCAGGAGGAAGACCATCCGTTCGGGGGCCAGTCTGTGCTTCTCGTGGGGCGGCCTGGTCCATGCTCTTCTTCATGAGGCTGCAGTAGGTCTGGAGGGGCAGGATGGCACGGGGTGCACGGAGCGTCTGGGCGTGGGTGAGGTTGGCCACTGCTAATGATGAGTGGTTGCTCACGAGGGAAACATATCTCTGTCTTGTATTGTTTTGGGAGCCCCCACAGCCCGTGTGGATGCATATGGAAAGAGGATCTCTGAGACGAAACTCAGGTTTCCTCTCTGAGTGACACTGCGGAGGAGAGGACAGACCTGCGTCACAAGACAAGTGCCCTTTTTAAATGATTTCCAAAGGAAGGGATAAAGGGGAAGTGAGACCATGATTTCAGACGCTAGAGCAGACTTGAACTTTATCATATTTAGAAGAGCTGCAGCTGTGGCAAGTCAGGGGCTCTCCTGGGGACTAAGGGAGAGCAGGTTGATGGGTTGTGTGTGGCCATTTGGAAAGTTCCAGGATAGTCGCTCCACGGCTCTTGCTCGTCCTTGATGTGTTTAAGAGCCGTCCGCCGTGGGCATGGCCAGTCTCCTATTTTCTATCTCTATAGCGTCTTGTGTGATAATGAACCACAAAGCAAGGAGGCACTAAGGAGAAGCCCGCATAGGGTCTAGGCTTGATGAATGGCCCGGGCAGATGGCAGTGGTACAGCTACCAACTCTGACGGCCCCACAGGGAGACAATGCGTGCCACTTACCGCACTTACCTGATTCTACAATGCCATCTGCTTTAAGATAAGATTTGAGATGTTTTAGGAGAAGAAGGAAACATTTCTATATTAAATATAGAAGCACTGAAACACGGCAGTGTAAAAAACAAGGCCTGTGTGAGCATCAAAGAAAAGTTGTATCATCCCCATTGAGACCGGTATTACTTGACCTGATTGAATAACCTTTAGGTCAGACTATGAAAGGCATAAAATTAGTTTTCAGATGTCTGTCATATTTACATTTTCATCATTTAGTTAATATTTCTATGGCCCAAACGTGTGCCACGTCCTGGGCCTGGCAGTGACTGTCCTAAGACCAATCCAGAACATTGGCCAGAGGACAGAGGCCTGGACACAAGAAGGAACAGGCGTTGTTTGGGGAACTGATGGGTAACTGCTAATCTGGAAGGGAGGATTATACCCGCAGAGGACCAACGGGTAGTACCAGCAAGCAGGCTGGGAACAGAGGGTGAAGACCCCTGAATGCTGAATCATAGGGGCTAGAATTTGGTCCATTCGGCCTCAAGGAGCCTTTGACAGTTTTTAAGCAAAGAGGACAACATAATGGAAAATACGTCAGAAGAAAATTGTATTTCTTATGGTGAGAGGCAGAATGTAATTCATCCTAGCAAATGAGTGTCCGAGGCGGGCTTCAGTCTTGTGTTCCAGCCAAGCTGCCGGCGGGTTAACTGTTAGCCTGCAATGCGGGCCTGGGGTTTGCCTCCCCTTTCTCTCTCGGGCACCAGTCCTGTGGTCCATGTGGGCCTAGGGACCAGTGAGCCAGGCTGCGGAAGAAATCCCAGCCAGATGAAAACGATGGAGCACTGAGATTTTTGATGAGAAACGTTGCTAAAAATCTTTCAGCTTGGAAGAGGGGCGGGAGGGAAAAGGCAGCTGAGAGTGAAATGCTGAAAACTGCAAACACTTGTTTTCCATAAATAAAAGGGGGAACCCGAATCACATGACGACTGGTTATCTTAGTTCTGTATATGGTTATGTCACTTCACAAAGAAGAGGAAGTTAGGAGAAGGTCTCAGTGACATAAGGGAAGGTTTTATGTAGGGCAGGACTAAAAAGAGATTCATTACCTTAAAGGGGGGCTTCCTCCTTCTATTAATACAACTGTTCTCCATAAGCCCTTTCTGGAAACTCTTGGGATAACCCCAAAATTTCTACCAACAATGCGTAGCTCAAACCAGAGCTGAACTAAAGTACTTCCCTAAGACTCTTTCCACCCTGAAGCACATTTTTGACTTTGTTTTTGCACTGAGGTATACCTGGGTAAAATTTCTCTGTGTGTCGTGTATTTCTGGTACAGATGTAAGAGCCCAAGGCTTGTGAATATCACTTGATATTTTTGTGGAGCACCAGTTAATCTACCTCATGTTCTTGTCTCAGTTGTCCAAGAGAAGACAGATCCCAGAACGGGTAGTTGTCCAGGTTTATTGGTCCAGATGGGGAAAACCAAAGGGAAAAAAGACAGATGCTCACTGCTGTGGACAATTCATATTCACTTACGCCCAGACTCACTGGGTCAGTTCTAGAGAACAGAGGTTCTGAGTCCAGTCAGACCCTGGTGTCTCTTTCCCTGAGGAGTGGGAGGCACATGAGCCCAAGTGACAACATAGGACTGGCCTTGAGGTTGGAGCCCTGTGAAGGTCCTCCCTGATATGCCATGTGTATTTTTGGAGGAGGGCAAGGTGCACCTATCAACTGGCAATCTTTCTGTTGTGAAGGCTTGTAATCCAGTCGAAACTGGCTTCAAGAAAAGGGAATATATCGGCTTCTATAGTTGAAACAATTTTTTAAAAATGAAAATATAGTTCATACTTCAGTTATGGTTGATGTTGTGGGTTAGTGTCCCACAAAATGACATGTGTCAGTCCTAATCCCTGATATTTGTGAATGGAACCTTATTTGGAAATAAAGTCTTTGCAGATGTAACCAAGTTAAAATGAGGTCATGTTTGATCAGGATGGGCCCTGAATCCAATGGCTGGTGTCATTAAAAGAAAACAGAGACAGAGACAGACACACAGGGAAATCCCCACGGGAAGATGGAGGCAGAGGTTGGAGTGATATGTCTACAGATCAAAGAACGCCAGTTTCCAGCAACACCAGAAGCTGGGAGCGAGACCTGAAACCGATTCTCCCCTTCAGAGAGAGCGTGGCCCCGCCAGCGCCTTGATATTGCACTTAACGGCCTCCAGAACCATGAGAGAATACATTTCTGCTGTTTTAAGCCACCCAGTTTGGAGTAAGGCTAGATGTGGAGGTTCGTGGCTGTCCACAGGGCTTGGTGACTTTCTTTGTGTCGGTTTTATTGTCGGCCTCCACGAGGCAGTGAGATAGTAGCCGATAACTGCAGACCTGTCTGTCCTCCCAAGGTCAAGTGCCAAGGAAAAGATTACGCCTCTTCCATCTCAACAAATGTCTGATTATGCTCAAGTGGCTTTGATTGGGTCATGGACTCATCAGAACCAGTCTCTCTGGTCACAGAGGCCAAGCTTGTGTCAAGTGTGCCTTTTCTAGAATGAGAGGTAGTACCCTTGAAGAACATGAATTCAGAGGATTCAGGAGTTCAGGAATGCCCCTCCAGGGTCCAGCAGGATCCCTAAGAAGCTCTTGGGAGAAGGATGATTGGCATGAACAGTGAGTAGCCTAACCTTCTCGTCAAATCCTAGTTCCAAAGGGGCTTTGCCAATTACAATGATGCTGTAGAAAATTCAGAATATTCTGGCTAATTTGGAGACCTTGTAGATAGAAAAATAACTTCTTTCTAGAGCAGAGATTGAGACTTCTAGAACAGCTTTGCCAGAGAGGAGACGGGAAGGATCAGCAGGAAGAAATGACTGAATGGGTGGGTGGAGATAATCAGATGCAACACCAATTCCTATGTCCTACATTACCACCTATAAAGCACTATTATATGTTTTCTCATTTGATCCTTAAAATAACCAAGAGGGAAGTAGGTAGTTACAGGTGAGGAAATCGGAGTCAGAGGTGAAGGGATTTCCCAGCAATGACCCAGTTATCTGATGAAGCAGCCAGGGCTTGACCTCAGGCCCTCTGATTCTGGATCGACTTACTCATTGTTTTTAAAATTTACTCATTCATTCAGTAAATAATGTTTTTTTGAATATTTCCTACGTGCAGGGAAGTATTTAGAATGCTGAAGGAAACCTTAGCTGTGAAAAAAAAAAAAAAGAGAGTGGTAACATTTTTAGGTGTGATTGACATTATGCTCCATGATCCACCTACGTCATCATAGGTATCTTCACACCAACTTTGGGAGATGTTAATTACCCTTCCCCCATCTCAGGGGAGCAAACGAAGCCTGAGAGCTCTTCAGTCCCTTTTGCTAAGAGCAGAGCTGGCCGTGGGGTTTGTTTCCACATCTGCCCAAGTCCAAAGCTCTTCATTATGTTGCCTCTGCCATATTCATGGCTCTGTTAACAGCCATAAATCCAATCTGTCTGTTAGACCCAGTAAATTTCAAAGTGGAAAATCATTTTTCCAATAAAACTACACTTAGAAAAAAACGATGTTAATGCTCATACATTCTACCCTCATTATGACATCAACCTCTGAGCCAAACTATTTTGCACGTTATAAAGAGCTGTTTTTATGATGAATGGGGATTATATTGGCACTTTAATTGAGTTAGAAACCAAGGTACATGAATGTTAGTGCATGGGAAATGCAATAAAAAAAAAAGCTGTTCAATATGATTGGAATATATCAGATTAATTTAATACCACCTTTAAGTACTTAATGTCCATTCCTTTAAATATGTTTAATTAAATTGTTGGATTAAATATTTATATGCGTGTATGTGTGCACACATTTTTCCCCTCAAAAAATCTCCTTTTCTTTTACTTTCCTATCACATTCCAGACACATCACATGTGATAAATTCAGATTTCAAGGTTGTCAAATCAAAATTCTTTGCTGTAGGAATGGAACAAATATGGTATATGGTAATCTAGGTAATCTAGATAATCTAGGTAATCTATGGTAATCTATGAAGTTAGTATATGTTTGGATAAAATTATGTAAACATCTAAAAAACTTCTCACAGTAAGGATTTTGACTGAAATATTGGTTCTATTTCAGCCATATTTAGATATTTACTTGATTTGTTTCTCTCTAGTTCAAATTTATCCACTTAAAAAAAAAACAACTTAATTCACATGCCTTTAAAATTAGTACTTGTTGTATTGGC
Organism: Redunca redunca; assembly: GCA_006410935.1. Taxonomy (NCBI): domain Eukaryota; kingdom Metazoa; phylum Chordata; class Mammalia; order Artiodactyla; family Bovidae; genus Redunca; species Redunca redunca. The sequence goes on along the minus strand of SJYQ01093880.1, from coordinate 2,731 downwards.
TTGACTTCAGTTCAGTTCAGTTCAGTTGCTCAGTCGTGTCCGACTCTCTGTGACCCCATGAATCGCAGCACACCAGGCCTCCCTGTCCATCACCAACTCCTAGAGTCTACTCAAACTCATGTCCATCGAGTTGATGATGACATCCAGCCATCTCATCTTCTGTCTTCCCCTTCTCCTTCTGCCCCCAACCCCTCCCAGCATCACGGTCTTTTCCAGTGAGTCAACTCTTCACATGAGGTGGACAAAGTATTGGAGTTTCAGCTTCAGCATCAGTCCTTCCAATGAACACCCAGGACTGATCTCCTTTAGGATGGACTGGTTGGACCTCCTTGTAGTCCAAAGGACCCTCAAGAGTCTTCTCCAACACCACGGTTCAAAAGCATAGCATCAGTTCTTCGGCGCTCAGCTTTCTTCACAGTCCAACTCTCACATCCATACATGACCACTGGAAAAACCATAGCCTTGACTAGATGGACCTTTGTTGGCAAAGTATTCAGCAAATTAAAGAGAGTTTATTTTAATTTAAGGCTTAGGTCTCCTTCTTAGAGAACGAATATGGTATTTAAATTATTTAGTCAAATTGGAGGCCTTGAGACAAGTCAAAGGTCTATAGGCCTTCTGAAAATGAGATGTCTTATATTTCACCCTTTTCTGTTTCAATTGGAAAGAGTTTGTCAGCATAAGAGTTAATGCACAGAATGTGGATTTTAAAAACATAATTGGGGTGAATGTTTTGAGGAATTAATTTGCCCACTTCGTGCTGTGGTCCAGCCCTCTGCAGTATTAGCCTCGCAGAGTGTGCACTAAATAGTACCCATCAATTATGCCTGGCTGTGAATGAATCCGAGGGTTCCTTTTGTTATAAATTATTATTTCCTAAAATGCTTCTGCAGAGAGGCAATGAAACACTTTGGGATTTGGAATGCTGGGAGTTGTTCTTGCCAGTGGTTGGTTTTGAGCCAGCTCAAGTGTTTATAAGAACTCATAAAACCAGGCGAAGTTGAGGATGGCCCATTTGCTGTAATTCCATGTTCCTCCCCCTGAAATTCCTCTGATTCTTGAACGGTGCTGCTCCAGCCACAGCTAACTCACCCTATACTGCAGTGTGATGGCTGCTTGGCCACTGTGCTGAAGATGAGGATTTGATCTTTTGCATGAAGTCTCTTGGTACTGCTAGCACCTCACTTCCATCATAAGCATGTGACATTAACGTGAAAACTACAGCTAAATTTTTGCAGCAGTATGCAAAAGGCAGGGCGAGTAGGACAGGCAATGTACATACCTACAGCTTGAAGCTAAGGGAGGGCTCTGAACAATTTCCAAGTGCACTGCGTGAATTTACAGAAGCGTCCTTTTGTTACAGTGAGTTATCAGGTGCAGAGAACTGTTCATTACTTTGGCAAGAGGACTCAGGTTATCAGCCAGTACTTCTCTCAGTTCTCTGGGTCTTTCAAGAAGACCCAGGAAGGGGTCATTGAAAGATGACCCTGTGAAAGTTAAGATATTTTTGCCTGATCTCACTGAGGGCTGCTGCGGTTCAGTAAATCAGAATTCTGAAGGCCGCTTTGGGATTCTTTGACTTTCCCCTCCTTCTTACTTTCATTCATGATCTCACCCTGCCTTTGCTTTGCCATTTTAAAATAACCTCTCTGGAGGTTTTGCCAGACACCTGTGGAAATCTGACCATCACTTAAACTACTGTTTTGTTGTTACTGCTGATTTTTTAAAAATGAATTTTCTTTTGCAAGTAGACAGCAAGCCACTGCCAGTCGCTTCTGATCCCCACCACACACTTGATTCAGCAGTTCCCAGCAGCCATCGTGATGAGGGGCCCATCTTCATGTAAATAAAGCACAATAGTTTGTATTTCTACCAGCTTTCAGAGGGGCTCTCAGTTTTGATCTTGACTTTCAGACAAGCCTTTCTGAGTTGAGGGAGGGGTCACTGGATAGGAGAAAAGATCCCCTGATGGAAAAAACCAGAGGTAGATAATCTCAAAATGACTGTTGCAGCCAAGCTCACATCTTTTCGAATGCAGGGATTTCTAGCAAAACTGAGTTCCAGTGATATTGGTTAGAAAGAGGGGCTTCCCTGGTGGCTCAGATTATAAAGACTCCACCGGCAATGTAGGAGACTGGGGTTTGATCCCTGGGTTCGGAAGGTCCCCTGGAGAAGAGAATGGCAAGCTGCTCCAATATTCTTACCTGGAGAATGCCACGGACAGAGGAGCCTGGCGGGCTACAGTTCATGGGGTCGCAAAGAGCGGCTAACACGTTCACTTTTCATGCTGTTAGAGGGAAATCTGAGCTGAACCCATTTGGAGGTTAATTCAGAAAAGCAAAGCAGGATGAGACAGCATCACGGGGACTGCAGAGATTAAGCTCAGTGAGTTAATTAGTTCAAACTGGCCTTTGAGCCGGGGCTGGTGGGGGGTGCGGGGGGAAGTCTTGGAAGCAGTTGACCCTAGATGGTCCTGGCTAGCTGACCCACCAAAAGCTGTGGTCCAGGGGAGCCCTTCGTCAAGCAGTGGGTGAGGGGAGAGGTGCAGGTACGTGATGAGGCTGCACTTACTGGTTTCGTCATGCCTGTAAAGAGGAGAACTGGGCTAACTTAGGTGTGTTCTAGAATCAGTCGGATACCTACAGTTCCTTGACCACAACTCCTTCTTTTGTTTTCTTGCTTTCTCTTTGAACACCTAAATGCCCCAGTCTGTGGATCCGTGATTATTTAG